>CM053601.1:160212583-160240318 GCA_028646575.1 Pseudocheirus occidentalis
TTCTGAAGATTGTATATAATATTGTGAATTGTTGAAACTGTGAACATTGTACTGAATAAAGATTTGTAATGGAATAAACAGAGTGTTCACTAATACTGTGTAATCCGAATCTTAAAAGCTGTTCACAGTAGCATTCTTTCAGGAATTTACTGCTGATTGGCTTTACAAAGGCATAGAAATTGTAAACAAATGGGTAATCTCAGAGGGAAGGAACTTTTAAAGTATTTTTGTTACATAGATATGTGTAAAGTATGTAATTATACATATATATATATAAATGGGGAGGAGGGGAGGAGAAAGGGAGAGACGAAGGGATCCTTGCTGAAGGTGGTATCTGAGCTGAGTTTTGAAAGGAAAGTGAGGAGCTAGAAAGTGGAAGGAAAGGGGAGAGCATTCCAGGCCTTCAAAGATTAAAACTGGGAGGCAGATAGAATGCTGACCAAAAGCTAAGGTGAGATTTCTGACAGTGGGATGTAAGAAAAATGTTACAGAAATAATCATTTGTGTAATAGCTAATAGAAACCAATTCTTTGTTCTAAAGCAGCGATTCTCAACCTATGGGTTATGTTCGATTTGTAACAATAAAAATACATCCTGCATATCAGATAGATTCATAACAGTAGCAAAATTACAGTTATGAAGTAGCAACGACAACAATTTTATGGTTAGGGGTCACCACAACATGAGGAACTGTATTAAAGGGACTCAGCATTAGGAAGGTTGAGAACCACTCTTCTAAAGAATGTGCAGCCTTGGCTGAGAATATACTATTGAACAATATACTAATGAACAAGACTCAGAAAGGAAGAAGACAGAGCAGCTTGATTTTTCTGCTGTTCCAAGGTGTAGGGTGTGGTGACATCTCCCCAATCCCAAAAGAAAAGGATGCGTCCTCTAGCCGCTACATTGGGCTAAATGGAATCTGTATGAATACATTTCCTAAAATCATATCTCTTAGCCCTGTGTTTCAAACTTTAATAAGCAGACAACATAGTAGTCAAAACAAAGGCATTTTAATAAATAGCATAGTAAGAAAAGTAAAAAAAAACTCAGTAGAAAGAATACAAACTTTGGAGTCAGAGAGTCTCAGTTCAATTCCTCTCCTGATGCTTAGCTGCCTATATGACCTTGGCAAGTAACTTAACCTGTGTAGATTTGATTTTCCTCTTCTGTAAAATGGAGACATTGAATGAGCTGGCCTCTGGGTCACTTCCAGGCCTAGATTTATTGTTTTAGGGAGAAAGCAGCTAAATATTTCCCCCATATCCTGTGGGTACAGTCTTCCACAAATATACTCAATAACCTCTTTTGGAAAAGGAAAAAATTCTTGCCTCGAATCTACAAAACTGCTTCTCTTGGCATCAATATTTGTAACATTCCCAAACATCTAATTAATTGGTAAGTTTCTTTTGGACTCTTCACCCCTTTGACCCATTTTTGCATACCATATATCACTGCTGGATGAAGTAGAAATGTTTCCATCACCATCAAGATTAAGGAAAGCAACAGTGACCTTTGGAGCTTCCTAGTGCCCAAATGTGTTCAAGATTTAGATGTTTCTATGTGTTCACTGAATACGACAAATGGAACCCCAAATCTTTGTCTTCCTCAACTTCCTGCCTATGATCCTGCCACTTAAATCCTTCAGGCTGATTTCTGGATCTTACCTTTTAAAGCTGCAGCTAGAGAAGTTCCAAAGAACATAGGGACCAGGTAGAATCTGTCACAATTTATTGAACACGTTAACTGGAATTTTTAAGAAGAAGGAAGGCTCATTACTGGTTACAGTTTATTGATACTGGCTACCTTTGGCATCTAGGATTGGAATCAAGCTGCACTATCAGGCTTTAAAAAGGCACAGCTGCCTTGTATTGAGTTCTTAGAAGCTTACATGGCATGGATATATCTGTGCTCCTAACCCCCAAAGATGTCAGTAAGCTGTTCTCAGCTGTGTGCTGCCAGAATCTAATCGGGTGTGTTACATTTTTGTTCATCACTAGTCTTCATTTCATCCCTGATGGCTTTTATGCATTTCTTTCAGTGCTGTCCTTGTTGAGTTTATCAGCTGCTCACATCCACTGGTCTTTTAGTTGCTACACTACTCTCTACTACCATCTTCTGGGTTTCAGCTTGATCTCAGCTACCATATAGGGACTAATAGGCTTCTCTCTTCAAAATAGAGCTATTGTTCTTTTAATGTACTACAGAGAGCTATATACAGGTTGGTAACCAACAAAAACCAGCAGAATGCCCCAGGCTATGAATAAATCTGTTCTTTTGGCTCCTTTCTCAAGATACCTACCAGAGGTCCTTGATCTCAGAGAACTATCTGACCCAAGATTTGAACATTCCTTTTAACCTCTATTAAATCCATGATTTTGTATCCTTAAAACCTATTTGTGGATTCTACCCTAAAAGTCATATAGGAGCTTTATGGGAATCAGGTCATGAGACTCATCTTCTCCTCGATTAGCATTAGCATTAAGACTGAAAAGCTAGGTGAGATAGGCAGATCTATTTTCTTCTGCCCAGGAGAGAGGGAGGGGGTTGAGAGTAGGGTGAGAGGGGTGAGAAGGGAGAGAGGGGGGAAAAGTAGAAGAAAGGGGGAGAGAAGAGACAAAGGAGGGAGAGGAGAGCAAAGAGAGGGGAGAGTTTGGTTTTATGTGGACCTGTGATTTAATCACTAAACTCCCAATGAGGAAATTCAATCTAGAGCACAAAATATTTCCCAAATCTCAGAGAATTGTTTGGAGAATTTAGTCACATAGCCAATATGTGTGAGAGGGATGACTCAAATTCAGATCTGTTTGACTCCACGGTCAACAATCTATTCTATCATTCTACCACCTTACTTTTATGATTTCTATATAACAAACCTTTAAATAGTTGAAAATTATAATCATGTTGCCCTTCTCCAGGCTAAACATTGCTAGTTCCTTCAATTCAGCTTGGTTCTCCCATGTTTCCAATCCCTTCCATATCCCGGCCATTCTCATCTGGGCACATTCCCATTTTTCAATATCCTTTCTAAAATATGGCCCAAAAACTATAATAATACTCTATTCTGGGGATGTCTTTCCTCTGTTATGTTCTGACACTATTAAATCCAAAATCAACTCCAAGACATAATACTCCTAATAAAATGCCAGAAGCTGTTTGTTTATATGGTACAAATCATACATATTAGGATACATTTAAAAATCATTAGTCTGTTGATCCTTGCTTTATTGTGTTGTAAATTATGAAATAAAGATGCCTGGAAAATGTTCCCTTCCTCTACAAAGCCTATGAAATCAAAATAGAGTGATAACAGTGGAGTGTAAAGAATATTTAGAGGTCATCTTGTTGATTGCCTTTTGTGGATTCTTTCTGAAATATCCCTCACAATTAGTCACCTTCCTCTGTTTTAACACATAGAGTGGAACTTCTTATGTCACAATTAGCCTATCTTATCATAAGAGAGCTCTAGCAATTATAAAATTCATAATTACCTTGAGCTCAAATCAACCTCTCAATAACTTCCACCTACTGATCCTAACTCTGGCCTCTGAAGTCCACAGAATAAACCTATTCCTTTGATGTGAGATTTTTCTGAACAATTGAATTTTGTTCTCCTATATACCTGTGGCTTCCTTACCAAAAGCAAACTTTAATTTTTTTTCTACTGTTCCCCATTCAACACAATTTCCAGTCTCTACATTCTCCTAAATGATTTCTCTGGCATTTCCCAGCTTGCAAATGTCTCGATTAAAATGCAGTGCCTGGCTATGGATGTGTTACTAACATGTGGTCTCCTTAGACCATTGCACAGTGAGATTATCAATCTGTACTATGTTGGGAGTACTCTGAAGGTCAAGGATTATAGATTTCTCTCCTAATAAATGGCTGGACTTAGAGCTCCAGTGTTTAAATCTTTTCACAGGACCCAGACCTGATTTTACCTGTTCTGAATTCTAGAGAGAATGCTTACAGACTTTGTATTTAATTTTTTATGTATGACACCCACAGGTATCTGTGAGGCACCTTTGTATACTCTATAACAGCTGAGTCACTGTAATAAAGTAAGTGGACTAAATCAGTTCATATATTGTCATTCTGAATTCCACAGAAAGGCAATATTTCATTAATTCATCCAGTGAGCAAGTATACATAATATACAAATAGTCCACCACATGGTACCCTACTAAGGCCTCCAGGCCACTGGTCACCAGCAAGTGTTAGCCTGCCATACCACTGGGTGATTCACTTGTAAATGATGGGACTGAATGTTTTAACCCATGCTGAATCAGGTTCTCAACTTTCCAGGAAATGATAGGAAAGATTATTCAAAAAGAATACAAATGGGAAATCCATTATTCTAATCAATCCCCATACCCTCTACTTGCCTATCTGGGTAGAATTATTTCCCTCCATTGAAATTGCTTTTCCCTTTACACCCCATTCCAAAGCACAGGATGTATAGAACAACCTGCTGGAAGCACATAGTTGCTGGAACATAATTAAATTGAAGGCTAAAATATTTAACCAAGTCTTTCTACATGACTCCGTCTATTCATCTGGCAGAACTCCTCCTGATAATTGTACTCCTTCTTCTTCTGGGGAGATTACCATACTCTTCCTCCTTAAAAGTTTGTTGTTAAAATGAAATAAAGGACCCCAATTCAGTAAGTACCATGGAGTATAAATGATTGAAAGCAAGGGAATCATGGAGACAATGATCACAGTTAATATAATAAACAAGACTTTACAGTACCTGAGTTTCTAGAACTTGGTAACTCCTTTCCAGTGTCTTCTTCTTTTCTGGCTCTAGGCCACCTTCATGTTACTAGTGTGGACTATTCCATCTCTAATTTCATCTCTAATTCCATTTTTAATTTCACACTTCCTCCCCATTCTTTGTTTCTCTCATATTCAACTAACAGTTACCCAGTAGCAGGTAAGAAATATCAAGCCAAACACAGTTCATTTCACCTGCCTGTTCCTCAACTGGGAGACAGAAAGTCCTTCTCAAAGGGAAAAGAAATAGGCAGGAATGAAACTCCTTGTCCTGCGGAGAGCTTGCCATTTCCCAGTGTCTATGTTTTGTGCCCCACTATGACAAATTTCAGAGTCCCTCAGCTCCTTACAGAGACATAAGACAGTAAAAGAAAAATTCATTATGGATTCCTATTCTGAGCATTTAATTGGATACTTAGAAAGAGAAGGGACCTGCGAGATAATGATCTTTGACAGTCATTGTGATGATAAATTCAAATCATAAAAATATGGTGATGAGCCCAGAGAAAGGTGACATAAAGAAACAATATGTTAATTATCACTGATATGCAAGCAACTTGTCTTCCTACAGACTTTTGTCTTCCCAAAGAAGGGGGAAAGCAGGGAGAATTGGGGCTTCCACAAATACAGCTAGATGGATGAAATGGATAACCATGTATAAATTCGGGTTTGAAGGCTACCAAAAAATCCCCCCCAAAAGCAAAAAAAAAACCCAAAACAAACCCCGAAAACCCTACTTGCTGCCATAGAAAGGAATCTCCCTGCCCACTCCCCTTAATTGTGTAGATTCAGAAATTTAGACAGAGGTCAGAAGTAACTTACTCAAGCTTATTCAGCTGGTACTCACACCTCCTTCTATAATCTCAGATCCATTGAGGCTAAAATCATGCCCTTTATAGTCTGATTTTCACCACCTTTTCCAGACTCTCTTTCCAACCAACCCAACCCAATAATTAATTGTTCCTCAGATTTAATATTTATTTCCTATCTCCGTGCCTTAGCATAGTCTTTGCCTCAACCTTAGAATGCACTCCCTCCTCACCTCTGCTTCTTGGAATTCCTCTCTTCCTTCTAGCTGGAGCTTGAGGGTTACCTTCTATAGCAGTCTTTTTTATTCTATGCCATATTTGCTTCATGCTCCTCTTCACCTGAGTCTACTCTGTCTATGTATTTGGAGAGGCTCCCTCCACAAAAGCACAATTTAATCAAGGTCAAGTAATAAGGCCTGCTTTTGTCTTCCCAACCCAGGGTTTGAAGTTTTATGGCTATCAGTATGGAATACAAATACCCAAAGAACTGATGATGAGTCTCATGCAAAAGGTGATGGAGAAGAATATAGTGGGTGTTAGCAGGTTGCAAGGAGCAGCAAAGAAAAAGCTTCAAAGAATTAGCAGACCCAAGGATCATAGATGGAAAGTGAAAAAGATGATGTTTCATTTTATAAATGAAGAATCTGCTATGTAAGGAGGTGGGGAGACTTGTCCAAAGTCATGGGAAATAGTAAATTTCAGAGGCAGAATTTGACTCCAAGTTCTCTTGCCCCAGAGCCGAGACTATTTCCCTTGTACCACACTACCCGCTTCTGAAACACAACTGCACCATCAGAGAAATGTTTAATTTAAAAGCAATGATTCGTTTGCTAGTATTTGAAGGTTAGTAAAGGACTTAACAGATGTCTTATTTTATGCTCACAGTAATTCTATGATGTCATCAATGTCTCCATTTTACAGATTGGGAAAACTGGGGCTAAGAAAAGTTAAGTGACTTTTGTGTGGTCATACAGCTACTAAGTATCTGAGCTGGGATTTGAGCTCAGGTGTTTTTTGACTCCAATTCCATTTCTGTATCACCTACCCAGGGTGGGGAACCTGCTGCCTCTGGGCTGCTTGTGGCCCTCTAGGTCCTCAAGTGTTTTTTTTTTTTTTTGTAGCCTACAAATCCGAATTTATACATGGTTATCCATTTCATCTACCTAGCTATATTTGTGTAATTTGACTGAATCCAAGCTTCACAGAACAAATCACCTTTATAAAAGGATTTGTTCTGTAAAATTTTGACTCAGTCAAAAGGCCACACTTGAAGACCTAGAGAGATACATGTGGCCTCGAGGCCATGGGATCCCTACCCCAGCTTCTTGTTGTTCAGTCACTTCAGTCTGGCCCGACTCTTCATGACCCTTTTTTTTCCCTTGGCAAAGATACTGGAGTGCTTTGCCATTTCCTTTTCCAGCTTATTTTACAGATGAGGAAACTGAGGCAAACGGGGCTAAGTGACTTACCCAGGGTCACACAACTAGAAAGTATCAGGTCAAATTTGAACACAAGAAGTTGAGTCTTGCTAAAGTCAGGCTGGGCACATTATCTACCGCACCACCCAGCTACCCAAAAGACTGCCTAGTGGTGACTACAAGACGGCCTGGTTACATGCAAAGATAAAGGATAACCAGAGGGCTCCCTTGTGATCCAGGAGGAAATAAGGAAGGCCTCTCTGTGGACAACTGAGGCAAGGCAAGGTTGAGAGCAATGCAAAACATGCCAGAGTGTATCATCTGAATCTATGAGTATCCCAGAGCCAAACACAGTTATTTGAATGTAGTAGATGCTCCATAAATGTTTGCTGAATTAACTGCTTTTGTAATCACTTGTAACATGTTTGAGCTTACTAATTATTCCCTCTATGTGTTTTTTCTATTGGTCTTTGTTTGTAATGTTTGTATTTCCAAGATGCCTCATGCTCTTCCATGATTTATAGTCATATAAGCATTACTTGAAGAATATTGATTTTAAAACTTTTTTTTTGCTGTGTTAAGCAGTTTGGAATCTGTGAAAGCATGGGTCATGATAATTCAGATAATTCATAAAAATTCTGTTTAAAGAGGATAAAAAAACTCAAGATTTCAAGCTGGCAGAACTCTAGAGGTCATCTGATTTGAATTTTTCATTCCATAAATGAGTAAACAGAGACTCAAAGAGTTTGAATTTCCTGGCCAAAGTCACACAGATAGAAAATGACTGTGTCAGAAATCAAAGCTGCATCTGGGAACTGCAAATCCTGTGACCTCTGCCCTGTGCCCCAGCTGAAGGATCCATTAAGGCAAATGCTTTGAATTCACTTCTTCTGGAACAAGTACTTCACATTTGGTTCCAGGCCTAACTTGAATTAATTTACATGGGCATACTTTTGTGTCTTAGATAAATAAATTAAGGGAGTTAAAGGAAAAGAAATTTTAAGTATTTAAAGAATTGGTAAAAATTATTTTACATAGAACTCCTGGGCATTTGCGTTTTAGTGGGATGGTGTCCAATTTGTACCTCCCTAATGACTTATGCTATTCCCAGGGTTAGGATGCAGGCCCCACTTCACCTTTGCTTTCTAGTATCCATAACTTCCTTTTAGTGTGTGTTCTTTTAATTGTACTAGAGGTTTTCCTTTGTTCCCTGTTATTATTAGTCTCCTATTGCACAAATTGTGGATCTCTGTGATTTGTCTCTTCATATGTATTGTGTTTCCCAATAGAATGTAAGTTTCTTGAGGTCAAGGAATTTGGGGGTGGGTAGAGCGGAAAGTGGCAGTTTGCTCTTGATTTCACCAGGCCCTCCTTAGAGATGCCTAATAAATGTTTACTGAATTGAAATTGTCAAATCACTATAGGATTATATGATTTAGAGTGTGAATGAGCTTTGACAACATTTAGGTCAATCCTTTCATTTTAGAGATGAGAAATCTGAGACCCAAGAGGCTTAGAGTTTGCTCAAGGTTATGCAGGTATAACTGGAAAAATTAGAGTTTATATCCACATCTTTTATTCTTAGTCTTTGAACACATTGCTAGAAATAACATTTGCAGTTGGTATGAAATGTTTCTAAAAAAAAAAAAAAGCTGATGTCTTAACCACCCTATAGTGGCAAAAAAAAGTAGTGATTTATAGTGATAAAAAAAAGAAAGTGTCTTCTCTGGCCCTAATAGGGGAAGGATGAGGTGACAAGATTAAGATTCTTTACCCTAACCATTCTGAAAGGCTAAAAAACAAGTGGGAAGTTAATTACTATTTAATCACCAGGAAATATATCCACAAATCAGATGCTTTTACCTGCCAATAAAGAAAATAAACAAAGCTATTATAGAACATTATCTATTCTATGGCCAAGGATCAGAGAAAGCACTTTATTCAAGGTTGATTCTCACATATAATGACTGGTAACTAAAGCAAACAGATTATTTTTGTGGTCCCTCAAGACTAGATGCTACTATCTCCTCTAACTATGGTCCTTTATCTCTCCTCCCTTTTTATAGGCTTCTGATCTTATCATTCATCAGAAAATTCTCTTTGCAAAATTGTATATTAATTGCTAAATCTGATGCAGTGGATAGAGTCTGTGGCCTGGAGTCAGGAAGACTTATCTTCCTGAGTTCAAACACAGCCTCAGATACCTACTAGCTGTGTGACCTTAGGTGGATAACTTAGCCCTGTATGCCACAGTTTCTAAGTGGGAGAAAAACCAACTTGTCTTTGCCAAGAAAACCCCAAACTGGGTCACTGAGAGTCTAAGCCACTGAACAACAACTTTCTTTTCATCTCTTCCACTTTCCTCTATTTCCTCTACTGGGTCATCAATCATATAGTGTCCTCTTTATGTGCAGGCATTTGTTTTCTCTTTGAAGAGATCTTGGTGATCTCATCAACTATGATGGGTTTATTTGTCATAGCTATGAAACAGACTCCAAGATCTACATCTAGCCTTTCTCCTGAGCTCTACTCCCACATCGCCAAATGCCTATGGAAACTTGGAGTTGGGTGTCTGATAGGCACCTCAAATGTGACATGTCCAAAAGAGACCACATTATCTTTCTCCACAAACCCAACCTACTTCAAACTTCCTTAGTTTTGTTAAAAGTATCGCCAAAGTTCACAACCTCAATATTAGCCTTCATTCTTCATTCACACCAAATATCCTGTTGGCTGCTTCATCACGTCATTACCTCCAAAACATCTCTTGCAGACAGATGTCCCTTATTTTCTCCATTTCAAATTCACTTCATCTCTTACATGGAGTTTTATAATAATCTCCTAATTGGCTTCCCTGCCTTAGGTCTCTCCCCACTCCAGTCCTCTATCTACATAGCTACTAAGTGATTTTACTAAAGCAATGATCTAATCAGGTCACTACCTACATCAATAAATACAGTTAAAAACTGTCTTTTGTTTGGTGCTTAAAGTTTTCAAAAACTGGATCTGAAATACTTTGTAATTCTCTTTACATATCACTCCTCTTCCTAGCTACAGTCTAGTAAAGTTGACAATAAGGCACTCCATTTCCTGCCTATATAACTTGGTTCCAATATTTCTCAGCCTAGATAATTCCCTCTTCACTTCACTTTCTCAGCATCTCCAATCTCACGGATCAGCTCATACACTATCTTTTCCCCCTATTTAAAATTTTTTTAATGTATAAGCATTTGTTTTCTTTCCCTTTTACCCTCTCAAATTTAAGACAAAATAATTTTCACAGATATACAGTCAAGGAAATTCCTGTATTGTCCACATCTGAAATTCCTTGTCTCATTTCCCATCTTGACTCCATTTCTCCTCTGATAGGAGGTATTATATATCATCCTCAGTTCTTCAGTTTCCCCGATTAGTCACTTCATTGAGTTCTGAAGTCTTTTAAATCTGTTTGTCATTACAACATCTTCAACCACTACTTCCTGTCTGAGATATTTCCTAATTCTCCTTGCCCCAGTACCTGCCCTCTCCCAAGATGAGACTTGTTTTGTGACATTGTTCAGTCATTTTTAGTCATGTCTGGCTCTTCATGACCCCCCTTGGGGTTTTCTTGGCTATTGGAGTGGTTTGCCATTTCCTTCTCCAGCTAATATTACAAATAAGAAAACTGAGGCAAACAGGGTTCAGTGACTTGCCTAAGGTCATGCAGTTAATAAGTGTCTGAGGCCATATTTGAACTCAGGAAGATAAGCCTTCTTGACTCCAGGCCACACACTCTATCCACTGCACCATCTAGTAATATTGCAAGATTCCAGAGAGGAGAAGATATCCAGGAGACATTAGTAAATGATATGAATTGCTCCAGGGAGGTCTAGAAGGATGAGGACTGAGAAATAACTATCAATTTAGCAATTAATTATATAACTTTGGAGAGAGAATTTTCATATGAACAATAAGATCAGAAGCCATATTGAAAAAAAAACCTTATAGACAGTGAGAGGAGAGGAAATTGAGGAAATTTTTATAGCTCTTTTCTCCCTAGCAGTTTGGCTGAAAAATAGAAGAGAGATAAATAACTACAGTTAGGGGGGATGGTAGAGCCTAGTCTTGAGGGACCACAAAAATAATCCCTTCTTGCTTTAGGTACAAGTCATTATATGTGAGGATCAACCTTGAATAAAGTGCTTTCTCTTATCCTTGGCCATAGAATAGATGCTTTCAGTAATAGTTTTGTTTATTTTCTTTATTGGCAGGTAAAAGCATCTGATTTGTGGATATAATCTTGTCAATTAATTAGTAATTAATAATACCTTGGTGTGTGTGTGTGGGTGTGTGTGTGTAAATGAAAAACTAAAAAAAATGTTGACTTTAAAGTAATACTCATATTGTCTTCAACACTCTATTGGGGACTTGATTCACAATTGTCTGGTATGAACCTTAATTTTCATTAGCTCCCAGCAGGCAGACATGGGCACTGATAAGCTGCACTTACATCATGAAGCCTGTACATAAAAGATGCAGGTGTAAATCAATCTGAGATGGGTTCACAACCTTCTTGGTGCCAACAGTAAGAAAATCCCAACAATTAAAAGCCTCTGCTGTCAGCAAGAAGAGGAAGAAAAAAAAGGGCATCCTACCCTCGACTTTCATCTCATTAGTTATTAAGGTAGTGAATGTTTTCACAGAGGAAAGTAGCTGATAAGATTCCTGTGGAAATATTAAAGAGATTGATCTTGTTGGTCCTGACAAAGGGAATGTTATGGGAAAATTTTATTAGTGATCTTTAAGTCTAGGAAAGAGTGAAGGCTTTATTCTTAAAAGGGCTATCAAGGAAGGAAGGAGATAAATGGATGTGAATGATGATATGAAAGACTGAGGTTAGAGGGAGAATTTCCTCACCTTGAGGACCTCTACACAGCTAGGTATAACAATTATGGCAAGAGTCAGGCAAGACTGAAGCAGCCAGTCAAATGACCCATGGGACAGAGTGTTGGATTTGGAGAAAGGACAATTTGAGATAAAATCTCTGTCTCAGACATTTAGTTTCTGCATTAACCTAGGCAAGTCACATAACCACCACTCTCAGCTTCAGTTTCCCTGACAATAATGAGGAAGTAGGTAGTAATAGCAACTTGCAGGTCTATTGTGAGAGTCAAAGGAAGTAACATATTCAAAGTCTTATGCAAACTTTAAAGTGTGATATAAATGGTAACCATCATAAATATCATAGATAAACTGTGGAATAGGTGACCCAGGGAAACTTTTGAAGTTCTTTCTCTGGTTATCTTTTGAAAATAATTAGTTGAGGTGGCTAGGTAACCCAGTGAATAGAGCACTGGCCCTCGAGTCAAGAGGACCTGAGTTCAAATTCGGCCTCAGATACTTAACACTTACAAGCTTCGTGACCTCAGGCAAGTCATTTAACCCCAATTGCTCTGCCTTCCCCCCTCCAAAAGGATTAATCTGGGATGGTATAAGCAAACCAGATTGTAAAGAGTTTAAATGCCAAGTTGAGGAGATTCTATCTTATTCTATTTGTGATAGGGAGGCACTGAAGAGTGGAACCTACTCTTATTTTGACAGTTGTATGGAGGAGACATTGGAAAAGGTAGAGACTGTGAGTAGCCCTCAACTTGAAGGAAAGTGTCATGGTTCGGTTAAGAGGAGATGAAGCTCTGAATGAGGGTGATGGACATGTGAGTAGAGAGAAGGGACAGATACAAAAACCACTGTGTAGAGTTATCATTGAGAGAAGCCTTTAGGACAGATTGGAAGTGGTAGGTACAGTAAGGGAGAGTGTGAAGTTGAGGATGTACTTAACGGAGAGCTTTGAGAATTTCCAAAAATCTGAAGGACTGGGCAGCTTGTTTTAAAAAAGAAACAAAGGAAATAGGGTAGTCAAAAACTATCAACTGTACATTAGCTGGAATAACATAAAGGAACCCAAGAGGATGTGGATGAAAATGAGGTTGCTTCATGGAGGATTTGCTACCATTTCCAGGTTGCAGAAGGGACATTCGGCTATAGGAACCAGGACAGTATTGTCCCCAGTATATTCAACTTGTCTGAGTACCCTGTTGTTGTATACATATTCAGAAGAAAATAAGGAGAACAAACTCGGGTTAGACTTTTGTGCTTGGGGAAAAGAGAAGTTGAATTTATTTTGAGCTTAGACCTTTATTCCCATTGCTTTACCGAATAAGTGATCTGCTGGGTAGGATGGTAGTCTTGGCAAAAAGGTGAAAGTACTTGTTCAAAGTCACATGACTAGTAAGTTTTGGAATTGGATTTTGAATCCTGATCTTTTAAATTCACTTCAGTTATTTGGTGAATTATTAAATTAAGTTCATGAGTTTACAGAGTAATGAAGCTTTTTTTTTTTTGAAACTGATGGACACCTCCCTGTGTATGAAGAATGAGCAAATGTCCATTGTTATCTTGAGTGGGGAGTAAAAAGCTCCTGATTGGGGTTCAAGGATGACTGATGTCCCCAAGATAAATAAATAGGCTAATAAGGTTGAGTAGCTAGCATGCTTGGAAGGGCCACTCCTCTGAGCTCCGCTATAATTCCTGGCTACCTTATACTTTTCCATTTACCTTTTTGAGCATTGCAGCTATTGTAAATTTGACAGTGAATTTCCCAGGGCAAGAGATGGTAGCAGCCAGGTCAATGATAGAGTTTCTCAAATACATTTTTTAAAAGAAGAAAAAAAAAACCCACATATAATGGAATTTCACATTTTCCTATACAAGTCTCTTTCTTGTTCTTTATATATTGACATGTTTATGGATTATTATTAAGCTGATAATATTACATATGTGCACTGCATATATGTATATACATATGCATACATATGTGCATTATAGGCAAATTATAGAAATAGGCATGTACTTGTCTGTTTGACCCAAGAGGGGAGGCTATGCCAAAGACTTCTTTATATTCCAACCTCCTGTGTGGAAGAGGGAAAGTTTTGTCATCAAAGGCAATGTGATCACAGAACCTAGCTTTCTAACCAGAGGAAAGACATGTCTTGTAGGTAGTATCAACTTCAGAGGTTTCTTTGAGTATGAGAGTTCTGAGATTTGACCTTCAGAAGAAGTGGAGATTTCTTGAGCAAAAAACCCCTTAAGCAAATGAAGAGGATCACCCATGTAACTCCTATAGCTGGGGACCAAAGTAATGTTATAGGCTACTGCAGACAAAGAGACTTGGCACTCCGTTTCAATGACAATTAGTCCTTTGGGTCCAGTAGGATGGGTGGAAAGGGGAAGAAGCTGTCCTTTTAGTAATTCCAAAGTATATTTGCTTTCTGTAGGAAATCTATAGTAGAAGGGTCATTACAAGTTTGGGACTGCATTGATCCTGTAAGGAAAGCCAGATATTTGCTTGAATTTCAGTACTTTCCCCATAGATAGGGTTTCTCTCCTTCCAAGGTAAAAGAGCATTAGTTCTTTATATGTTTTTGTCACTTGTTTATAGGCTTAAGTGAGTGAAGTCAAGCTTTAGCAGTTTCTGTGAGATGAAATAAATGCCATCTTTTGATGCTTTGATGGGTTCTGGGGACCCCTTTTGCCCACATCTATTGTAACTTCAACATGGGTTATTCAAAAGCTATGGCCAGGCATTTTCCAAGAGTAAATCCCAAATATAATTAATGTATCTAAGGCAATGTGAGGTTCATGAAGATGGTTTCCATGTGAACCCAGAATCTTGGAAAAGCTCAGGATAATAGAATAAAACCAGAATGTCATCCATCTCATTAAAGACCAAGTTCCTGACTTTGGGGAGGGTGTTGAACACAGAGTAATCAAGGAGCCTGTAGGGAAGGGCAGTAAAGCCACATCACATTGGGTCTCCTCTAATATTCTCTTCTTCCTAATGTCAGTCTGACATTACATAATTCTATTTCAGGGTATGATTTAAATGAAAACTGTGGGAGTAGAATACAGCTGTAACTAGGGCAAAGGTTCTGGTGCTTTGCTTCAGGCCATTGAGGGAGACTTTCACTAATATCCCATGATTCAAATGATCATAGGATTAGGAGATAACTCTTCTCTCCCTTATCCTTTCCCCTAAGTCTTCCCTATTCAGTTTTACCTGAAGTCCTGGGGTACAAGTTCACACCTTCTTTTTTCCTTTGCTCAGAAAGTAAACTCAACCTTCAGTCCATTATAACAATAACAGAAATTATTATTCCCCTCTGAAAGATGAGAACTTGGTAGCACTTATAATATTTCCAGGATTGTTGGGGTCCGTCCAGGATCTAGTAGGACTTAATGGGCTGCTCTAGGCAAGCAGGGATTTTTCTTTCTCTTCAATATCAAGACTGGCCATCGTTTGCTAATTTCAGCAGTTGACTCTGCACCAATATGCTTTATTGGCAAATTTATAGCCCTACAGAAACTGCTGGAGTTTGATATTATTTACATCGATAAAGTGATATTACCTTATTACATACAGCTATTACATCAATGAATGTTTGCTCAATTTCAGACAATTGAATTGAATCCTTTTGCTCCAGATTTCTAAGGACAAGGTGTCCAGTGAGTGATGGGAAATTTTCTGGCTATCTATGTTCTAACCCAAACCGTTTTTATTCTCTAGGGGAAAGGAAAATGCAAAGAAAATGAATTGCACCCCCAATAACTGCCTGGGTGTCTTGACAGATAAGTAAATATGTTTGAATAAAGCTGAAATGTTATGAACACCTATGAACATCAGTCTATTAAATGTAGATAACTATCATGTGCAATTAAATGGTACTACTTACTTCAACCTTTTGAGGCAACTTAGTGTAGTAGAAAGGATATAGGAATTAGAAATAAGATATCTGGGCTCCACAATTAACTCTTTAGCAACTGACAACCTCTCTGAACTGCTCATCTAGGAGAATTTAAGCTCCTCCAAATCGGATCTCAATTACAAGGTATCCAGGCTTCTACTCAGTCAAAAACTATTTCTTAAGCACCTATTGTGTGCCAATTACTATAATTTTTTCATCTACATGATAAGAAGTTTGGATTGAATGGTTTGTACATCCCTCTTTCTCCTAAATCATTTTATAAATACAAGCATATGACTGTCTGGTCATATTCCATACTCACACTTGACCTAAAATGAATTTCTTAAAGATACATAGACTTTAAGATGTATTTAACCATTCCAGACTGTTTCTAGGTATCAGAGAAGAGAAAATACAAGAAACCTCAAAAGCAGAGAATGTAAGGGCAAAATGGGCATCAACTGTATTGCTTCTACTCAAATGAATTCCCATGCTTCAGAGCCTGCACCCTGACTTTGGGTGCTGTCTTTGACTTTTTGTATAGTTTCTTGAGAGAATGCCTGACTTTTTTGTGGGGGTGACATTTTTGATGGTGAGTTTTTTTCCTCTTTTCCCTCCTTATTTTGCTGTGGTAAGCTAACTGTATTCAACAACCAAACAACATCCAATCCTGAGTCTCTAATCCTCAGAAATCCCATTTACTTTTTAATATTATTGGGCTATCCTATGTATCATCCAACTAACCTTTAAAATTTGCCCTCATGCCCCGGCATCTGAGTCAAAGGAAATTATAGATAGATTGATCAATATGGATTTATAGATAAGGATATATATTTACTATATATGTTCATATATACATATAATATATTAATATAATATGTAAACACACTTGTCTATATATTACATATAAACATACATTTATACTCATATACATAGACATGTGTATAAACATAGCATATGTATATACATACATATATACACAAACATATACGTACGTATATACATATGTTATAACATTTGTTGGTTCTATGAAAACATGACTTTGGGTAAAATGATATTTTGTAGGGGATGGTAGAAATTATTTCTGTAGCAATGCTATAAATAGAATTACTACTGCAAAGTGGCTAAAATTTAGACTAAATAAGCCTAAAAATGGATATTTTATAGGATCAGCAAGCTAATAGCATAATAATCTTGACTAGACTGGACAAATCAGGACTAGTGATGCTTAGGGAGAACTGAGCTGTGCTGTGGTGTCTTACTGTGACTGTAATGAGGAAGGACAAAGGAGGGCAGAACTAAAAAGAGAAATTAACTTCCTTTGTCCATGCATATTGGTACAACTTTCACAACTTATTGTCCTATAGAATTTCCTAGAGGACCAAGAGTTTAAGTGACCTGTCTAGGGTCCCATAGCTGATATAATTCAGAGTCAGGACTTGAACCCAAACCTTCCTAACACCAAGGTTTGCCCACTGTGACACATCTCTATGGTGGTGATGCTATAAGACCACAAATTACAGAGAACAAGATTGTGAGTGATCTGAAGGTTGATAAAAAGATGGAACCTAATTGTATGCAGACTTCAGTATACAATGAGGATCTAAATGAAGAAGTGACCTATATATATATTATCCTGGAAATGTATGACCACACAAGGAGATGGACTGATCATCCATTAAACACATGGATAATAAATAAACATCCTCGGTGTTACAGTAACACAGTTTGGGTATCCTCCTATAGATAATTAATGGGAGGAGGTAGATGAGAGATTTATAGAATGAGAAGACATGAATGGGTTCTCCTCTGTGCTCTTAGAGTGGGGTTAAGAATCCTTTGAGATGTTCAAGAATTTTGATTTTGCCCTATACCCCACAAAAATCAGGCAGTAGCTTGCCCTCATATATCATGTCATACTCTATTTTGTAATCTTCTCATGGATGCGATGGTATTTTCTGATGATAATTCTGTCCTTAGGTTGGACCATGACTTCATTTGTTAGTGAAACTCCCACTGGAAAATGTCCCTCAGAGATGCAATATGGAATAATGAGTAGAGTTCTGCATTTCAGAGAAGAGGACCTTAATTACAATCCTATCTGACATTTCTAATCTGTTACCTTGGGCAAGTCTCTTAACTTTTGTGTGATTTGGTTTCCTCAACTATAAAAAAAAGGAGGTGTCCCTAATGACTTCTGAGGTCTCTTCCAGCTTCATATCTTCGATCCTATGACCCAAAGATGCAGACTAGGTAAATTCTTTCTCACTTATAGTCTTAGTTTTCCTGCAGCATTGAGAGATTAAGTGGCTTATCCAGGATCTTAAAATATATGTGTGAAAATGTCTTAAACCTAGGGCTTCCTGATGCCCATGCTACTTCTAATGAAATTGCCATGTGATATTTTGCACTATAATTCTCTGAGTCTCATTATTGTATATGTGTCCCTTTTCTAAGAGCAGAGAACATGTTTTATCTAAATTTTTTATGTTCCTTTCCCATAACTACTAGCATAATCTTCTACAGTAGGCATCTAACAAATATTTCTCGAATAATAAATGAATGCTTTTTTGCCCTGATTTTATATTTTTCATATTGATATTAATGAGAATCTAGGCATTTTAGAGAACCATCCAAGGCATATACAAGGGTATAATTTTAGCCTAGGGCAGTAGAAAGGTGACAGCAAGCTGAGCTGATGTGGGGTCTCATAAGCAAATGATTTTGTTGACCTTCACAGTTACTGTTCCTTTGACTCTCAAAACTCTTCTTCCTAGTAAACACAGAACACTAGTGACTGGTCTCCTCTGAGTGGTATACAGGAAGTCTCCTGGGTTTAGGAAAGGTACGGATGAAATAAATCATCGCTGACCACCCTTGTATGCCTTGTACCTTATTTTTAGGGTTTCTGTTAAATATAACTTTCTGAATATAAATGAGTCATTTTGATGGATTTGTATGTTTGTACTAAGAAATTTCCCTTAAAATCTTATTTGTCCCCAATTAGACCTCTATGTCTCTTTTCCCTCTCCCCTCTCGGACCTTTAGACATCCTAATATCCAACAATACAAAGTTACTAGAATGAGCAACTGTGGCCTTTTCCAATTGTAGAGCATTCTACTGTCAGTACCAAATAATAGATGAATAGCTTAGTGTAGTACAGAAGTGTCAAATGCATAACCTGTAACACTCCTGGAGCAGCACAAATCAGAGTAAAATGTAATTGGGAAATATGTTTTAAATACAAACAAAAATACAGTAAGATATAAACAAGTTTACATTTTAAAACTAATTCAATGTGCAGCTCACAGGGATCCTTATGTATGGATTAATGGGCCTATTTCTGTTTGAATTTTATATCCCTGGTGTAGAGAATTGAATGTTGTTAGATGAAGAAAAAAACTCAGGTTCAAATCCCACCTCTTGACACTTACTGGCCATGTGATCACAAAAAATTTTCTGGGACTCCTTTCCCTTGTGTGCAGAATGGGGGAAATAATTCCTCTAACTTCTACCTCATTAGTCTATGACAAAGCTCAAATGACATTATATAGGTAAAGCACTTTACAAGTTCTAAATTGTTATCTCACTGTCAGTTAATAATATTACAACTTACCTTAGATGAAACTGCTGTGAGGATCAAATGAGCAACTGAGCAGAAAATTCTGTAACCATAAAAGTCATATGTGTATGCGGCTTATCATTGTCATTGTTTTTCTCATTCTTCTCATCTTTTTCAAAGGAGTTCAGATAGAAACAGTCCAAGGACAACTCGCTGCCCTCCCATTGCCCTTTTTTTAATTTAAAAAGAAGAGTATAGACCATTGCAAACTAGATCAAATAATGCTTACTACTATCTTCATGGTTATTGTAATCATGAAGAGCACAACCACTACAACAAAGACAATAAGAAGCACTACTCCAACTACCGAGACCACCACCACTAGCACCAAAAACCACTACTACAACTACCAAGACCATTACCACTACTACCAAAGACCACTACTACAACTACCAAATCCACCACCACTAGCACCACCAAAACCACCACCACGACCACCAAAGATCACTACTACAATTACCAAGGCCACCACCACTACCACCAAAGACCACTACTAGGACTACCAAGGCCACCACAACTATTATCACCATGACTACCATGGCTACAACAGTAGCAATGACCACCGCTATCATCACTATGGCTAATATTAAAATGTATTTTGTAAGAATGATTTAGGAATGTTTTTCTTTGGCATCACCTAGATGTTTTGGTTTTCAAAGTGTTTTGCTTCTTTACACCATTGGTAAGTATACCTCTCCAGGCTGTCTTTTAGTAATGCTGTAGCTGTTCTGTTCATGAGAGTCTTAACAAGCAGCTGTGTACTACTCAGCGAAAGATCTAGGGACCACTTGTGTCTGGAGTACATATGACAACATTTGGCCTCCTCCCAAAAGTTATCACAGGATGGCCTTCCTGAAATCCCAAATGAACTTCACATTGGTTCTGGGGAACTTAATCACTGATCAGGAGAACAACTGCTAAAAAAGTCATGCATATTCATGAGGGGGATTACAGTGGTGCACAAGATATTATATTAATGCTTCCAAGCAATACCTAATTTATTTTTTACTGGGAAAAAATAATTCTGTTGCTAATCAAAGAGAATTATATGATTGCCATTTAACAGATTTATCTGGGGTTGCTGGGGAAGGAAGGGGAGCAACATTGACTGCACTAGGGAGACATGAAAGAATAATGGGGAAATACATTATGATAATGGCAGTGTTGGAAGGGATTTTGTAAGAATTCAATTAAATTTAACAAACATTTTTCAAGCACCTACTATGTGCAAATCACTATGTCAGGTACTCAGGTTATGAAAACAACAATAAAAATGTCAAGTATTTCCTGATCATAAGGAGATTATCTTATTGTGGGGAAGCTTCATATGATCTCTTTTCTCCTTTGACATTATCACTACCCTCATTTAAACCCTTAACACTTCACCCTTGGATTACTGAAATAGCCTCTCAACTCACAAACCTGCCTGTAAGGAGACAAGAAATTTTCACTATATGACCTGTGTGGTCCTTTATAGCTCTGAATCTCAGATGCTACAATCTTATGCATTTACCCTCCTCATGAAAAACAAAATGTATTTTGAGAGATACTGACAAAGATATCACATAGTCCTTTATCAATATACAGATTCCTATGGAAAATACACTAACAAGTGGATGAATGATTACAATGCCTAGAAATGCAAGGGACACCGTAGAGCATCCAATTAACCCCCCTCATTTTATAGAAGACAAGATGGAGGTCCAAAGGTGGCGATGTGTTTATGCAAAATCTTACTGACTGTAAGTAGTGAATCCAGGTTCTGAAGATAGCCCAGTATACTGGAAAATAAAGCTGGATTCATAGTAAGTAGACATGGTTACAAATTCTGATTTTATAGTTCACCATCCATGTGATCTTGGCCTAGTTATTTAACTTCTCTGACCCTCAGTTTCCTTAATTGTAAAGTGAGGTGAATGATCTTGATGGCTTCTGAGTTTCCTTTTATCCTGAAATCTATGGTCCTATGAAAGCAAGTCAAATTCACTAAGCCTACACTAATGGGGAGCAAAGTCAAATAATATATATCTACCAAGGAACAGAAGATCCTAAGATCCTAGATTATAAGTGCTAGAAAAAAATGGAGATGCTTTCTATTTCAATTCTCTATTTTACCTTTTCTTTGTTTCTCCGAAAAATAGGGAACATGAACTTGCTGTTTCTTAAGAGTTAAAGTTAGCTCTAAATATATAAAGATAAATATTTCTGGCCTTCCCATGGCCAAAATTATTTCTACATTTATTTTATTTTTTTGAGGCTGGAGACCTTCACTCAAGCTTCCCCCAATCCCACAAGTTTCTAACAAGTTTTTCTTTGTCCAACTTAACTTTCACTTTTATTCCATCTCAAGTTAACTCCTCTCAGCCAAACTGAGAGGCCTTGCATAGCCAAATATGCTGAAAATAAATTGTAGTCCTAAGATCTGATACCAGGGGAAAAGTTAAGCTACCTGTTGATGGATGAATCTATAGGCTTTATGACTTCAAAGGGAAACTGAAGTTGAAGGACTATGGGACGTCAGACCAATATTCACTGTTTCTCACTTGGGGCGAAGGTGAGTAGCAAATCCTTTTGACCTAAGCAGTAAGCCATCTAGCCTGATGGATACAATCTACCTATCCCATCTTGTACCTAAGTTAGTCTCAGTGACACAGCAAATTCTGAGCATGGTAAAATCAGAGGGGAAGAGAAACATATAGGAATGAACATTTGGAACCACCTGCTTCTGCTAATGATAGGGTTCTATTTCAAAGAATCTGCTAACTAACATATGAAGACTGGGTGAAGTAAATGGAGATGTTTAACCTGAAGAGAAGAATCTTGAGGAACAGGATGCTGGTGTTCAAGAAGTTTAAGGGCTTCTGATGAAGGCAAAGGATTAAACCATTTCTATTTGGCCCAAGAGAGCAAAACCAGGAACAAGTGGCAATTTCAGAGAGACACATTAGAGCTGATGTCAATAGACTTCGTAGGAATTGGACTTGTCCAAATCAGAAAGGGTTGCTTTCAGATCATGTGAATTCTCCTTCCTTGGAGGATTTCACCTAGAGACCCGATGATCACTTGGCAGGGTGTTGTAGTGGTGATTCTCTTAAGATATTGGTTAGATTTAATGGCTGCTCAGGTCTTTTCAAAGTCTCAAAAAATTCTAGCATTTCTCTTAGAGTAAGTAATATAGGGTGGAACCCTCCTGAGAAAGAAGTGGTCTGGAGACCCAGATTTCCCAATTAACTGAAGGTTTAAGACTTACAAGAAATAGTTTTATTTTTATTTTAAATGTTATGTGTATGGTTCTTTTCCTTGTTTTTGGATTATTCTATAGCACTGGAAACAAGGCATAGTTGATAAAAAGAGATACACTTGAGGCTAAAAAGACATGAGTTCAAGTATGACATCTAACTCATTGCAACTGTGGGATACTTGGAAAGTTATTGAAATTTCAAAATATTTTATGCAACTCTCTAAGATAATTCACAGAGAAGGTGCTGGATACTCTTTGTAGAGTACATTTCCTCACATGAAATTTCCCTATACTAATGAAATAGAAGGTTTATTCCTTACCCCTATTCCTTTGCTATATGTGGGCTGTCTGATCTCCTAATTTTCACTGAAATTTGGGCTACCAGAAATTATTCATTTTCTGAGATCCTCATGCCTTGTGAGTGTCAATCATATGATTCACACCCACATAGCGTTACTCAAAGAACATTGATTGATAAGAAAAAAAAATGGAATTTGGGAATCAAAAAGACCTTGAAGTCAACAGAAGAAATGGACAATTTTTCATGTGCAATCCAACATGTCACTTACTTATTTGAAGATGGGCCAGTTCACTGGATAGCAGCAGCAACTGTCCAAGGTACTGATGGACTACCTCAACATTCTTCCCATCCAGTTGTAGCATGGTCCTCTCCGTGAATGAAGTACCGCCATCACCACCACCACCCTCAACAACAACTTTGTTATAATCTAGATACTGTAGGATTTGCAATTTTTTTTAGAGTGGTGGTGGCCAAAACAATATTTTTAAGTTAGTGTGGATCTCATTGAAAAACTTTTATGTCTTATTACCTTATTTGGATTTTTTATTTTGCTTTTCTTTGTATTCCCCACTTAGAAATATTTTGACCATAGTAGCTGCTTAATTAATCTTATTGACAAAACTAATTGATATTTTTGTTATGCTTAAAGTTTCTGTGGTAGATTGGAAAGTCTATTATTTTTTATGGGGGAGGGTTCTTGCAACACATTGTAGTTATACACTTCTCCTATTTACTAGTGCCCTCTCTATTTTCTGAAATATTTTATTCCTAAAGTCTTTTATGCTAGACACTTCTGTGATCCTGATGCTTCCTGTCTCCTTACTCATAACATGACAAATGGTAAACCAATTAGATGTATTTAAACAGTTACCCATCCCTTCATATAGAAGGCCTAGGTCTCAGTCCCACTGATCTGCTGCCCTGTAATGTGGGTTCATTCATTCACATGACAATCTAGGGAAAGTGATAAAAACTGGGCATAAAATGAGTTTGAGGCATGAAGGGACAGCACATTTTGAAGGATAATCTACTCCCTTCTTCCTCCGGCTATGGTCACAAGACCATTCTGAAACCGTAAACATATCCGTTTTCTGGCTGAATAATGGATAGATCCCTATGCCATCTAAGTGTTATAACCTGGTGTATCTGTAGTTCCATGGAATAATATGAATATTTTCTTTGCCCTTTATCTCCTGCTCCTTGCCCCCTTATTTATGTCTGCCCCTGTGTTTCTCAAGTTAGGCCTAAAGCAGGGTTGTGCTGGAGCTACACTAGCACATGCCTCACAAAAGCTGATTGCTAAAATTCCATGGTAATCATTTAAACCTCAGAAATCAGCAAATGCTAGATTCAATTTACTGTTTTGTTGATTGTCTAGAGTTAAAAGCATTTCATGTGGATATTCCCACCCTCCCCCTTGCAAGCTCATTGTTAAACATTTACCATCATAATTCTAGACTTAAGCCTCTCCTTGCATGTCTTACCATATGCTCATAGTAAATAGTAAATCTGTTGATTTTCAGCATCATTGGCCAGTCTACCTCTTCCATGAGAGTTGCAACATCTCTGAAGAAACTGCAATGGACTGGGAAATGTTTAGAAAGGATTTTCAGTACATTGTCTTTTTCGATGTTTACAACAATCTGAGGAATTACGTATCATCCCTACTTCAGAATCTGGGAGTTCATTGGGGGATTAATCTAAGAGACTTTAAGAATGGGATCAGAATCCCACACCTAGAAAATGTTGGACACTGATTGTGAACCCAAGTCTTTTGTGACTCCATGTGTTCTTCCCTTTAAGCCAGGGTAACTCTCTCTAAGCATCAGTAATTATAACAGGTCATATACTGGTGCCCTTAGGGGTTAGTGATTTATGTCACATCATGTCCTTTTGTGCTAAATGGTCCAAATGGCTTTTTTAAAAAAGATCACAGATGGTTGCTTTTATGATCATTTTTCTACCTCTTCCTTTGATATCAGGCTATTACTCATCACTTCCTATTTCTTCCCATGTGCCTACATGCAACAGACTATGTCCTTTCTTCTAATTTGCTGTTTCTGATATCCTAAATGCTTGCAAGAGAGGTGATGAAGCTTACTAAAACTGTGTCTAAACTGTGAATAAATAGGTGATGTGTGGGATAAAAGAGTTTGGAGTCTGAATCTGAAATCAGAAAAGGTCTTTATTCTTTCTCATGAGAAAGGACTCCCCCTGACCCTCATGTTGCTCAAATGGCATCTGCCAGGGAGAGAGCAACAGGTAGAAGCAAGCATACCGTTATATAACCTTCTAATGCAGGAACTCAACTCCCAAATTGGTCTTCACTCTCATTGGTAGGGAGGCTGGCCCACAACCTAAGCATGCGAATCTGTCTTGGAGACAAAGGACATGGAAACATGTGGGTGTCCAATGCAAGGCCAGGAAAGCAGCTTTGTCCTTATTTGGCATATCTTGCGCTGAGGTGGCACTGGGGAGGGTCTCCATTGCTCTAAGTCCCAGATTCCTGTAATGTCAGTTGACTTCTAAACTTAGGCCTAGTGGATGCTGAAGCCACTCTAGATTTGATGTTTCAGAATGGGGAAACTTCACTGCAAATTATCCCTCACAGGTGGTAAATTAGAGACTGAATTTTCCTTTGTGTGAAGTGCATATGTATCATTGTGTGATCTTTGATAGTGATCTAGCTTTTGTTCTGTTTTGTTTCTTTCAATGCTGACAACTGTGTTCTGGTTGGTCAGTCAGTTGTCTAGTATTATAAAACACCCACTCTGTGCCGGACATTGTGCTAAACACTGCGGATAAAAGGAAAAACAATGGTCCTTGACTTCAATGAGCTCACAGACAATATGCAAACACATTCGTGCAAGTAAGACACAGGCAGGGTAAATCAGAGATAACCAACAAAGGGGAGGCACTAGCATTAAGGGTGTGTGAGATGAAAGAGTTTGGAGGTGTGTGAGATGAAAGAGTTTGGAGTCTGAATTTGAGGTCAGAAAAGGTCTTTATTCTTTCTCATGAGAAAGGACTCTGCCCCTGTCACTCACACGGCATCTACAGGGAGAGAGCAACAGGTAGAAGCCAGCCCATGGTTATATAACCTTCTAATGCAGAAACCCAACCCCCAAACTGGCCTTCACTCTCATTGGTAGGCTGGTCCACAACCTAAGTGTGGCAATCTATCTCTGAGTCAATAGACATGGAAACATGTGGATATCCAATGCAAGGCCAGGAAAGCAGTCTTATCCTTATTTGGCATATCTTGTGCTGAGGTGACACTGGGGAGGTTCTCATTGCTCTAAGTCCCATATTCCTGTAAGATCAGGTGACCTCTAAACTTAGGCCTAGTGGATACTGAAGCCATTCTAGATTTGATTTTTCAGAATGGGGAAACTTCACTGCAAATTATCCCTCACAAGGTGAACCTGGAAAGATTCTTGTGGAAGATGGGATTTTAGCTGGGACTTGAACAAGGAAGCAAAGGAATCCAGGAAGCAGCAATGAGGGGAAAGAGGATTCCAGGCATGGGAGATGGTCAGTGAAAATGCCCAGAATCAGGAGATAGAGAGAGTTGGGAGAAGAACAGCAAGAAAGCCAGTGTTACTATAACACAGAGAACATGGTGGTGAGTACAGGGAAAGAAAAATGAAAACATAGGTCAGAGGGAACAATGAAATGTTAGTGTAGTATGGCTTTATGAGAAAGATTTAATAACACACTTTGCTGAGGAAACATGAAAGATGCTCAATTTTTATTATCAATAGGGCTATATAAATAGAATATATAGGAGGCGGAGCCAAGATGGTGGCGTAGAAGCAGCAAGGTCCCATAGCTCCCACACTGCAACCCTAAACACCCATTAAATTATGAGCCCAGATAAAGTCTAGGAGTCTCAGACTCACAAAAATACAGAGAACCTATCTCTCGCTGAAGGCAGCTCGTCAGCAGGGGCTCATCGCAGCAGCTGGGAGCAGAGACTGAAACATCCTGAAGCTGAGACCGTGGCCAGGCCTGGGACAGTGGGAAGGAGCCGGGCTATGTTGAGCCAAGTGGGCACCGCAGCCAGCCTTCAGAGGTTCTAAAGCCTCCAGCACCTCCACATCTGCCAAGGCGTGAGGATCTGGGACAGGCGCAGCTCACACCGCAGTGGAGCAGAGACCCAGCCAGCCCCAAACCTCAGCAGCGGCCATGCGGAGCCTCCCAAACCAAAGCATGAGTCTACTTCAAAGAAAATCTAAAGCACTTGCCTAAGGGGAGCTTTAAAGCATCAGTCGGTTAGTGAAAGTGAAAGTTTGAAAATTAATTTGGGGATGGTAAAAGCAGTTCGGCCATTCTGCCCCCAGGGAAAGGAAGCAGTGGAGGAAGGGAACTGCTGGATCCACCGGAGGGCCCCACCAGGCTACTTCAGAGCCCTTGGCCTATGGACTCCGCAGGGGGGCTAAATCAATTGATCAGGGCCAAGTGCTCTTGTGTTGAGTGGCCTGGATCCAGATCATAGTCTTGGGTGGTGGTTCTGGGGTGCACGTTCAGCAAGCCAAAGCTGGGGTGACTTGCAACACTCCCCTAATAGCGCCAGCAGTTGGGAAAACCCAAGCGATTTGGAACAGAGCTTCCCCCCCTAGAAGCAGAGTTTCACAGACAAAAAAAACCCAACCAATTAATTGACTGGCCAACATGAGGAAAAGGAGGCAAAATAAAAATGCCCATAAAACTCTAGAATCTTTTTTTGTGGATAAAAAGGGTCAAAGCATGGAACGGGAGGAAGAGAGCCCAGAACTCAGATCTCC
>CM053601.1:160240818-160281839 GCA_028646575.1 Pseudocheirus occidentalis
CATGGGGATGCGAGGGAGGATGACGGAGGGGAGGGCAGGGTCTGGGGGAGGGATGCTGGAAACACACACTTCAGTAAATGGACAGGGACACGGTAGAGAACAGAACAAGGGGGGGTGGGGAGGAATAGGAAGGAGAGACAGACGATCACTGTCACAGTATGTCCACTATGAAGATGTCCTGTATAATCACACATCCATAGCTTGTATTGAATTGAGTGTCCTTCTAGTAGCGGTGGGTGACAAGGGAGGAATCAAAAGAATCTAGAATTCAAAGTTCTCCAATACCTGCAACTAGGAATTAAGATATACAGGGGCTGGAATAGGGAGACCCTCCCTGCCCTACCAGAAAATAAGAGAGCAGAGAAGGGGAGGGGATTTACAGTGGGATTGCTGTTTTAAGGTTGGGACAGGGGCAATGGGGAGAAAATGTGTAATTCAAAAATGTAATGAAAAATGATAATGTAAACAAGAAAACAAATTTAAAAAATTAAAAAAACAGAAATCAGTGAACAAAATGTCAGTTTTCCTTAGTGTCTCAGTTCATAATAAACAATGATTTGAGTGGGAAAAAATAAAAAAATTAAAAAAATAAAAAATAAATAGAATATATAATTGTGACACTTGTGTGTTATTTATATATTGAAGGGTGTGTGTGTGTGTGTGTGTGTGTGTGTGTGTGTAGTGCTTTTAAGGTGAAATGACTTTTAAGGAATCATCTCTTTTGATCATACTTGAAGCAGGAAGTTTCAGCATTCTCATCATTTTGAATATGAAAGGACTGAGGTTCTAAGACAGTGGTTCTCAACCTGTGGGTCATGACCCCTTTGGGGGTCAAATGACCCTTTCACAGAGGTTACAGGGATTGCTTAAGACCATTGGAAAATACATATTTCCAATGGTCTTAGGAACTGAGACACCACTCCTCTATCTGTCTCCAGGTAGGTCCGCCCACATGCAGATACACCCACATATGATTATTAAAGGGTCCCAGCATTAGGAAGGTTGAGAACCACTGTTCTAAGGGGTATTGAGAAGTTCAGCCACCATTACTCAGTTAAGAAGTACCCAAGGCAAGATTTGAACCTAGTTTTCCTGATCCAAGGCGACAGCTGCAGGTGTTATGCCATAATGCCACTTGATGCAACTAAGAAATGTCTTGGATAAGGATAATTTAATCTTTATTCCATGAACCTGATGAAAACATCAAAATTCCAATAGTCATCCCTCTCTAATTTAGACTAACTAGCAAAAGTCAGTCTAATTATAAAAAGTCTGTCATTAAAAAATAATTTGAAATACATGGAATTTCATTACTTTTACTTGCATATAGAAACATGAAATAGACTAACAGGACTGGCATAGAGAAGAATATTTGAAATTGACAAATCAAGCATCAATACATATATAGAAGGAACAATGATTTTGGTTTCTGGGGGAAGTAGGGCAAAGATGCCCTGTTCCAAGAGTTCCACTAGCTCTTCTCTGTCTTGCTTCATAGCTGAGTTGCATAGGAAAACACCAGAAAGGGATCCATTCACTACAGCTCAAACCTGTACCTTTACAATTTTCCTAAGTAAAGTCTACAAGATGATTTAAAAGAGACCCAGACTCAAGAGGTATGCTATGAATTAAAAAGAAATTTGGAGCTTACCTCATATTAGAGTCAAGAATGAGGAACTTTGAGCAGCAGTGGAACAAAAGAAATTCAAAAGTATTTCTCTAAAACAATTTAACTGCTCTCCCTGCAGTCTTGTTTAGAGAACAAATTAATTTTGCCAACCCTTTCCTCACTAATACCGCAAGCTAAACTTCAATCTGGCTGATATCCAAATAAACACTAACCAGAAATTACTGGAATCCACATTTGTGATATTTCATTTAAGCAATAATATCAACTTAAAGATCTCAGATCCTTATGTAATGCAGTGATTCTTTTATAAGTCATCTCAATCAAAACCACATGAAAACAGAAATTACCTCTACCCTAAATCACGCTTCTCCAGCTTCCTCCAGAGACAGCCCATTCTACATCTGGACAGATTGATTGTTAGGAATTTCTTCCTTATGGCAAGTCAAATCTTTTTAGCTTGAAAGAAGCTGTCATTGGCAGCACAGAATTTCCCAGTTTTGTAGCTCGGGTCCCCTTTAAATGTGATTAGAAGGAATATTAGACTGAGACTAGGGGAAGCTGTGCTAAATTATAGTATTACAGACACAAATTACTGTAACTCTAATATGGAGAAATTAATGTCTGGGGGAGGTTAAACATGCATTGCTTTCATTTGTAGCATACAGACCCTTTATTGCTGCTCCCATCCTCCTTTGGGGACATATCATTGCTCCACATAGTAATTAGATTCCTTCACAATGAGAGGATTGAAAAAGTAGTTTCTTGAACCTGAGCTACCAGCCAACCTCTTTGTGGGGATAAAGTGCATGCCTTCCTCATTTCCCAGCATGCAGGAGTTTTCCATTGATGTGAAAATGGCTTCTATGGTTGTTCTGTGATGTCAATCCCAGCAAACATCACCTCATCCTATACCCAGGGAGATTTAAAGAAGAAGTAAGACAAGGCAGTCCTTCTGCACATTTCTGAGTATGAGTGAGGCTTCTGGGTTAAACATAAGAGAAAGGCAGAGGGGAGTCTGGTCTCCTGCTTCTCACCTGAAAATGAGATGTCAGTTATTCTTGATCCAGGATAATCTTTCAAGGAGGCCTCTAGAGACTGATAAGTATCACTAGTCAGCAATCTTTGGGCATGTTTTTATTGTTCTTACTTCTTCAGAAATTATAAAGCTAATTATATTGATAATTAACTGCAAAAAGAAAAAATATTAGAAAATAGTTCCTTTAATGTCATGCAGACCATATTTTACATACATTTTCTCTGAGATGTATCTTTAGAAATGTGAAGAATATGAGCTGGATGGAATCCAGCTAATTGATGCTTCTGTTCTATAGAAACAAAATTCAAAAGGATAAAATGCAATTTGAATGTACAAGGCAAACTCATTTTCAGGAAGAAATTCATCCTTATCATGAAGTCCCACTACACTGAATTAGCTGGTAAACTAGTCTCCACACCTTAGTCACAATTTGAAAATACCAAAGGGCTTAGGATACAACAAACAATCAAGAAAGCTAGACAAATGATTATATTAGCCACCCTCATTCCCCTGTTAAGAACCTAGATTTGAAGGAAGCACAAGGTGCTAAAATTTTCTTATATCCAAATAAGTCTTTACTGTGGATAAGGTAGTGACCTGAATTACAACAATTTTTTACTAGCTCTTGAACAAGGATTAGACACTTCCTAGAATAATCATTTCTTCCTCTGAGGTCCTGTGACATTAATAATCCTTGTCCCCTAGTCACCCAGATGCAAATCACTTAACCCCAATTGCCCTCCAAAAAGCAAAAAAACAGAAACAAAAACGAAAACAAAACCCAAACAAACAAACAAAAAAGATTTTGAGTTCTAAATTTTCCCCCTCTTTCCCCAAGATGGCCTGCAATCTGATATAGGTTATACACATACAATTATATTATACATTTTTCAAATTAATCATGTTGTGAGAGAAGAATCAGAACAAAAGGGAAAAACTACCACAAAGAAAAAGAGAGAAAGAAAATATTATGCTTTGGCCTGTGTTCAGGAAGTTTGTTAAATACTATTGAATTGATATTGTTTCTGTTGAAACTCAGTGGCATACTTTAACCCACACAGCTTATATTTTCCTTTGCATTTTTAGATTTTTTTCATGATATAAAATCATACATCCTTTGTCCAAAAGGACTTAAACATGTAATTAGCTTATATTTGGAGGAATTACTGTTTTTTTCCATCTTTTGTTCCTAGATATGTGATATAGTTCCTTCTATCATAAAATGAACCTAAGAGGAAGTTTTAAAAATTCATTGCATATCATTCACATGGTGAACCACCTGTAGCAATGAGATCATATTTTGCCTCATCACTTTACAGTTTGCTGGAGGCTGTAGTCTCAGTTCCTCTCTTGGCACAGTGGATAGAGCACCAGGAAAGACTTGATCTTGGAGCAGCTAGGTGGTGCAGTGAACAGAGTACTGGCCATGGATTCAGGAGGACCTGAGTTCAAATTGGAACTCACACGTAACACTTACAAGTTGTGTTACCTTGGACAAGTCACTTAACCCCAATTGCCTTGCCTTTCGCCCCTTCCAAAAAGACAAAAAAAGATCTGATTTTAAATCTGACCTCAAATACTATCGGACCCTGGGAAAGCCAGTTAACCCTGTTTACCTCAGTTTCCTCAACTGTAAAATTAGCTGGAGAGGGAAACAGCAAAACACTCCAATATCTCTACCAAGAAAATCCCAAAGGGAATCATGAAGAATCAGATACAACTGAAACAACTCAACAATAACAAAAGAGGTTCAGTCTCCTCTTGTGAATCATTTTTTTTGGTTGTCCTGTATGCAATCGTTCTGTTTTTCCTTTTGTTAAACTTTTTTTCCTTTTTTTAAACTTGAGATTTGTTTGACTTGATATTGCAGAGATAAGAAATTGTCTCTGACTTCTTCAGGAATTTTCTCTCACTTCTGATTTCTTTAATTTTCAATCCTCCATAGTAATTCTTTTGATTAATGGTGAATTGTATATTCTGGTCTTTGCATTGCTCTTCCATATTTTATTAACAACATTTTGAGTGTTGCTTTCAGTTTTTTGAATAGGGGAATCTAAGGTTTTGAATATATTTTTGTTTTCTGGATGCCTTTCTGTGGGTTTCTTTTTTTTATTTCTTTAAAGAGGCAAAGTTCACAATCTAATGAAGGTGTCAATGTGCAGACAAGTATGTAGAATCAAGTTATATACAGGATAAATTAGAGATAGTCAGAGAAGAAATAGGAAGGCAGTAAGAGGAATGGGAAAGGCTTATTGCCAAAAGTGGGATTTTAGTTATGACATGAAGTAAACTAAAGAATTCAGGAGGCAGATATGAAGGGGAAAATTCCAGGGCCAGCCAGTGGAAATGCTAAGAGTACAGAGACACAGTGTGTCATGTAAGCAACATAAAGGAGATTCATATCAAGGATCACAGAAGACATGGAAAGGAAGGAGTAAGAAGTCTGGAAAGGTGAGAAGAATAATATAATGAATAGGTTTAAAAGCCAAACAAAGGATTTTGTATTTGCCCCTTTAAGAAATAGGGAGGTGCTAGACTTGATAGTACAGTGAAGGGACATGATTAGATGTGCCAAAAGGCAAGGGATTACCTGATCACCTTGATAGCAGAGCAAATGATGAATTGGTGTAAGAAGAAAAGTAAAGTCCCCTATGGTTTTTACAGTGACAGTGACCACTACATATGTTATTTCTGCAAATCCTGAATTGTTTTTACACTTTCTGTCAAATATGATGGAAAAAATACATTTATTCATAATCATTTTATAGCAAATGCTTGCCTTTAAAATCCCCTCTATTTTGGCATAATCAGTTTGCTAGTTGGACTCATGCTGTCAAATTCAGAAAGGGCTCTTTGGAATTCCACTCTAAATTATGCCCACCTCCTGCTCAAAATCATTTGAGATGCTGTTGCTTTTTTTGTCATACGTTTCATATTAGATGTAATTGCTAGAATTAGTATTAAATGCAGATTTCATCGACCCTTGGCTCTTCCAAATTTTCTCTCTTCAGACTTTATTGTTATTATTATAATTATCTTTCAGTTCCACAGTGTGTATGAGCTAAAGAATATTGTAAAAAGTTAGACACCGATGCAGGAGCTACACAGCAAAGGCACGGAGGAGGGAGAGGATTGTTGGGGCTAAATTGAACCAAGCAGTAAGATATTGGTGGTTCTACCGGCAAATGTGTTGGTGGGGATAAAATTAAAATGTCTTCTATGTTATTCAAACAGACTATGGGTATCTTCAAGGAAGTATGGGTTTAAAGCAAAAATTTACATCAGATAAAAATTGCAAATATAAGTCACTACTGAATGAATAGATAGAAAGGGACGACCGAGACACCGTTAAATGGGTAAACACTTTAAAGAGTAAAGTTCCAGTAGGATCTGAAGCATTTTACATTCTCTTGGCCTTTACTGATGAATTGTCTATAATGTGAAGCTCCTGCTTAGTAGCTTACATTCCTTGGTAGTGTCAGCTGTTTCAAATGAGCCATTTCAATCATACAGGGGAGTAAACTACTTTTTGGATTGCATTATGAATAACATTTTCAATCTCATATTGCAATTATATGTTGAATGGAAAATCAGATCAGAATGTAGTTATTCCAAGACTACTGACAGGAAATGAAGAAGAGGCAATGATTCCCGGAATGTTGTTGTGATTTCCAACCAGCTGCCTTTGTTTGAACATCAGTAAGCTAGGCAGTCTCATTCACTATAGAGGTCCACTTATAATGGCAGAAAAATTCCCTTAAAACCTATTTTGAAAATCTACTCTGGTAGCTAAAAACCTCTTTATTGGGTTAACATTTTTTTTATCATTCTCAAAACTAACTCTTTATATAGCTTAGTTTAAGATGATTTAGACTAGGAAATCAATTCAGATAGGGAAATGAATATACTATCAAGTCTTGATCAATCAATAAAGACTTAATAAACACCTATTACGAGCTAAGTTCTGTGCTAGGTGCTAGGGAAACAAAGACAATAATGAAATGCCTTTTGCCCTCAAGGGGGTGACAATATGTGTCTGTGAATGAACACACACACACAGATACACATATATATTTATATAAATAAGTGTAAAGTATAAATACATATGCATGTGTGTATATATGTATCTGTACATATGTACATGTATATGTATATGTACATATACAATATGTACATATTGTATATGTACATAAAACCCCGTGGGGTTATATAACACCCCCCCCCCCACGGGAGCTTTTCTTGGCAAAGATGATACTGGAGTGGCTTGCCATTTCCTTCTCCAGCTCATTGTACGGATGAGGAAGCTCAGCAAGCAGGGTTAAGTGACTTGCCCAGAGTCACACAGCTAGTGTCTGAGGCTAGATTTGAACTCAGAAAGATGAGTCTTCCTGGCTCCAGACTTGGCACTCTATCCATTGTGCCACCTAGTTCTCTCTCTCTCTCTCTCTCTCTCTCTCTCTCTCTCTCTCTCTCTCTCCACACACACACTTTCTACATGTGTATGTATATGTATAGATACACGCAGATTCACACACACACATATACACACACCTACACAATGACACAAAGAACATATGTGTCTATATGCAAAAATATTTTCTATTCTGTGTAAATGTATGCATGTGTTCACATGCATATATACATACACATGTGAATATGTACATATACACTTGTGTACATGTACATGTCTGTGCATGTATGTGTTTGTGTGTATATATATGTATATGTATATACATATACACATACAGATATATAAATAAACACAAAATGTATAGAAGGTAACTCTGGATAGTTACAAGGTCAGTTTCTGTCATAGGAAGAGCAGAAATATGGTTAAGCTAAATGAGAAAACTGTCAAATTCTTTCTATTTGCCACATTATGTGGTTTCATGCAGCAACATTAGCATCCTAATCATCTTTTCCCATGCTGATTATTATAGTAGCAACCACACTGGCATACCTAGGGTGGCTGCTAACACAGATTCTTAGATTTGCTTTACTAGGAAAGAGAGCTGTTTAAGGGGTCAACAATCTCTTTTTAATTACATTTGCTAGTTCAGGGGAAAAGTGAGCACCCTGAACTTCAGAGAAAATACAAACAGAGAAAATACAAGCAGAGAAATAAAGACCAAAAAGCAGGGCTTCTGTCTGAGAAATTAGTATATATCAACAGACAGATTCAACTGTTTAACCAAGGTAATACATAATGTAGTTACCAGTGAGGAAAGCAGCAATATTTGTGTTCTTCAATCTCAAAGGGCTCCTTAACAGCTACCCAGCGTCTCATCTGGTCAGATCTCAAGCCCCAAAGAAAAATGCTAACCACAGGGTATATCTATATATTTCTTAAAGGTAAGAAGGCATCACAATCCTCACGACCAACTGCCTAATTACAAAGTAAAATAAGGTGTGGGCTTTTCTGAAAAACAAACCTTGCTTCATCAAACTTCCATTAATGGACTCAAAGTGAGGCCTATTAATGAGTGGGAAGATCTTATATCCCATTAACATTACAATTATTAAGGGAGTGGAGCCAAGATGTTGGCATAGAAGCAGCAAGTTTTTGCAGCTCCCACAAAGCCACCTTAAATACGCATAAATTGGACTCTAAACAAATTTTAGGGCTCCCAAACTCACAAAAATACAGAAAACACCTCTCTTGCTGAAGGCAGCTCAGAATGTGGGGCTCATCTCAGCCCAGCCCAAAACCAAGGCCAGGCCCCAGGGCGGTCAGGAAGAGCCGCAGCTTGAGTCCATGGAAGAGCAGATCTGCAGCACCTGAGGCAATCTCCACATTTAATCAAGCCAGGAAAAATAAGGCTTAGAGAAAGGTGAGTGGAATTCAAGCTTTCAAGCTAAATTGAAACTGGGAAACTGTCTGGCCAAACTGATCCCAGGGCAAGGAAGCAGCACAAAGGAGCAGGATCAGCTGCAAGCAGCAACTGCCTCCACTGGGCTGCTACAGAGCTCCTGGCCTGATATTGCAGGGGGGCTGAGACAATTGATCAAGGCCAAGGGCTTTTGCATTGAGTGGCCTGAATTGAGATCGTGGTCTCAGGTAGTGGTCCTGGGGTGGGCTTACAGCAAGCCAAAACTGGTGGGGGCTGCAGCACCCCCCCAATAACTCCAGCAGCTGTGAAAACCCCAGCAATTTGGGACAGAACTTTCCCACCTGGAAGCACAGTTCCTAAAGCACAGAGCTAAAAAATCAAGCAATTAATTGACTGGCCAACACCGGGAAAAGGAAGCAAAATAAGAACAGCAATAAAACTCTAGAATCCTTTGTTTGGGGACAAAAATGATCAAAGCATGGAATGGGAGGAAGACAACACAGTCAGAACTTCCACACCAAATGCTTCCAAGAAACATGAAGATTTCCTACAAGCTATAGAACAGCTTAAAAAGGACTTTGAAAACTAAATAAGAGAGGTGGAGGAGAAATTGGGAAGAGAAATGAGAATGATGCAAGAAAATCATGAAAAGAGAGTCTGAAGAAAACAACACCTTAAAGGACAAACTAACTCAAATGACAAAAGAGGTGTAGAAAGCCAATGAGGAGAAGAATGCCTTAAAACATCAAATTTGCCAGTTAGAAAAAGAATCTCAAAAGCATTCTGAAGAGAATAATTCCTCCAGAATTAGAGTGGAGCAAGTGGAAACTAATGACATTATGAGAAACCAAGATACTATTAAACAGTTACAAACAAATGAAAAAATGGAAAGCAATGTGAAATATCTCCTTGAAAAAAAACCACTGACTGGAAAATAGATCCAGGAGAGACAATTTGAAAATTATTGGTCTACCTGAAAGCCAGGATCAAAAAAAGAACTTGGGAAGCATCCTTCAAGAAATTCTCAAGGAAAATTGCCCTGATGTTTTAGATTCAGAGGGCAAAGTAGGACTTGAAAGAATTCACCAATCACCTCTTGAAAAAGATGCCCAAAAGAAAACTCTTAGACATATTATTGCCAGGTTCCAGAACCCCCAGTTAAAGGAGAAAATATTACAGGCTGCCAAGAGAAAACGATTTGAATTCTGTGGAAACACAATTAGGATAACCCAGGATCTGGCAGCTTCAACGCTGAGGGATAGAAGGGCCTGGAATATGATATTTCTTTTTTTGTGTGCTTTTTTGGGGGGGGGGAAGGGCAATATGGGTTAAGTGACTTGCCCAAGGTCACATGGCTAGTTTTTGTGTTAAGTGTCTGAGGCTGGATTTGAACTCAGGTCCTCCTGACTCCAGGACCGGTGCTCTATTCACTGTGCCACCTAGCCACCCCTGGAATATGATATTTCAAAGATCAAGGGAGCTGGGATTAAAACCAAGGATCATCTACCCAGCAAAATTGAGTATAATGTTCCAGGGGAAAATATGGTCATTCAATGAGGTGGAAGACTTTCAAGCATTCTTGCGAAAAAAACCAGAACTGAACAGAAAATCTGACAATCAAACGCAAGAAGCATGAGAAGGTAAACATGGGAAAGAAATCATAAGGAACTTATCAAAGTTGAACTATTACATGCCAATATAGAAAAACGTTAATAGTAACTTGTGAAACTTTTCTTAGTATGAGGATAGGTGAAGGGAATACAAATGGGTGTATATATATATATATATATATATATATATGATGTATATATGTACATATGTATATGAATATATGTATATGTATGTATACTTACACATGTCTATATAGGAGGCTATATATGCATATGAATACATATCTTAGCATATGTGTATATGTGTACATAGAGGGTCCAGGATCAATTGAATACAAAAGGATGATACTTTAAAAGGTGAAATTCTGAGGTGGGAGAGGACTAGAATGAGAGGAGACAGGGAGAAACAAGATGGAGTTAATCATCCCATATAGAAGAGGGAAGGGATAACTGTTACAACTTTAGTTTCATTTACTCTCATTGAATTTGGCTTAGGGAAGGAATGATATAAACTCTAAACTGGGTATCAAGACACTGGAGAGTAGGGGGAATGGGGATGAGAGGCGGGTTGATGGAGGGGCGGGCAGGGTCTGGGGGAGGGATGCAGGATGCTCGCACTTCAGTAAAGGGACAGGGACAGGGTAAAGAACAGAACAAGGCGGGGGAGGGATAGGAAAGAGGGACATCTGATCACTGTCACAATATGTCCATTGTGAAGATGTCCTGCGTAATTACACATGCACAGCCTGTATTGAATTGCTTGTCCTTCCAGTGGGGGTGGGTAACAGGGGAGGAATCTAGAGAATCTAGAATTTAAAGGTCTGCAATACATGCAACTAGGAATTAAGATATATAGGGACTGGGGTAGGGAGACCCTCCCTGCCCTACCAGAAAGTTAGAAGGGTGTTGGAGGAGGGCACAAAAGAGAGCAGTTCGGGGGAGGGGCTTTAAAGTGGGATCGCTGGTTTGGGGTTGGGGGTTGGGGGAAGAAAGGGAGAAAATTTGTAACTGAAAAATCTCATGGAAATGAATGATGTAAGCAAGAAAATAAATAAAAAACACATAAAAATTACAATTATTAAAATTATTTTCCATAGTATAGCAGTATGGTGTAGTAGATAGGGTTTCAGCCTCTACATCAGGGAGGTAAGTTCAGATCTTACTGCTGAAAGTGACAGACTATTTCTTCATCTTTAAAATAAGGATAATGGTTCATTGATTTTAAAGCTGGAAGGGAGACTGGAGAACTAACTATTAATAGTAAGAAACTCGGCTGGCCCTGGAGTCAGGAGTTCAAATCCAGCCTCAGACACTTAATATTTAGTTGCACTTACTAGTGGGCAAGTCACTTAACCCCAATTGCCCCTCCAAAAAAAAAGCAAAAAAGTAATAAACTCATAAAAGATACTATCTTTCAAGATATTTTGTATACCTTTAAAGTACTCTATAAAAGTTAGCTGGGATCATGAGGATGCTCATTCTTTTGATGCTAATTAAAAAGACAACAGGTCAGGAAGGCAGAATTGCCAATATCCTGGGTAGCAGGACAGGCAGAGAAGTTGGATTAGGATTTTTTTTAATACTATCTTTTGATTTATATTACATTCATTTCTGTATTTACCCTCTGTGGTACGACTAATATTTGCATTTCTGCTGAACGTAGGTGAGACCTACACCTCCTTCATCACTCCTGAGACAAGAATGAACTGTTTTTAAGAGGAGGCCAAACTCTCCTTAGGATCTGAAGCAGCTTACTGATCATCAAAAGCAATGGTTCTCAACCTTCCTAAAGCCACAACCCTTTAATATTCGTATGTGGATATATCTGCATGTGGGCGGACCTGCCTGGAGACGGATATCAAAGCTGTGTCTCAGTTCCTAAGATCATTGGAAATAAGTGTTTTCTGATGGTCTTAGGCAACCTCTGTGACTCCTGTGAAAGGGTTGTTTGACCCCCAAAGGGGTTGACCAACAGGTTGAGAACCACTGACTAAAGGCATAAAAAGTTTCAACCACAGGGAGGCTAGGCCTCTCAGACTTGAATGAGTCCCAGAGATGCGAGCAATACCCAGTCACTATACTCTACCCTAATGACGTGTTGACCAGTTGTATTTCCATAAGAAGGGGAAGGTGACCATATCTACCTGAGATGAAGGTGAAGGTCACAGAATCCTCATTGCATATCTTTGCTGTGCTAGAGAAAAACAAACAAACAAACAAAATGACCCTTTTGGTCAATTATCCAAAGACTTAGCAGTGCCTCATTTCATCCAAAACTCAAACCTGGACTATGAGACTACTGTCATTTGATAAGGCCCTGACACCTCCACACCATGCACACCTTTCAGAATTTTAGTTTCCTTTGTAACACACACACACACACACATACACACACACAGTAAAAACAACTAATACAGTTTTCACTTCTGTCTAATATTATCCCCATTATCACCACCAGGAAAATAGAGACATGGCTCATATAACATAGTTTGTATAAATGCCTTTAAAGACATGAAGGCCTGCTTGGGTTGAAACATAGCTCGGACATTTGCTATCTGTGTGACCAGGAGCCAGTCATATAATTTCTTTTATAAGTCTCAGACATATAAGACTCAATTTCCCCATTTGTGAATTGAACAGATTGGATTCAGTGTTGTCTAGGTTACTTTCCAGCTTTAAAATCTATTATTCTATGAAATTATGATTATTTCTCCCATTCCATTATTGTTTCTTTCCCAATAACTCAACAGGTATTTATTAAACACTTAATGTATGCCAGGTACTGTGGATACAAGAACAAAATCAATTAGTATGAGGTTTAAAAGGAATTATATAAATTCCAAAAGAGCAAGAAAACTATACTAAATTTGCATTGATTTTGTGGGTCTTCCATAAAATTTATCTGTAATTTTTTTCTCCATTAATCCCCAGAATACAACCTGTCTCCTCACTATCTTACTAAGACACAGGAATGACTCTTCTCTTATTGCTCTAGTGGATTGGATGTGAGTATGGCCCATACTTAAACAGAAAAATCTGAAGTCAGAAGACCTTTGTTCTAGTCTCAACTCTGACTGTTGCCAGCTTTTTGGCCTGAAGAAATTAATATAATTCTCTGAGCCTCCATCATCTCTACCATCCTCTATACCAGAGCTTCTTAAACAATTCATGGTTTAAAAAAGACTAAAGGGGTCACAAATGGAAAAAGTTTGAGAAGGCCTGGTGTAAACCATACTATAAACCTGCTAAACCTTTCCATGATTAGGAACAACATCTTGTGATACATAGATTTGAACAGAACTTTTAAAACATGGGGGATTGCTGGCAAATGGACACACCATCTGTGAAAATTGGTGAGAGAAACCTAAGGTTGGTTTTTTGATACCAGTAGAGATAAATGTGCTAGGAGTGAGATGGTGCCTGGCTGCATATTGAGGTTAGGTCAGGCCAACATATCATCTTCTTTTCTGTTTAGGTTGCATGATGGATCTCCCTCATACACACTAGCTTTATTTCTGCCTTCACATCTTTGATAATATTCCCTCTTCTCTCTGTCTATGCAGCTTCCCACCAACTTCTATCCATTTATCCACAGAGTTGTGCCTGAGCACCAATTGTTGCAAAGATAGCTACTCTCATAAAACCAAGGGAAAGACCCTGACTGATATACTTCTGACATTTTCTCCAAAAGAAGAGAACGAGCTTCATGAGTAAACCAGGACCTGTCTTATTACAAGTAAATACCCTGTCCTTCTCTGATTCCCCATTGAAGGATAGAAAAAGAAGCTTGATATTCAAACCAATAACCAAAGTGTTCCTTTTCCTGATCCAAAAACCTCACTTACTTGAACACCTACTAATCAACTGTTTATTTTCCCATTGAAAATCAGGCTGATTATTATCTAGTCCTTAATGTGCATGAAGAGCTGGAGAGTCATTCCTAATCATTCTCTGTTTCCTAACATTGGCTGCATGGGGCCACTTGAGCCATTATTAGAGGAGCCCTGAGTTAGTTTGTGAAGTTGAGCTCTCTGGTATTGACTGAAGAGACCCCATGCAGCCAATGTTAGGAAACATTGACCCATCCAAATTTCCCCTTGACTAAGGCTATGTATTCAGAGCTAAATGGGGATTAAATTATACATTTACTTCAAGAGCATTCTTAAAGTAACAAAAATATTTGCATCAAAACCTAGGTTCTCTAAATAGGTCAGGTATTTCTTCACATTGTTCATATATTTGGTTGATGGATTGAAATGTATTTTTGCATGAATTACCCAAATAATTGTGTTAGACGTCTACTTGGTTTCACAAATGTGGACTCAATTGATGCATCCATTTATTTGAATTATTTTAAAATGTGATAGAAATTAGTTACCTACTTTAGATCAAAGAAGCATAGAGTTAGATCTGGAAGAGATTTTAGTAGTCATATGAAACAATGTGCTCATTTTACAGATGAGAATGAGGCCCGGAAAAGTTGCAGAGAGATTATGATCACCTAAGATCACACAGGTAATAAGCAAGAGAGTTGAGATTTGAAACTGGTCCTATAGTTCCAACACAACAATCTACTACAGTGAGAATTTGCTTCTCCCTGTATCCAAGCTCTCCCCTCTCTGGTTAATCTGTCATACGGATGCCAAACTGATATTGCCCAAGCCCAGTGTTGATCATGCCATTCTTTTGCTCAAGAAACTTCAGTGACTCCCTATTATTGTTAGGATAAAAAATAGATTTGTCTCTCTGTCATACATGTAAAGACCCTCACTATCTGTTTCTAAGCTTTCTTTCAAGGCTGATTACACATTCCTTCCTAACATTCCACATCTGAAAGACACTGGCATACTTGCTTCATGCCTCCTCCCTCAAACATACCATCTCCTATCTTTGTGATTTTGTACAAGCTGTCCTCTATACATGTGTAGGGAGGTTGAGTTGGCCTGTGGGAATCCTCCCATGGAATATGATGACAGTTGCCATTCTTGTTTCTCATGAACTATGTGGGAATTTGACCTTTGCTTCTTTCCATATGTGACTCAAGGCCAAAAGGCTCATACCCCAAGATGACAATAAATTCCCTTAGTTTCTAACCAGAACCAGAAGATCTGATGATTCAGTGATTATATAATAGGGAAAGACTAGCTCCTCAGCCTCTCTTTTCCTCTCTGGCTACAAATTTGTCAGGATTGTTTCAAGCTTCTTTCAGAAAGTAGGGTAGGGGGAAGAGTGGCTTGCCCTAAACTGTACACTGGCCTATAGGAAGCTATGAGTATATGACCTCCATATTGTTTTTCTGTCTAAGAAAGCCTTAAGGTTAGCTTTCAACAGATTTTTGGGTAATATTTTCTGAAATTAAGAAAATTATTGTTTATCTTGAGATGAATATGTCAAGACTTGAAGGCAAATTTGTTCATTTGAAAAATCTGAAAGTCCTGAGTCCCCCGAGTTTAAAATTGAATAATGGCCAGGGAGGAACTGCTAGCAACTACTCCAACTTTCTTAGAGAAGATGGTGCCCAAGAAGAGGATTGGGCCATAAGATGTACATTTTGCTATAGAATTCTTTGAGGAGTTATTTCTAAAGTGAATGTCCAAGGAGCAATGTAAAATGTCTATTCACCAGTCATGGAAACTGATTTATTTTCTGATGGATTTGAAGCATCAGATTTCCAGGACATCATCACAGTAGCTACAAGTTGCTAAATACTGCTTTAAGTACTTAGTAAGTTACTATTTTAAGTGTTTTTGTTCATATACACTGTTATTGTTAGTATTTCTTTTGTGTATAGCTACTTGCCTCATTCTTGAGTCATATAATAGGAGTAGTTTTAGGGGAAAACTATAGACATGAGACATGACATAAGCTAGAAGTAATTTGTCTCCAGTGGATCATGGTAGGTTTTAATTAACTAAGCATCAGAGGGCAGCATTTCCAGGTCTAAGACCAGTCTAAATCACAAATCTGGAAACAGAACATAAATGGGTACAACATCATAGCCCCCTATTCATCTATTAGTAGTTGATTTAATGTTAGATTTGTAGTTTTGTGTTGTCTCATATTCATCTCACACCCTCATATTTATCTCATCCTACCCCTGTCTCTCTTCAAAGCTCAAAATGCTTTCTCAAACAAGAAGCCTTATCTGATTGATGAATTGTTAGTGTCTCACCCTCCCTCCATGCCTTTTTACTTATGTATTTGCATATTATTTCACTCCAGTACAACATAAGATCAGTGATAGGGACCATATTTTTTTTGGAAATTTATATCATCTCCAGTACTTAGTCTGAGTCCTGAAATTGAGTAGGCACAGTAAATATTTGTTGAATGGAGTGAAATTCTGCAAAATGGTCATTTCCTTTTCACAAATGATTATATAAAATGGCTAACCATTATATGCAAAAGAATTGTATGGAAATCAAAGAAAATGATTCTGATTTGAACCTCTAGAGATCCGGGGTCATAGAACATTAGAGCTGAAAGAGAACTTACTAAGTTAGCTAATCCAACTTTTGAATTTACGAAGGAGGAAATTAATTGCAGAGAGATAATATTTCTTGAGAAGGTCAGAGTTATGAAAAGAGCCCAGGTTTCCTAAATTTCAATCTAGGGTTCTACCACTGCTAATAATAAGAACACTACTCCTATTCTTACTAATACCACTTCTTCTTCTACTACTACTACTACTACTACTACTATCACTGCTACCACTACCACATCACCACCACACCCACCACTACCATCATCACCACCACCACCACCACCACCACTATTACTACTACTGTTGCCACTTTTACTACTACTACCATCACTGCTACCACCACCACCCACCACCACCACCACCACCACCACCACCACCACTACTACTACTACTACTACTACTACTACTACTACAACTACTACTACTACTACTACTACTACTACTACTACAACTACTACTACTACTACTACTACTACTACTACAACTACTACTACTACTACTACTACTACTACTACTACTACTATTACTACTACTATTGCTGCTGCTGCTACACATTAGTATGCTGCTTATGCTTTCTGAATGACCTATCTTATAGGAATGTTATGACATATTTTGATATTATGATTCTCATTTTATTGAGGAAGAAAATAAAAAGTCTAAGAGATTAATTTGCCCAGGGTCACTTAAGGAGAATGTATTACAATCAGGATCACAGCCAGATCACCAGACCATAAGTACAGTATCCTTGCTATTATACCATGCTGTCTTTTTTTTTCTTCAACCATGATCTATTTGAGTGCAGAAGAACTGACTCCAGAACAAGCCATTTGGTGTATCTTATATAGTTGGTAGAAAATTGAAGAGCCATGGTCCATGACATGGAAGATGTTTCCCCCATGGCTAGTTCAGCTTTTCTAATCATGGAGACAGTCTATGTGAGATTTCAACTCTAGTAATATAAAGAGAGCTTTATCATTCAGTGTAATATGCTTTCTCATTGGCACCATATGCCACTCCAGAAAGCATGAATTATTAGAACCAATAAGAGAGATTACAATTCTAAATTTAGGTGAATTCTGAGTTTAATTGTTTATTACTGGTCAACAATAGCTTACACAAATAGATGGCAAGAAAATATTATCTTTCTTCCTGACTGATCCACAAAATCATAAGAACACATATGATTAATGCAGTCTTTGTTTATTCACAACCAGCACATGCATATATGTGCAAATGGAGCAATTATCCGATCATTTTATGAGAAGGTGAAAAATTTTAAATTCAGTTATAGATGAATAGATTTATATCTAAATCTATATTTATATGAAGCCACATAAACATGTAACTATAATAGTGTTGGACTTGGAGTCAGAAAAGAAAACATGCATTATTTTCAAATATATGTACACAAACATAAATAAACCTATATTTATACATGTATGCACGCATACATACACACCTATCTGTCTGTAAGAGTATTAGATTCATGGTCAAAAAAACCAATATGTTTTGGTTTTTTTATAGAGAAAGATAAGAGAGTAGGAGAGAGACAGAAAGACAGAGAGACAAAGACAGAGAGATAGAGACAGAGACAGAGGGAGAGAGACAGAGAGAGAGGGAGGGAAGGAAAGAGAGAGACAGAGATAGAGAGAGACAGAGAGACAGAGAGGGAGGGAGAGAGACACAGAGAGAGACAGAGACAGAGAGGGAGGGACGGAGAGAGAGAGAGAGAGAGAGAGAGAGAGAGAGAGAGAGAGAGAGAGAGAGAGAGAAGAGGAGAGGAGAGGAGAGGAGAGGAGAGAAGAGAAGAGGAGAGGAGAGGAGAGGAGAGGAGAGGAGAGGAGAGGAGAGGAGAGGAGAGGAATTCTGTTGTAGATGAAGAGGTGGCCTGAGTCAGGAAGGTATGGTTCAAGAACCACCAGTGACAAATATTGCTCCCATTATCATGGACGAGTCATTTAACTTTCTGTGTCATAGGCAGCTAGGTGGCACAATAGATAGTGCTGGACTTGGAGTCAGGAAGATCGGAATTCAAATTTGGCTTCAGATACTATCTGTGTGACCTTGGGCAAGTCTTTTTACCCTGTTTGCCTCCCTTTCCTCATTTGTAAAATGAACTGCAGAAAGAAATAGCAAACCACTCCAGGATCTTTGCAAGAAAAACCCAAAAAGGGTCAAAAAGGTGGACACTTCTGAAAAACAACAACAAAAACCACTCCTGGAAAGAATGAGTCAATGGACTGTCCTGAATTTCTATTTACAGTCCTTATGATTCTCCACATGAAACATACCTCCATGTCTACCACTTCCTTTTCATGCCACCCCCCTTCTTTTTATGGGTTGACTTTCCTTATTGGAATGTAAACTCCTTAAGGGCAGGGATTGAATTGCTTTTTGAATTTGTACCCCCAGCAGTTAGCAAAATGCCCAGAATACACCAAGAGTTTAAGATAACTTCTCAAAGTATTTCTAATTTTGAATACTTGTGTTGCTATCAGAATAATAAAAATATCTCTGACTTAAGCATGTCTGTCTCTAAAATAATTAAGTGCTTCATAAATGCTCTTTTTTTCTTTCATTCTTTCATTCATTCATCCATATAGAAGCAACTCAAAAACTGGTGATTTTTCCCCCTTCCTTGTAACCTCAGGTTAAACACATTAAAGTCTGAAACCAGATCTGGGCAAGTAGCAAACATCAGTTCCAAAATCATTAGCAGCCATTCAAATGATGTTTGCTAATGATTTTTAGTAAATTACCACAGTATTATTGTTTCATTTTGGTAAATATTCCTTTTAAAAAGATTTCTATCCATTGCAACATGACTAAAAATCAGTTCATTTATGCTAATACCTTTCTTCTTGATGATCACTAAATTCTTCCTAATGCATTAATTGTGACTCCAGATAGACCAATGATTATTTCATATATGCTAATTAGAACTCATTTTATTCAGCCTGCCACACACATCAGTAAACAAGTTGAATGGATTCCCCAGGGAGATGATAAAAAGACAATGATTTCCTTTCCACTGCAGCTTAGAGAATTTACCCCACAATCAAGTAGTAATTAGAAAAGAAAATGAAGAGTCAGAAAATACACTTACAGGTGTGAGATCCTAGCAAGGCATGTTTCTTTCCAGGGATAGAATCAAAGAGGACATCTTCATTGCTAATCATATATGGGGAAACTCATTAGCTAGCATAATCTCCTTTCAAAAGTAAATAAAAAAATACAATCAAATTAGTGGCATTTGTAGTTGAACAAATTGGGATGTAATCATCTCATTTAGATGCTAGTTGGCAAATGGGTGCAAGGATGAAATCAACTCTGCACCTCACTATTCTCCCTCCTGCTTTTTTCAAAGACAATACTGACTGGTACATTGGTCCAGAATGGCTGGCACTAATTTCTAAGGCCATCATAGGAAATTTGCATTGTGGGTTTTTATCTTGACCTTCCATAGGGAGTTGACTACATTATAAAGTGGCCACATCATTAAGCTGCCAGGTTTAGATTTTGCTGGCATTGTCTTTCCCATTCATCATCTTGGAATGTCACCAAGGGATTTAATTGACATGTTAAGTTGTCAAAGTCACTTATGGATATCATTTAGCATGTGTAAGAGGTATGATATATGTATAAAATATGCATATAGATTGCATATGTGCATATATGTATATATTTCAACCAATTTGTGTGTCAACAAGTAGAACATGTCCTCAAATGGAATTGTTGTAATTGTTTTTCTTTGAATTAATTTACTCAGTTGCCGGAGACAGTTATATCAGCATCAGTAAATAAAATCTCATAACTAACTATGATGCATGTTGCTTAACAGAAAAATTCTCAGGGGTCCCTTAGTTCACATTAGGAGCATGGAAGAAGAACATTTTAATTATCTAGAAAGCAAATAACAAATCCACCATTAAAAAAGAGAGTAACTTTATGAAATGATTCAGTTCCCTAACTCCTATTTCTGGTGACTTAAAGCCTTCAGGAAAAAGCAAGCAGGCAAATTCTATTATTCCTAATGGAGGAATAGAGTTGAGCCCACTAAATGCTGCACAAAACAACAGAGAAAGGTCTAAGCTTATTGAAATTAGTGTCAATCAGTGGAGACAGGTAATCAATACCTGTCTACTTAGATTGTTCCGTTATACATAGTGCCAAGAAATTAGACTCACATCTATTTTATTCCAGCTGACACTTTACAGGTAATGAATTCTTGAAAGATAATTCTGGAAACACCTTGAAGATAGAATGCTAGGAAAGTCATAAGTTTAATGTAATTTACACAAGTTTTTCTATAAGCCAATCATGGCTGTTTGATAGTCACAAAAGGTTTTGAAAATCATCATGAGAGATGAGGAGAGTGTTCAAGTTCATTAACTGTGATGATATCTACATAAGCCATTAACAGGATTTTTCCCAGTTAACGATCCTCCATAATGGACTCTGTGTTCATGACACCATCACCAGACTACTTCTAACAAGTGGGTATTTAAGGAGAAAGATGAAAATGCCAGTTTAATGGGTGGCATTGTGTTTAGAGACAATTTACCTAGAGTTTATTCCAATGTAGTTATGAAGCATAATACTAAGGTAGATCAAAGAGGACATATTGAAGAACAATTATGGAAAAGTCATAGCTCCCTTATGAAACAGATAACTGATTCAGCGAATAGAGTTTTGAACCTGGAGTTAGGAAGATCTGAGTTCAAATTTGGCCTCAAGCACTTACTAGATGTTTAATGCTGGACGACTTATTTAATTTTTGTCTCCATTTCAACAATTATAAAATGGAGATATCTCCTATATCTCTTATCTAGAAGGGCTGTTATGAGAATCAAAGGACAAAAATTATAAAACACTGAGCACAGTGCCCAGCACATAGCAGGCAGTATAAAAAAAGTTTATTCTTGCCCTCTGCTCTCCACTCCCCAATCCTAACTCTCCTGATTTCAGTACAGTTCAAGTCTTTCTCAATGCCAAATCTTAATTTTAAGGTATGTTTTTCAAAATTCATTCAAAGGAACCATCTGGAAATGGAAATTTTCATTTAATCTTTAAAGGTGTATACAATGTGTAATGCCCAGAATGTTAGGAGTAATTTGATTTTGTGGCTTAAATTTCAAGATTGTCAATGTAGAAAGGATGTGATAAATTTTGAGGTATATGACTTTGCTCTTCAATATATCTAGCAGTTTTCCTTTCCAAATTTAAAATATCATAGGAGGAATAACCAAAAGAAAACATCTAATCTGGAATTAGCTTATCTAAAATTATCTAAGAAAAGTAGCAATTTGGGAGTGGGGTTCAGGGCTTACACAGTTGATCTGAACTTGTTGACATTTTGGAGATTTTGTCTTTCTCTCAGATCACTTGGATCATTTCAAAGACCAAATCTTACACTGGATAATACTCCAACACTTCGGGTATAGCTTTGTAAGTGCTGACATATCTCCAGCTAACTAGATAGCCTTTGAAATGTGCAATGACCCAGATGGCAAGATGACATGGTGAATAGAGCACCTTGGAGTCAAGAGGACCTGAATTCAAATCCAACCTCAGACACCACTTACTAGCTGTGTGACCTTGCACAAATCACTTAATCCCAATTGCCCTGCCTTCCAACCTCCAAAAAGCAAAAGAAAGAAAGAAAGAAAGAAAGAAAGAAAGAAAGAAAGAAAGAAAGAAAGAAAGAAAGGAAGGAAGGAAGGAAGGAAGGAAGGAAGGAAGGAAGGAAGGAAGGAAGGAAGGAAGGAAGGAAGGAAGGAAGGAAAAAAAAAGAAATGTATAGTGATCAAGAGAAAAAATCACCCCTCAAAAATATATTGGTCATGAAGCCAAAGAATTTGGCTTCAAATTCTCTCTCTGTTGCTTACTCCCTGCACAACCTTGGAAAAGTCACTCAACCCCTGATTTCATTTTTCTCATGTAAATGAGAAAGTTGGACTAGATGATCTCTGAGATCCATTCCAACTCCAAATCTGTGATCTGTGAAGGAACCTGATGTTTATAATCTGCAAATATATTGAAGTCTCTCCTCAGATGTTTGGCACATACTCCAGCATAGAGATCATATGAACTCCTATGGGGGGTCTTTCAAACCTTAGTAGGAGCCACCAGAGCTTACCTTCCACTGGCATAAGCTATGGGCACTTGGGCTAGATGATCTTGAAGGTCAACAATAATTCTAAATCATTTGATCCCAGAATTGTATGACTGGGACCAGAAGTCACTTGCATGCCATAGAAAGGCAACAGATGTGACCTTGAATGGAGGATTAAATCAGACACCAAAATAAATGTCTCTATATGCTACTAACAAGAAAAAGACTACTATTTTCCTGATCAAAAGCATACTCATTACAAATAATACCCACTTCAACTGAATTTACTCATAGATTGTAGGATCATAAACTTAGATTTTATTATGTCATGTTATGACATGACAACATGACTCTTCATGACTCCATTTGGGGTTTTCTTGTCAATGATTCTGGAATGGTTTGCCATTTCTTTCTCTAGCTCAGTTTACAAATGAAAAAACGGAGGCAAATTGGGTTAAATGACTTGCCCAAGGTCACACAGCTAATAAGGGTCTGAGACCAGATTTGAATATAGGAAGATAAGTCTTCCTGATACCAGGCCCAACATTCTACCTACTGTACCCCCTAGCTGCCCAAATTTAGAGCTAGAAGGGTCATAAATTTAGAGGTAAAAGCATAGGACTTGGCAAATTGTAATATTTAATAAATAGTTTTTCATTCATTTATGATCTTTGATTCCAATTCCTTGGAGTTCATTTGACTTTTATCCACACAAAATAGGAAGTATTTAATAGCCTCCCTGAAAACTGAATAATTCACTCCTTTCATTAGTGCCATCCTACGAAGCCATTGATTCTAAAACTGTTGTTCGGATATTTGATTATACCCAGAAATGCCATATGCTTATCTAGCACAAATTAGGCTGTGAATATTTCAATGGAGATAAATTATACCAGAGATAAAAATGAGTGCTCCACCATGGATGTCTGGGACCAAAAAGCCCAGGGAAAGCTTCAAGACCAAAAGCATTTCCACCTTCCTTCTAAGAGGGGAAAATCAACACAAAAAGCCTCAGCTCAGTGCCAGGTCTTGATGTTAGCAAATAAAGTTAGGACTGGGAGGATGACCAAATTAATTTTCAGTTTTTGAAAATGTTTAGGATTGTAAAAGAACTGGTAACATAGAATAAAAAAACTTAATTAAGAAAACGTGATTTTAACCTCCTATTTTAAATATTTGCATAGTTAAGTCCCATATTTTACAGATGATTGACATTGAGACATCCCTAAATTGAAACTATTATATTGGAAACCACAATTCTTTATCAAAAAAAATCTCAGACCCTTAGAGATTTTTAAATTATAGCTATAGATTTGTTTTGAATTTAAAAATAAATACTTAGTTTGCTGGGCATCTTGCATTAGACAGAGTCTCATTTAAGTTTTGGCAGCCAGTTGGTACAGTAGATAGAGTGCCAGGCCTGGAGGTGGAAAGGCTTATCTTTCTGAGTTCAAATCTGACCCCAGACATTTACTAGCTATGTGACCCTAGACAAGTCATTTAACTCTGAATACCTCAGTCTCCTCATCTGTAAAATGAGCTGCACAAGGAAATGGCAGACTTCTCCATTATCTTTGCCAAGAAAACCCTGAATGGGGTCACAAAGTGTAGGGCATGATTGAAAATAGCTGAACAACAGCATTTAAGTTCAGTGACAATTTAATTTCAGTGCTGTACAATGAATTCAACCATAGATTCAAAAATAATTCCCAACATGTACCATATTATCATCATAATTTTACTAAGAATCGAGAGTCAGAGTTGGGGCATTTTCTTAGGTAAAGAAAGACAATTTCATGTTACAAAATAGTAAACTCCTCTCAAGTCATTTGTTTCTTAATGGTTTCAATAAGTTAAGATCACTTAACATTTCCAGGTATAGATATTTACTTCAATATGTCAAAGATCTGTGATTTTGTCACAGTGGATACAATTTCAATACAAATCAACAAGTACTTGAATGCCTAACATCTGCAGAAAGTGGACTGTGTTTTGAGCATGTAGAAAGAAATTCCATCCATGGAGACCACAACCCTGCTCTACCCCAGCTGATATTGTTTAGGACTTGTGGCTAAAAATTTTATTTCTCTGTAGCCTACCTGTCAAGGCTGCTCCCCGAATTTAGGGTTATCTTTGGATGCCAGACATATAGTCTGTTGCTGCGACCATATTTAGATCCTTTCCACCTTGGTAAGATGTGTCAGATTTTGTGTTCAGCTGGCAGCCTTTGATCTATGTGTGTTCCCAGGCACAGGAGCTGTCAGAAATTTCAGTCCACAGTTTCAGAAATGATTGATACTCAGCATGAAATTGTGCTTCTGAGTCATAAAATAAAAATCGCATGGTTATTCATAAATACACATAATTACCTTAAAACTTCAAGAATTTTAATTTCATTAATAAAGTCATCCTCTCCACTGAGACAAATCATATACCTTCTTTGATTTCATAGAGAGATGAATCAACAAGCTTTTATTACATCCCTAGGTTTTGACACTGATAGACAAGGAGAGAGAAATAAAATCCCAAGGGAATAGTCTTTTCTAGTTAGTCTCACACCATGATTTTCATCCCCATACCATAAAGCAACTGATGGATTTCTCCAGATTTATCTAGGCTGGACTTCAGATTATAGATACATAATCCCATTTATTTTCCATGAGGGTCTCACTCTGGTATCTTATCATGAAACAAAAATGATCTCATGTTCTCAAAGTCAAATGCAGTAGAGCACAACCTCCCACAGTTCCTAGTAATCTACTTCTGATTTGAGACCTTTCCAGATCGGTAATGGCTAGAGGAGACACTCCCTCCATTTGACTTTGAGAATCTGGGAACATTTTTACATTATGATGATACACCAGAGTGAGACATTCATGGAGGATGCAGATGGATGGATAAAAATGATAGATAGATAGATAGATAGATAGATAGATAGATAGACAGATAGATAGATGGACAGATGGACAGACAGACAGACAGACAGACAGATGGACAAACCAAGAATGTGGATGAAAATGGCAATCATCTAGTAAAAGCTATGTAAATAGTTTGTCACATATAAATATTGGACATATATTTCAATTGAATAATGAGTTGGGTCCAGCATGAAACAGGAGATCAAACTGGATTACCTTTGTGAAATCACAAATGTTTTCTAATTCCCTTTATGTCTCCCTCAAAAATAAAAAGCAGCTTTTAAATACATCAATATTCTATCAGTGTTGTTGTAAGTCTTCTAGCCACATAGCATCAAAGAATTGATCATGAGCATCTCTCAGAAGGTAATGAATTATTGCATAGTGGATGGGTACAGGGTGCAAACTTGTTACTATATGATACCACTCAATATATTCTCACCAACTCTCCTTGAAAATACATATTTTATAAAGCTTAAAAGAAGACTTCATTGATAGGTACAAGAAAACAAATGGAACACTTAGCAGACATAATTTTCAGTTCTACGGTGGATAGATTTGAACTTGGAATTGGGAAGATCTGAGTTGATTCCTTCTTTTGAGACATACTAACTAGTCACCATGGGTGGGTTACTAAGTCTTGCAGTACCGCTTCCTCCAGGAAACTCTCCAAAAGAATCTTTTTAAATTAGTTGCCAATCTGCATTGATGGAGAGAGTGCCCATATTGGGAATTCCTCGCACTGGTGAAATCACAGATTTGGAAAAAGCAACATAAACTTCATGGAAAATAGTGTCCATCAGAAAGTAGCACTTTCTTAGAGACCAAGAGAGTCTCCGTCACTTGCATTTTTGCTCTACCTAAGGATATTGGCAAGCACTGACTCTGGTAATTTCTCTACTATGTGACTCTTGCTCTATGTCTCTGTTCCCTTTGGCTATGAAAATTCTCTGTAGCTCTCTGTAGGGACAAATGAGCCCCTTCTCATTATCCAGCACCCCTCCTCAGTCAGGGCTCTACAGACAGAAGCTTAGGGTGATAACACCATTTCCTTGCATTTTCCCTCTTCACATTCTTAAAATACAGTTGTAGCTGCCCTATGTCACTCTTTCTGTTTTCCTCCAAAAGGAGATATCATTAGCCCTTTTCCAAGAAAACAATCACAATTTCTGTCATATGGCCCAACTCAGTGCATTCCCCCCTACCCATGGCCCCATGCCCTAGCAGCTCTGTGGCCTGAGGCCTGCTGCTGAGAGGCTCCAGTGCCAAGACCTGAGGACCCCTGGCCAAGGGCTCTACCAGTGATACTGCTTCTGCCACCATCTGCTGGAATCAAATTTGCTTAATGTGAATTTACATGAAATGAAAACTCTCTATACCATGGAGAAGAATTCTTCAGAGATTTGTTTTAGCAGGAGACAAAGTTTCTCCCTGAGATCCACCTCCAAGGTAATGCTGGACAAAGATGTCTCTACTGTAAAGCCTCCTCTTCACTGGGCTTTGGTTCCTGCCTTCCTGTGAACCCAGAAAAGGCTACCCAGGAATCAGAAATAGGTTACACTCATCCCATCTTCCATTTCTTTAAGTAGATGTTGTTTTATCCATTGCATTTATATTCCTTGAATGAAGTACAATGCCTACCACCACAGCGGTTGTCAAGCTGTGGGTTATATTCATTTTGTAACAATGAAAATACATCCTGCACATCAGATATTTACATTACGATTCATAACAGTAGAAAAATTACAATTATGAAGTAGCAATGGAAATAATTTTATGGTTGGGGGTCACCACAACATAAGGAACCGTTTTAAAGGGTCATGGCATTAGGAAGGTTGAGAACCACTGGTCTAGCAGATAACAGAGCCTTAATAAATTCTTTTTGATTCATTCATTCATCTTTGAACAAGTATCTGACATTGACATCGGGTTGGTTGGTGACTATGAAATCTGAGTCTTTTTCCTCAGGCACCCAGGTAATGTGTTTCTTGTTGAAATAAATACTTTCTAGGGAGATGAAAACTTGACCAAATACCCTAATGCTTCATTATTTAAAAAATAATAGACTAAATAAAAATTTAAAGATATAAAGAAATAGACTATAGAAAATCAATATAAATAAAACCATGCAACTCACATTTAAATGTGGAACTCCAAGCTTATAATTAAGTATGGTAATACAAGCATTGTCCTGTCATACCTTTATTCCAGGGGGGAATGAAGGGAACTAGAAGGGGAGAACAGCACACATTTCTACTACATAATATTTGATCTTCGCCAAACTTGAAAGACGAAGACATCACTGTGGGCTAGGATGATGAGTGAAGATATAGTAAGGTAAGAATTACTAGAGCTGTTACTTGAAGTGTATTTGGAATGATGATACATGAAGAGTTATAGAAAGGACATTACAGGCATTACATCATTACACAAATATATCATTAAGGTGCTTCACAACATACCATCTCTTCATTTTGTGCCTTTGCATTAACTGAACCAGGCTTGAAATATATTCCCTCCTTATCCTTGTCTCCCAGGGTCCCTAGCTTCCTTCAAAGCTCAACTCAGGTGCTACACCCTGCAGTAAACCTCTATTGTCTCCCTTGACTCCCTTCCTGTTGCTAGTGAGACCCTTTCACTGAGAAATTACTTAGTATTTACTTTCTGTGTATTTTCTGCCAACTATTCAGTGTCCATGTTGTTTTCTCCCAATAGATTGCAAACTCCCTGAGGGCAGGAGCTATTTTGTTTTCATTTTTGTATTATGAGAACATATCATGCTAGGCATACAGTAGGTACTTAATATATGATGAATAAATAATGATAGATAATAGAGAGTACACTATAAACAAAATTGAGATGAAGGAGAAGAGAGTGATCCCAGTTATTTATGGAGCCTAAAGAGGTCAGACTGACCAGATCAGAGGGCTCACATTGGACAGTAGGAAATACATTGGATTCTAGCACTGTTCTTTTAAATTTAATGAGCACCGCTCTTCTGCATTCTGAAGGGCACATAAATCTAGGCCTACAGAGCTCTGTTCGAGGTAAACATGTCAAGCTCGAAGATGGTGGTGATTTGTGTGTATTTACAAAATCTTTGCCCTGATGTATTTCTCTAAGTTGAATTTACATACTCTTCAAAATATGGGAGAATTGAGCTTATGATGTCATTTTTTAAAAGTAGCCTAAAATTCATCCCTGCTTTGGCTTACTCTTGAAGAATTTGCAAGTCTCTAGATAGGGCTTATTTTTGAAGAGGCATTGATTTTGAATGATGTGCACAGAAAGACAAAACAAATCTGAAGACAGTTCGAAGAGTGGCCCTCTACAACCTTAGTAGGTATTCATATAAGTTGTTGTATCTCTTTCGAAACCCTCAAAATGTGTGTTTTTCCAATTCAAACTCCTTTTTACAAAGTGCAAACATTTGAGGCCTCTTACAGAAATGTGTAAAGCCTCATTGGATTAGTCTCTGACAACAACCCCCGCCCCCTCTTCATTTATCAAATCTATGCTTTAGTCCCAAGGCCCATTTCCCTAATCAATCTTCTGCAGCTTCTGACTGGGACTGAACACCTTTTGTGTCGGTGATATGTTGTTGCAAGGGATAGCCAGCCAAGGAGAAAATGGATTTTTCAAACAAAAGTTATATTTATGTTCTTACACAGATTCACCTGCTTTCATTTGTTCATGCAGATCTGTCTTTTCTACCATCTTTCTGAAAGATACTATCTAGTTGTTTCAGACTTTAGCTGCCATACTGGAAATTGGTTTCAGGAAATAAATTTGACCCATTCTTTGCTAAATTGCCATATTTTAAGCTGTAGTTTAAGAGGGAGAAAGAAAAAGATTTTACTTCCAACCCATTTAGAATGCACAGATTGGTTTCATTATTTTCTGTTTTGCTTTATTTTGGACAATGTTATTTCATTTTCAAATTGGGAGATAATTTTTTTTCCTTTGGAGATGAAATCTCGTTCCTTGGACAAGTAGCACATCAATTACCTAGGAAACTGTAGAAAGCTAAATCCAGTGGATGAGAGTTTTAATTACTTAAACATAATGGTTTGGCTACTAATCCCAATCATGATTATATTCCTTCCACCCCCACCCTTTCCCCTGTGCCAGACATTTACAAAATGAACATTTGAAGAAAATTGTTTATTCTTAAAATACTGCACTATCCTTAGAAAAAAAATTATACTGCACATCATCTGATGCCCCCAACCAGAAAGAATTTTTGTTGTTCTTATTTTAACCCTTGATTGCTTTTAAAAACCACACACAGTCAGGATAATTCTCCTCTTTTAAAAATTAAAATGAGGAAAACAAATTTAAGTTTGGATCTAATTTCAAATGCATTTCATTTTACCCCCCAATGTTTTCTAGATTTTCTAAAAAAACCATTCTGAATTCTCTTTTTATGATCCAGAGTATTAGCAGCCTCTAATTTAATGTCCTGTGAGTATATGTTATGTATACATTCATGATTATTTTAAAATCCATGGTGTCAGTAAAGACATCCTAAGCCACTGGCTTGATTCCTATGGGATACTACTTGACACATCTCCCACAGTGGTTGCCCAACCATGAAAAACTGCTTCTTAGGGAGGAGACCACAAACCAATAATTCACTTTTAAGGTCAAGATCATGAAACACACACACACACACACACACACACACACACACACACACTCTTAACTCTCAACAGCAGGCTCATCAAAATAAAGCATAATAAAATGCTTATGCCAGGTTTCTAAGAGAAGTGCTTGAAACATAGAAATATCAATATGTTAACTGATGATTTGCTATGCAAGATAGGCAAATGTCTTCTCATGCATTTCTTCTTTCACAAAATGGATTTTTCCCTTTCTTAACATTCATTTTTTTATACTGATTTTCCCCCCACTGAATTCAAGTTATCTGATATGGGGTCACCAGTCACTGCACTCAATTAAAAGGAATTTCTTTTCTTAAATTAATAGTTTAGAAAAGACCAACTTATGTTCTATTCTAACTTCTGTAATGATATCATTCAATGGCCTAGTATAGAGATTTCATGGAAAAGATGAAGATTATTAGAACCTTTTTTAAGATGGACTAGGTGACCCCTAAGGTCATTTTCCACCCTAAAACTATCTACAATCCAATTGAAGACTGGATAAAGAAGTGGGATGTTAAGTCTGAGGATCAGAAGACAGAGGAGATGGTCATTATGTCAAGCCTGGACATTTGAAAACCTCGAAGGCCATAAGTATTATTCTGTGAGGGGGATGGGAGAACCATGGGACAATGGAGCTATAATAAAAATGGAGATTTAAGAGCCTGGCAAATAGAAATAGGGCAGCCAGGCAGGCCTGGAGTCAGGAAAACTCATCTTCCTGAGTTCAAATATGGCCTCAGACATTTGTTAGTTGTATGGTCCTGTCACTTACTCTTGTTTTCCTAAGTTTCCTCATCTGTAAAATGAGCTGGAGAAGGAAATGGTAAACCACTCCAGTGTCTTCGCCAAGAAAATCCCACACAGGGTCACAAAGAACTGGACACAACTGAAATGAATGAATTACAAAAGCCAACAGAAGCTGAGCACAATCTGCTCTTCTTGGTGTCAACCCACATTGGTGCTCAGAGACCCAGATGTCAGCATGCATAATGAATGGCTCTATCTTTTCCTTCAAAGTCTTTGCAATTGTTCTTTGACCATTTACTGTGCATTTTCTGAATGGTGAAGAAAGATCTTTTAAATGTCTACTCAGCCAGAACACAGAATTCATACAAGAAGTTCCACTGGAGAAAAAAAAATCAACCACTTTCCTTCTTGCTGGTCATGAAGTTTAAGGATGATACTCTGAGTTCCAGAAAACATGGGGATGTAGCAGCAAGCACCCTAGCATACCCAGAGTGGCTACTAGCACACTTTCTTAGATCTGCTTTTCTAAAGGAAAGCAACTCAAAATGGGTTAACAATCTTACTTTAATCAAACATGTATCATTTACCTATTTTAGGGGAAAAAGTCAGCACCCTGAACTTCAGAGAATACAAACAGAAATTACAAGCAGACAAAAAAAAATACAGACAGAGAAACAGACAAGCAGACAGGGCTTCCAGCTTTCTGACCATTGCATCCATATTTAGTTAGTTACTGGAGAGGGAAGCACCAACATCGGGGAATTCAAAACCAGGGGGCTCGATGGCTACCCAGAGTCTCATCTGGCCAAATCACAGAACTCTTCACAAAGTGATTCCCAAAGCAAAACTTCACATCACAGTATATATACCCTTCTCCTGGGTCAGGAAATGTCACAATCCTCTTGACCCACTGCCCAATCACAAAGTAACAAAGTGTGGACATTCCTGAAAAATAAGCCTCCCACTGCAGGGTTCATGTGACCACACATTCAGTCTATTAGGGGGCAGAGTATATTTTCAAATCAGGGAAGGTTCTCAGAGTCACTTAAGCCAATCAAGGGGCTAAAGGATAGGTAAGATCTTCAGATTCCCATTCTCATAATGGGGGGATGTGCCTTCCTTGATCCTCTCTCATTGAGCCAGTCATTAAGAACATGGCTTCCTGGGCAAGTTTGTTTCTGTGATAGAGCTGCCTCTAGTTTATGTCTTATTACCTTTGGTTTAGGTCAGAAAACCCACCAGAAGTCTAAGAAGAAGAGTCGATACCAAGAGGGTTCTGACAGATGATCTTGATGGCCCACCATGGACTTTGGACTCAGGGAATCTTGGATGGAATCAGTGATGTCATTTAATAGCATTCTGATATTGAGGAGGTCAGTTAGCTTCTCTGGCTTTCCATTTCAATACTTGTTATATGAAGCTATTCCACTAGAAGACCTCTAATCTCTATTCCAGAGAGATATATAGCATCTAATGATGCTATAATCCAAAAGTGGAATGAGATACCTCAGGAGACATTATGATTCTTCTCCTTGGGTATCTCTAAGTGAAGGCAAGATGATCTCCTTTAGTTTATTTTATAGGAGATCCTTAGTCAGGTGTTCATCGGACTAGATGGAAATTGAGGTCTCCTCCAATTCTGAGATTTTGTTGTTTTGAGAAATAAAAAAACAAAATCAATGTCCACAGTGTCATTTCAATGACCATAAATGGTAATTGAACCAGTCTACTGACTAAAAGATAAAGAGAAATCTTCAATAGGAAACCTGTAGAATGAATGGCAGTTGTTTAACATATCATTTCTAAGATGCAGGGCCACTGCTTTTGTTCTTTTTTCTTTTCTTTTTTAATTGGGGTTAAGTGACTTGCCCAAGGTCAAATGGCTAGTTTTTGTGTTAAGTGTCTGAGGCCAGATTTGAACTCAAGTCTTCCTGATTCCAGGGCCAGTGCTCTATTAACTGAGCCATCTAGCTGCCCCTCACTGCTTTTATTTGATCTATTCTGAAATAACTCTTAACCAGATGCAGATGATAGTTTATCTTAAATCTTAGTGATTATATGGATAGTTGTTTCTTAGGCTGGATCAGAAAGATTGGTTCTCCAGGTCACTCCTGCCAATATAGTTGCCTGAATTGGAGGCAAGCTTCTTAGCTACCACATATCTATATTCCAGTAAAACCCTTAAGTTTAAGCCAAATTGAATGATCAAAAAACCAAATAAAATCTATATTATAAAACAATTTGAATTCTTAGAACTACCCAAAAAATCAGTCATAAGTTCATGCCTAATAGGAAAGAGGGGCCAGAGAGCAAGGCAAATGCCACAACCAAAAATGGGACACATGTAGTCTGCAAGTCTCTGTCTGGAGTAAGCAAGAGTAGAGGACTCCCTCAAAAAAATAAAAGCCAGGTTCGTCAGAAAGCCCAGATATAGGGACCTTGAAAACTCTGGAGAACAGCAGCTTTCAATGACCAGAAACAACATAGTACCACTGTGTTCAACCTGGAACAACTCAAGACGCAAATATTCTAACGTCCCTAACACTCCATCCTGAGTTGCCAAATATAACCCTGAAGATAGAGTGTTCTGAACTTTAAAGATTTAAGGGCTCAAGACTTGAGGAGTAGAAATGAGCACAAGAGCCCAGAGAACCAAGGTAACCAAGGAGAGATGAAAACTCCATCCAAAATTGTAGCTGGAGGAAGATTCTGATCCTGGAACAAAACCCCATTTTAAGAATTAAGCTGGAAATACAAATAAATCAAAGAAAACACTGGCCAGTATCAAAATTAGTTACACATATGGACATCCTTTAAAAAATCATAAAAAAGTTAATATGCAAGCAGAGATTCAAATGGAGAAAAGATAAAATTCAAAGGAAAAAACTTCTATAAAAATAATGAGAAGAAATGGAGCAAAAAATACACAATGAACCAAAAGCTCTGTAGGATAGAATGGGAAGTAGACTGAGAAACTTAAAAGAAGAAAAAAAAAGTTTACGCAAGAGCTTCCTAAAAATTAAAATAGATGAAACAGAAATCCATGATACTGAAGGAACATTAGAACACAATGAAAAGATTGAAAAAAGAAAAAAATGATATGTTGACACCAGAAATTACTTACCTGGAAAATAAGTCAAAGAGAGAAAATTTAAGAATTTTTGGACTCCATGAAAAGAGGATTTAAAAGAGCTTGTGTGCAATATTTCAGGGAAACATAAGTAAATAGTCCCTACATCTATCAGTACCAGAGTATAAAAGTAGGGATAGAAAGAATACGTTGATGGTCTTCTGAAAGGAACGCTAGAAGAAAAAGTTCCAGGAATGTCACAGTTAAAATCCAGAGCTCACACATAAATGAAAAAAAAAAAAAGATCTTGCAAATGTTCAAAAAGAGGCAGTTCATTTGGGATCACGTAAGACCTGGGAACTTCTACAGAACTGAAAGGAGATGTTATAATATAATATTCTCAAAGTTGGTGTACATAGATTTACAACTAAGAAAATCTTAGCCTGCAAAGCTGAGCATAATCCTACAGGGGGAAATTGGACCTTTGGAATAGAGAGGACTTTTAAGTCCTGACGACTTCAAGGGCCATTTTTATCCTAAGGTAGTGCTTCTGATGAAACAGATAGGAGCTAAATAAAAACCTTAAAATATGAATGCAAGAGTTTAGAGAAACCCGGAAAGGTAAATGCATCTGGCTGGATGATGTACTGTTAACATTCTAACAGAGGGAGAAGAAAAGCAGCCTTTCAACATCTTAATTTTGTTGCATCAAGGGGCATTGATGGAGTTAAATAAGAATAACAGATCCTAGGGGTAGATTGGCTCTATTCTGAGAGTCTGAATGAGAGAAAGAATGAAAAGAAGAAACTAGAAAAGAACAAAGATACGGATCCTTCTATTTCTCCTAATTTAGTATGAGGGAAAGATTACACAAATAAGAAAGAATGGGTGGGGCAATTAGAATCTGAACTCCCTCAGGCTTATCTAAAATAAAAGTTGCTGAACATCCCCCTGTACCTCCCCCCTCCACACACATTTTGGTGCAAAAATTTATCAAACAACACAGAAGCAAGCAGGGTCCCATGGGAGGTGGGTGTGTGAAGTGGGGGTAAGAAAAGGAATACATTTTTGGTGTTGTTCAATCATTTTCAGTCATGTCCTACTCATTATAACAGCATTTGGGGTTTTCTTGACAAAGATACTGGAGTGGTTTGCCATTTCATTCTCCAGCTCATTTTCCAAGTGAGGAAATTGATGTAAATAGGATTAAGTGACTTATCCAGGGTTGCACAGGCAGTAAATATTTGAGGCCAAATTTGAACTCAGGAAGATATGTCTTCCTGTATCTAGACCTGGAACTCTATCCACTGCACTATCTAGTTGTCCCATAAATTAATAGTCACAAAAAAGCAAACTTCCTGATTTTGAAAGAGGGAGAATTTTGGGGAGAGAAAAAAAGAACTGAAATATTTGGGGATATCTTGGATTTTTTGTTTAGATAATTGGGGAATGGCTGAATGGCAAGTCATATTTTGTGTGATCCTAAAAATAACTCCTTGGTACTTGAATTCTTTCTACTTGCTTGTGGTATTTTTTTTTCTTTGACATGGAACTTCTGGATTTGTTCTATGACATTCTTGGGTCTTTTTTTATTTTAGTTTGGAGTTTCTTTTAAGAAATGATTTGTGGATTTTTTTTTCTTTCACTTTCTTTGCTGGTTCTAATAACTATGATTTTTCGATTTCTTCAAATTGTTATCTAGTCTTCTTATGGCTGAAATTTTCAGATAGTCAGATAGGCTGAAATATATTTGAATATAATGAATTATTATTTCACTGTATTAAGTGATGAAAGAGATGATTTCAGAGAACCTCAGGTACAAACTGATGGAGAGATCACAGAGCAAAACCAGGCAAACAACTAAAACAAAGAGAGCAACACTGTAAAGAGGAAAAAAATAGATGTTAAAATTCAAATGTGCCCTCAGTTACCAGCTACACCACTCTAGACAAGTCACTAAGCCCTAATTGGGAAAGAAGTAGGAAAGGAAGGAAGGAGGGAGAGAGAGAGAATATGAATCAGCACAATGACAACTACATTCCTAGGAGACCTAAGTGGACCATGTTACCACACCTCCTGTCACAGTGGATACACTCAAAGTGCAAACATATGGTCCATTGGCAAATCTTTTTACTTAACTATGCTTATTTGTTTCAGTCTTTTAAAATATTTCCTTCTCTTGGTTTTCAGTTGAGGTGGGTTATAGAATGGGAGGACTATCAATACTGATAAAAAAGATAAAAAAAGAGACCCACTGTAGATTGTTTTAATATGCATACACAAGCAGTAGGAAGTTTAGAAGGAAACAGAGAATCCAGGTAGGTTTTTTTTGCTTTTTTTTTTGGAGGGCAGTTGGGGTTAAGTGACTTGCCCAAGGTCACACGGCTAGGTTTTTGTGTTAAGTGTCTGAGGCCAGATTTGAACTCATGTCCTCCTGACTCCAGGGCTGGTGCTCTATTCACCATAGCCACCTAGTTTTAAAATAAATATATGGACTGTTTTACTTTTTTTTTTTAAAGCAAGAAATATGAAAAATTCAAAGCTTTGTATAAAATCATCTTTTTCTCTTTTTTTGGCCTGATGACAGAAAACCTTATTTTTTGGTGCTAAATGTCACAATATTTTTTTCAAGATATAAATAAACACAATGATCTTCACACATGAAAAAGAGTTCATGCTCATTTGAAAAACATTATGGTTAAGAAGAGTAGGATATTACAAGCAGTATCATCTCATAAAGGATAGAAATCAGTAGAGGGAGAAATGATCCTATAGAACCCTTCATGTGAAAGTCAGTTAAGCTAGATCATCCCCAAGTATTTATAGATGAAATCCAAAAAATACCAAATGCAACAAAATGGAGTAGATCAGTGAGCATTTCAATTCAACAAGATCCTGGAGCAGTTTTGTACACATACATACATTATGTTTCTGTATTCCTGGTGGGTTTGCATATTATAGACACTAAATAATTTTTACTTATATTTATTTAATTCAATGCCATGTCAGTTCTATCAACAATGATAATGAAGCTACCATATTGGGACTTTGCAATGTTACTACTTTATGTAGTGGGTGAGGAAGCAACAATGGAACATATGGAATCAGGGAAAGAGATCAGACCTAACCCAATACATATGGAAGAAATGGGTCCCAGACATGGTATTTTTGAAAAGCACTTAGCAATCAGTTTCAATATATCACACATAGGGAGAAATTCAAAAGAATATAAAAGATGTAGGGCACTAATATTACCAAACAAAAAAGGCAACAAAGAAGGTACCATTCTTTCATTCAATAGATATTTATTAAGCATCTACTGTGAACCAGAATACTGAGATAGGTCTGGGAATATGATGAAAAAGAAAACAGACAATGCCTTCAAAGTCCTTACATTTCATCTGGGGAAATTCCATGCACATGAATAAGTATACACAAAATGTACGAAAATTCAAACACTCAGAAAAGTGATACAGAGAGTACAAGGAGAACGAAGACTGAGAAAATATCATTGTATTTGGAAATTAAGGAATGATTGGTAGCTTTGAAGAGAATTGTTTTGCTTAAATAAAGAAGTCAAAAATCAGATTTCAAGGAGATTAAAAATGAATGGGAGTAATGAAAATAGATATTTCTACCCATGCCCTTAGAAATTTGACTGTGAATGGAAGGCAGGATACTGGATGTTAGGTTCAGGCAACAGTAGGATACAGTAAAGGGTTTTTGTCTTGCTTGTAGGATGGAAATGTGGTCAGGCTTATTTTAAAGCAGCAATCCATAAGATAATGGAAATGAGAGATCAGAAATCACTGACACATATACATACTTCATTCTCAATCCAATCTTTCCAAGAATGATGTTTGCATTCATTAATGCTAGCCTTGACAAAAGTGCAAGAAAGAAGTAAGTTGGTCAACAGACAATTTTCTCCAATAAATTTTGAGTTGTGGTACTGAGATGTATAGAAAATATGGAATTGTACTATGTCATTTACTTTTTAATTACTAAATATTTAATTCTCATAAGCTAGCACAAAAATATTGGAAAAATGCATCCTTAGAGACTTTCTTTTATCACACTATTTCCCATGAATATTCTAAGTTTACATAAGGTATATGAAAAATTTATTCAACAGTCAACATTCTGCAGAGTATCAGTATCATACTGAGTCACAAAAAGAAGGAAACATGATTACTAAAGGTGTTCATCCTTTTTCCTCCTCCCTTTTATGTTTTTTACTCTTAAGATCACTATATACTATTTGCCTCTATAATCTTGGAAGACATTGAAGTTTTGAAGGACCATTTATTTCTCTTATCTTTGTTAGAAATAATTAAGCACAGTATGATCCATTCAAAACAGTCAAATACATTTACCTTTTGAGGGTTATCTTGACTCCTCTGTCAGCATTTCAAATATTTGCTGAGCTCTTCAACAAGACTAGTAGGAAATACTCTATTTCATTAAAGGACCAATTCCTCCCCAACTATCACTACATAATTTCATAAGATTATACTCACCTTAAACAGACAAATTAATTTTGGTAGCGAGCCTTAATATTTAGTCTACTGGAATACTGTAAGTCCTTTAAAGTACTAGAAGCCAGAACAACTCCTTGGTACTTAAATTCTTTCTCCTTGCTCATAGTACTTTTTATCTTCAACATGGAAGTTCTGGATTTTTAGGGTTCTTAGGCATTTTGTGGAGTTTGGAGCTTCTTTTAAAAAGTGGTTGGTAGATTTTTCCACTTTCACTTTCTCTGCTGGTTCTAATAACTGTGATTTTTGATTCCTTGAAATAGTTATCTGTTCTTCTTATGGATGAAATTTCCAGGTAGTTTGAAGCCTTTTGAATTATTTCTCCTCAACCTATTCTCCAAGTGAGTTGTTCTTAAATAAGAGATACTTTATATTTTATGATTTTTCCAGGCCTTAATTTTGTTTTAATATTTCTTGTTGTCATCTGAAATCATTGCTATCTTATTTAATAAAAATTTTCAAAGAATCTGTTACTTGTGTAAGTTTTGTACCCCCTCACGTAAGCTACTCCTTCCTTAAAAGTTCTCATTCTTCCCCATTCTTTCCTCCAGACTTATTGTTTCCTTTATATGATCATTTTACAACTTTTACTTCATTTATTCCATGAAATCCAGGAGATTTTATGGCAAATCTGTGCTTTTCTTGGAGGTTTTGCTTTAGATGATGTGAAATTATTCTCTTCTCCTGGATTTGTTTCTTAAGCATGTCTGGCTCCATAATATTTCTTTATTGTTGATATTTTATTGTGTTTACTCATTTTCTGATCTTATTTCATACATTTAACCTTGTCCAATGGCCAGCCTCTGTTCACTGGAAGTAATGATGAAGATTTCATTGGTATTGATCTGTGTTATGTAAAGTCTGATAATTAGATATTTTTCTCAAGGACCTCAGTGGCAAACTGACAAAATGCTACATCTTGAAGCTATATACCATGTGATCTATTGCTAGATATCTAACAAAAATGGTGTGTAGTGAATCAAAATATGTTGGATAATCTATGCTGTGGTAGTTTAACTGAAGGAACCCTGTGATCATTGAACTACAGGTCTGGGACAAGCCTTACGTGCTTCCAACTCCCATTTTGGAGTCAGAGCTCCCTATCTGCAAGTTATGGGGACCCTTAAGTAGACTCTGGTCCAAGTACTCATCTTCCTGCATCAATATACAGTTTCAGGTTCTGAAGTTCCCTTGATTGTGCTTTGTCCCTGAACTGTATGTCTCCCATAACCTACACTCCTAGGTTGGGATTTTCTGTTTGGACTCCATTCCTAGAGTCCACAGATTTCTGGCTCTCTTTGTGCAGGACTGGACAAAGGAAATACACTTGCTCTAGTTTCTCCTTGGATTTCTTGATAATTTCTCTTGTACTCTTTTTATCCTTGCCAAAGTAGTTATAAGAAAGCTGGGTTGTGTTGCTTCCACTCACTCTACTATCCTTAAAAGACTCAATCACTGCAGAATCTCTTAAATGAAATCTAAAAAGTCACTCAACAGAGATCATTCTGGTCATCTATCCTGGAAAAAGAGTGAATAAAAAATTATTATTTTCCAGATGACAACAATGGGATGATTAGTTATTTGAGGTTGTCCCAGCAGTGTATTTTTCTTAGACAAACAATGAAGTTATCCAATAAACTCACCTAGATTCACATAAAAGGAAACTACTCAGAAGTTGGACTACATATGGAAATTCTTTAGATTTTTCTTAAGCTCCTCCTACCATGAGAGCCTTTTTAAAAATTCTCATTTGTCTCCCACTGAAGCATCCAAATATGGGATTTGACAAATATATGGAAAAAATTATGAAATAAGCTTTCAAAATCCAAACTGTAGGTGGTTCAGTCATCAATGAAAAAATCATAGTGGGCATAAATAGACTGAAGAATGTATTAAAAAAAATTAAACTTATGTTTTCATTTATTTGAAATCATGAAAATGGTATAAAAGATATCAGACACATATGTCTAGGCAAGATAGCAGGAGAATCATGAAGGAAAAGTAAAAAAAAACAGGTGAAGAACTTGTCAAATATTTAAATATGAAAGGAAAAAAATAATTTTGTCTCCAGGGCATATGTGCTCAGAAATGTGAACATTTTGCTTTAAGGATTTATGTTTGACGTTAAAGACATGAGATGAGTGACATATCCATGTTTTTGTAGGCCCTGTGAGGTCCCCTGACTGCAGGACTCAGGTAGCAGGGAGGACACTGGCCAGGGGGCTCCAGCACTGTTCTTAAGGACAGCTTTATCCTTGACCAACCTCCCAGGGCCCCAGCATGACCCCAATCTAGACCTCTCCTGGACTGGAGCCAGTTGGTAGCAGGGTCTCTAGTTGTTGGCAGATGGGGGAGTGGTTTCTGTGGTCACTGGA
>CM053601.1:160282339-160319038 GCA_028646575.1 Pseudocheirus occidentalis
ATTTGGTAAGGGAGTTCTGACTGAGTTGTCTTCCTCCCGCTCCAAGCTTTGATCCTTTTTGTCCACAAAGAAGGATTCTAGAGTTTTATTGCTGTTCTTACTTTGCTTCCTTTTCCTCATGTTGGCCAGTCAATTAATTGCTTGGTTTTTTAGTTCTGTGGAACTCTGCTTCCTGGAGGAGGAAAGCCATGTCCCAAATTGCTTGGGCCTTCACAGCTGCCGGAGCTATTAGTGGGGTGCTGCAGCCCCCCCCACCTTTGGCTCACTGAAAGCGCACCCCAGGACCACCACTCAAGACCACGATCCAAATCCAGGCCCCTCAACGCAAGAGCCCTTGGCCCTGATCATTCGCCTCAGCCCCCCTGCTATCTGCAGGCTGAGGGCTCTGAAGCAGTGGAGGCCGCTGCTGCTCTCAGCCTTTCCTGGTGCTACAGCCACCTCCCGCTGCTTCCTTGCCCTGGGAGCAGTTTGGCCGGACCCGCTCTTCCCCAAATTTAGCAAAATCCACTGACCTTTCTCTTAGCCTTTTTTTCCTCTGGCCTGATAAATATGGTAACTGTGCCTCCAGTGCAGGTGATCCGCTCTCCTACAGACTGGGCTCTGCCTGATGCCCTGGGGCCTGGCCGGGCCGGGGTTTGGGCCGTGGCTCCCAGACTGCTGTGTAGAGCCCTACCTGTTGAGCTGCCTGTAGCAACAGATATGTTTTCTGTCTTTTGGAGAGTTTTGGAACTTGAAAATCTGTTTTAGAGTCCCATTTTATGAGTTTTTAGCATGTTTGTGTGGGAGCTGCAGTGCTTTGCTGCTTCTACGCTGCCATCTTGGCTCCGCCCCCTCTGTGAAAGATTTAAACTCTGGTCTTACTGGTTCTAGACCTAGTCCAACATCCATTACATGAAGTGACTGAAAGATTTCAATGTTGTTAGTCCATCAAGATGTGAAATGATTTTCATTCCAATTGTTTTCTTCCATAGCATGATTAGTCGCTAACAGTCAGAAGTTAATCTCTAATTATGAATCATATCCTAGTTAGACCACATAGTGACAACAGTAAGGGACTAAATAAATTCAACTATTCAATTCTCCTGATCAACTTGGCTCCATCCCTAACCACAGCATAGTAATGGCTAAGGCATCAATAAAGCTTCCTTGTTTGCATCACTAAGGGCTACTATTTCTCTATAATCATTCTCTATATCTTTCAAATACATTTTCAAACATTCTTATTTTATAGATGAAGACACTGAGGCTGACAGTAAGTTAGTGACTTGCCATGGATTGTGCTTTTCTGGTAGAACCTTTGAGCACCAAATGTCACTTTCATTCCATGAAAAGGCAGTTGAATATTTCAGTGTATGTGTGGATTAAAAATAAAAACATTGGAAATGATGACAATAACTCACACTGAAGTAACCTTTTATCCATTACATATCTAAAAGTGCCATACTAGTCCTTGAACACCTGAAGATGAAAAATATGTTCTCTAACTTCAATTAGCTTCCAGTGTGGTTACAAAGACTTGTAGACCCATAATTAAGTATGATAATAGCAATCAAGGCACACAGTGCAAATGTTATGGTTATCCCTGTTTAGCTGAAGAGGACTTTGAGGCTCAGAGAAATGATGTAACTTTTTCAAGGTCAATTGACTATGAAGTGGAAGAATTGGAATTGGATCATAGAACTTCTCATTTCAAGTCTAGTGCATCTGCCATGGTATCAGTCATCGGGATAGGGAGTGAACCTGTGATTATACTGATGTTGGTAGCTCTTGAATTAAGGAAATTTCCTCTACCAAGCAAGTTGGCACCTTCTCTGCAAATTATGGTCTTAGAAAGTAGACAATACACATGCAGATCTCTTTCATTTGGGGCAGGTATAATTATTGTGACATAATCCTCTTAGTTAACCTTGTTATTTATTAGTTTAATCTCTCTTATCTATATCCCCCCCATACTATTCTGCATTACTTTAATTGAGGGTGAGCTGAGGGAAAGAAAGGGAAATTTAATTCAGTTGCTATGATAGCTAATTTGAAAAGGCACTGAACTGAATAAACTAGGTTAAAATTGGGTTTATAAAACCCATAATCACAGAGCATTATTATGTAATTGATTTTGTTGAACTAAATCAAAGTATAATGGAACTTGGATAGAATTAAACTTGCAAAAGCTTGTAGACTTTTACAACTAGAGAAATGCAAACAGTAGTAAAGTACTCATGAAGGCATCACTTCCTGAGGAAGAGCGGTAGGTCAGGCAACCTAGCACTGCCTGAAGCTAGAAAAGGGATCTAGCTGATTGGCTAGAGACCTTGAAGATTTTTTTTTTTTTAGTATCTATCCATTTGAGCAGGTGGTGTTTCAGAACTAATATTCAGAATTACTCTTATTAAAACAGAGATCTAATCACATTACTGCCCTACTCAAAAGTCTTCAAAGGTTCCCGGTTGCCAGTAAGGTAAAATACAAATACTCAGCCTGCCATTGAAGAACCTTGATGCTCTGGGTCCCACTTATCTGCCCAATCTAATTTTATATTACGGCCATTCATGCATTCTCTGTTCCATTCAAACTGGCCTGATAGTCATAACATGCATATCACATTTTGTGCCTTGCCTCCCTCACTTGAAACAGACTATCTCCATGAAATGAATTCTGTCTTCCTTTCTATCTCTTGTAATTCTGAGCTTCTTTTGAGACACATCACTAAAAGAAAGGGAAGGGCAGATATGCTCAAAACTATTTGTACCTTTTTTGTGTGTAGAACAAAGAACTAGAAACCAAGTGGATGCCCATCAGTTGAGAACAAATTATGTATATGAATGTAATAAAAACATATTGTGTCATAAGAGATGATGAAGGGGACTGATAAAGTAAAAGGAAAGTAAAGAGGGAAGTGTGTGTGGAAACCTTATTTACTAATCAAGTATACTATAATGAGGAAATATAGGAACCAGGGAAGGAGAAACATGACAAAGATCATTTGAGTGAAACTCAAAAGTAGATGAAATAGGTGTTGTTTTGGTATCAGTGCATACTATAGACCACTGGGCAGAACCAAAAAAAAAAAGGTAAGGGATTTGGGAAATAGAACACTTCTCTGTCACAGAGGTATGACCTAGTATTGATGGAAAATTGAAATTATTTATTGTCTTTCAGATTTCTTTGTTCTCTCTCTCTTCCCCTCTCCCCCTTTTCTCTTTCTCCCTCTCTCCCATTCTCCTACTCTCCTTTCCTCCCACTAAAACAAAGCATTTAATAATTTACTAATTTGTCTTATGGATGGCATTGTTAAAAAGGAGGAAGAGTCCATAAGGAAAATTATAATCCGAATATTATTGTCTCAAAAAGGGAGGAACTAACTACTGGGGTAGAAGTTATTGGAAACTTGGGGGATGGGGAGTGGCCATTCTATCCTAGAGATGGGGAGGAATAAAAAGAGGGAAAATGGAGAATAGTTTAAAATGCAACCTGGGTGATGGTGAGAAAGCAGACTTCATACTTCAGAGGAAAGTTAGACAAACTCTCTTAAAATAAAATGTTTCAGGGAAGTCAGCCCAAGAGGAAGGGGAGAGTTTTAAGAACAGAATTTTGAAGAAAAAAAAAAAAACAGAAACAGCTCCAATATGGAAGAAATTAATAGGATTTGTCTAAAAAGACCAATGTGGATGCACAGGAAACTCACCGACCAATTTAGATTTGAAAAAGAAATTTACAGAAAATGAAAACAACACCAGACTTGAATATCAAAAAGGGATGTGATCCTATAAATATGGTGTCGGAAATGCTAATGCTTAGAAAAAGCTAAGACAGGTGAGGAAAGAAAAGAACAGGAAAAAATACGTTTTCACTATGGTGGGAGCAAGAAGAGACTCAGAAAAGGATATAACCTTTGTTTAAGGTCAATGATATGGAAATAACTGCTGAGAGAGGATAGAACTGCTCTATTCTTTTTGTTTTCTGTTTGCTTTGTAAAAGAGAATAAACTTGACAATCTGGGTCCCACTTATCTTTCCAGTCTCATTTCGTATTATGCCCATTCACGCATTCTCTATTCCAATCAAAGTAGCTTGATAGTCATTCCATATACATCACATTTTGTCCCCTACCTCCCTGACTTTAAACAGACTATCCCCATGTCTGAAATGGATTCTGTCTTCCCTTCTAGCTCTAGTAATCCTGAACTTCTTTGGATATACATCATTTTTTTTAAAGAAAAAAGAGAGAAAAGGAACATACACACAAAAAATTTTTCTAACTTTTTTTTTTGTAGAGCCAAGTGGATGTCCATCAATTGAGGATGACTGAACATATTATTATGATATATGAATGTAATGGAAAAGTAGACATTTGAAAATAAAAATCATTAACAAGTAGTTGACATGCACGATAAATAAGGAGATAGTGAGTTCCTAGCTGCCCCTAGTTCCCTGGATCATATGAATCACATCCTTGAGCCCTGAAAGAAAAGGCAAAGATGATACACAAGATTGGTATATTGGCATGTGTGTCACTTTTTTTTTAAGAGAAAAGATCCTCCAAACTATATAGAAGCGAGTTTGATTTTGATTCCTAGGAAATTTCTAGAGGGGAAAATTAGAGGGATGGTTAGTAAATATCTAGAAAGAAAAGTAAGAATTCTAGAGAACCAGAGAGGCTTCATCAAAAATAGGCAATGCCAGAATAGCCATTTCCTTTATCAGCAAGATTATTGAACAAGGTGATGAGGAGAAAGTTGTGAATATAATTTATTTATGTTCTAGTAAAGTTTCTGGTAAAAGATCTTAAACTGTTTACATGGGGAAAATGGAGAAATATATATTAGAATAAAATACAGTCAGATGGATTCAGAACTGCTAAGGTGCATGGGCTCAAAGATTCAAAGTAGTTGTTAATGATTTGGTGTCAGTGTGGCAGAAAGTCTCTAGTGGAGTACCCAAGGGATTTATGATTGACCCTTTGCTGTCTCACATCTTAATCACTGGCTTAGGTAAAGACACAGATGTCCTACTCATCAAAATTACAGGTGGCACAAATCTGTGAGAGCTAATTAACACAGCAGTTGATGGGATCAGAAAGAATCTTGACAGCCTTGCCTAAAGCATTGGGCTGAATCTAACATGAACCAGTCAATAAGTAGAAATGGAAAGTGCTATACTTAGATAACACAAACATCAACATTGCGAATATAAGTTGGGGAGACATGGATTGGATAAAAGTTGTTCTAAAAAATGACTGGAGTTATAGTGAACTGCAAGCTTGGTATGAGTCAGCCATGTCTTATAGTAACTACGGAAGCGAATGTCAACGTTTAACAGGCATGACGTTGTCCATGCTCAACTCACATCTCCTAGGCTACGTGAGTTCTTTCCCACTTCCGATATGAGGCAACTAGGTGGCACAGTGGATATAGCCCTGGATCTGAGTAAGGACAATTTGAGATCCCATTGGGCCTCAGACACTAGATATGTGCCTGGGCAAGGCAATTAATCCTTATCAGTCACAGTTTTCCCGACTGTAAAAAACAGGCAAAGCAATAGTATCCACCTCTAAGAGCAATTGGGACAATAAAAGGAGAAAATGCTTAAGAAGAACTTAGCATCATACCTGGCACATAGCAAAAAATGCACATTTTCTTCCTTCCTTCTTTCCTTTCCTGTTCCTCCCAGATTCTTTTCCTTCTTGAAATTTCTTAATTTTATACATCTTGTATTTACTTATCTCTATATGTTTTTCAATCCTCCTTTCACTTCCTTTTTGTGTGTTTTCTCCCTTTTAAAATATAAGTTACTTGCGGGCAGGAACCATCTTTCTTTTTTGCTTGTAGTTGTAGCATCAGGACAGCATAGTGCCTAGCATTTCCTAAGCGATTTTTAAGGGCTCTTTGAATTTAACTGTTGCTCATTACATCACTCCTGCCTGTAATATAGTAGAAATAATACTGGACATACAGTAAGAAGACCTGAGTTTAATACATAACTCAATGAGGATTCTATTCTTGGTCAAATAACAAAAATCTCTGAATCTCCCTTATTTGGAAAATTGGGTGCAAGAAAATAATAACTTTTATAACCCCCTCATAGGATTTTGTGAAAAGTAAAAGGAGATAATGCAAACAACCTGTTTTTAATTTATTTTTTATTTTTATTTTTTGTTTGGAGGGTGTAAGGTAGGGCAATTGGGGTTAAGTGACTTTCCCAAGGTCACATGGCTAGTAAGTGTTAAGTGTCTGAGGCCGGATTTGAACTCAGGTCCTCCTGACTCCAAGGCTGGTGCCCTATTCACTGTGCCACCTAGCCGCCACCTGGTTTGTAATTATAAAGCATATGTGCATCCTAGCTCTTATCTCCATCTTATTACTACTGGGTATAAGGATCCCTTCCAAACATAAATGGATTGGCCAAATCCATTTGCCAAAGGGACTGTCAAAACTGCCTTCTCAAAATGAGAGTTATTTTTATTACCAAATGAATTTCAAATTCATCAATGGCAAAGATAACTATTAAATTAAAGAAGGAGGGATTTCACTTAACCCCAGTTGCCCTCCAAAAAAAAGGAGTGATATTAAGACTATTTTCATTATATTGTTCAATTGTCAGTAAATATTGATTGCAGTCACTAAATTATTACTCAAATGCTCACTTTCTTTTGTGTAAAGTGGTCTCAGTTTTAGACCGTCTAATTGAATAAATCAATAGAGAATGACCAATCAAAATAGCCAAAATATTTAACCTGGTTATTCATCAAGTTTAGAGTGAATTCTTTTTATTGGTGTTGAACCCTGAAATACTTTACCATGTCCAATGGGAACTGATTAAATTGGAGTGTTTACTGGATAGTAGGAATGAAACATCAGATCATGACCAATCACATACTTCTACATGTGGAAGATAGATATCATTTCTATCTCCTCCCCAAGTCCTTTCTTCTCCAAGAGAAAAATCCATCATGCTTTTAGCTGATTTCACTTTTCAAAATATAATTCCAAGGCTTTTACGCATTCTGCTCATTTTCTTTTAGATCCTCTCAAACTTTTCTATGTCATTCATAAAATATGATGCATAGAAAATGGATTAAATAATCTAGATGGGGTCAGACAGGACAAAGTTCAGAGAAACTCTCAACTCTATTCCTTTAAAGAAACCCAGGACTGTTTTCACTTTTTAAATCATTCTATCACATTGAACTTAAAATTCACTAACCTCTCTTTCCCCACTTCTTGTTGTAGTGTTAAGTGAACTATTCTATAATCAAGCCTTCCTTAACCTTGTCAGCAAAATTGCTAGACTTGTGCAAAACTGAACATTTATCACAAATAAAACTTATCTTGTAATCTCTTTCAATTTATATCAGTATTCTAACCAGTAGTGCCTTTGGGGATGGGTAGGTCTTTTTTCGTATTCAGTACAGTCTGTCTGTTTGTCTCTCTTTCCTCCCTTATATTTTAGAAATACCAACATGAAATCATAAATGTTGAATGGACACATTAAGGTCCAGGGAGATATAATTTGCATAGCATCGTTGTTGAAAAAGAAGGGATTTTGGAGGTCTTCTAGTTCAATCCCCTTTGTTTTGCAGTTGCAAAAAATGAACACCAGAAAAGTGATTTGCCCAAACATAATGAGGAGAAAGCTGGGATTCAACGTCAGGTCATTGAATGAAAATAACACAATAAGATATTAAGTGTAATATTAAGTCTCATTTCTACAGGATTTGGAAATTTACAAAATGTCCTTCATCACACCTACTCAGTGAGATATACAGTTCCAATAGCCCAATTCCCCCTCACAGATATAGGAAACTGAGCTTCAGGGAAGTCAGTGACTTGTCAATGGTCCCAAAGCTATTAAAAACAAGAGCCAGGCTTTAAATGTAGATCTTTCTGAATTCACAGTCTTCATTCATTCCACTCTCAGAGGAACTTCGTCCATGCTCCAAAATCCCCCTTCCTGAAACAAGCACATTATTTTGAGTAATCTCTCCATAGTGGATAAAAGGAAAGGAATAAAGGCGAGAAAAGACTAAAGAAGAATTTATATGGGGAAGACCAGAGAGTAGAGCGCTGAGGCTGTCATGCATAAGATAGAGTCTAGAAACTACTTAAAAAGTCATCTGTCAGTATCTTCTTTAAAATTCCTTTTAAATTAGCCACTTTGATCAAAAGGAAAAACAAACACAGCAGACAAAGAAAGTCTGTCCTGTATCAGAAGTATGTATTTTGAGCGTGGTGCTTGCATGGAGCCAAGAGCTCTTTTACCCATATCTGGTGGGAACTAGACATGAATTCTGTTCTGAGATTCTTAGCATTCTCTAGCACAGGAGATTTTAACCCGTTTTGTTCTATAGACCCCTTTATCAGTTTAGTGAAGCTATTTAAACTCTTCTCAGAATAATATTTATAAATACATAGAATTACAGAGGAAGCCAACAGTTTGGTACAAATAAAAATGAATTCTTTTCCATCCAAATTCACAGATACCCTCAAATTTATTTTGGAACCCCAAGGGAGCCAGGTTTAGCAACCCTCCTTTAAGGAAGGGCACTAACTGAAAAGAATGGACAGGGGGTAGCCCCTCCACAAGTGAATCTGGCCTTTATGAGCCCTGAGCTTACAGTTCAAGGCAATGACTGACTTATTATTCATTCATGGGTTATTTCCCTGATAGAATCTAAGCTTCTGAAGGATCGAACCTGTTTTGCTTTGCATCTCTTAATACCTACCATTGGACCCTGCTCCAAGAGAAAATGATTGTGGGAGACAAAATTAGAATATTTGTGTTGAATGATCATTCTATTTATCTCTTGTCTTTCTGAAATTCATTCAGCATTTAGCATGAATTTCTTTTTGAACGGCATGAGTTCAAGATGCCTCCCAAATCAGCAACAGTAACAGCAATGGACTATAGCTGGACTGTCCAGTCTTCCCACAGGTGACCAAGAAGTTTAAGAAGGGGAATCACATGGCAAGAATGGATTGCAAGGCAGCTCTGGGGAGTGCCACAGTCCCTACCAAAGTCTTAGTGTTCTACTTGCTGAGGAAAATGAACACAAGCAGCCTTGCTTGAGCTCTGAGAGTTTAAGGGTATCTCTAAAGGAATAGTACTGTTTTACTCAATTTAATATTTGCTTATAGAGATTGTGTTATGCCTCTGTCCAAGTGAAGGGTTGGTTTAGGGTCAGGAAGTAGATGCCATAGCCCCTACCTTGAAAGATCACATAATTGAGATAAGGGGAATGAATCCTACATAAAAAATGGTGAGAGCCAGTATTTTGCAAATAGTCTGAACTAATATACGCATCATGGACAGAAACATAGTGGCCTAAATATCAGGAAAAGACAGGTTCAAATCCCATCTGTGAGACTTAGTAGATTTGTGACTCTGGGCAAGTGACTTAACTCAAGCTTCTTAACCTGGGATCGGTTCAAGTGTTTTGTTTTTGTTTGTTGTTAATAATGGTATTTCAATATGATCGGTTTCCATTACAATCCTTCTTATGTATTTAAAACCTTTTGTTTTTCCTGAGAAAGGGTCCATAAACTTGACCAGACTGCCAAAGGGCTCCATCATATAAAAATGGTTAAGAACATTAGACTTGAATGATGTAACCAAGAAAATAAATTAAAATTTAAAAAAATTAAAAAAAAAAAGAACATTAGACTTTATGTGAGGGGAGCTGAGAAATCACACATGAGCCGCAACTTGTTTGTTAGAAGGAGTTTCCCACACTAGGAGTTCCCTTTATTGATGAAAACTCAGAACTTTCCATATTTATGCTCTTATTCATAAGTATATAGTCAGTCAGCTGAATCTTATTAAAGGGTTTCCAAAACCACACATCTCGTTTAGATCCTTAAGATTAAGATGCCTATCAAACCAAGAAGAAATTCATGTCACAACAGGTCCAGATGCACATTCTTCCCTTCACCTTCCTAGACAACATCTTCCTTGTCCCCTCTCCCATCCTGCTATTATTTTCTTTCAGCTAGAAGCAAGTAGAAATCAGGAGTCGGGCTGAATCCATCAATGTGAAGACCTTCGATGATCTTAAAAGGGCAGTTAAAGTTCAGTGAGCTTAAATGTTTAGTTCAGTTTTCTGTTTTGCCCAGTGTGGGATAATTCACTCATATGAATCAAAAATTAACATTTTTTCTTGTATATCCAAGTGCTTTGTGTCATTTGAAATATATATATATATATATATATATATATATATATATATATATATATATATCTTTCAAATTCCTTCTTAGCTCTTAATTTTTTTTAAAAGCATTTGCAAACATGCGTTGGTTATAACAATACAATAAAGTATACTGTAAAATGCCATCACCTATGGGATGATTGCTATTAGTTAAAGTGTATGAGGAAGATTTCTAAAGGTAGTGAGGTTTAAAAGGGATCCTGAAGGTTTACCAGGATGTCTAAGAATCAAGAGAAGTAGGTATTCCAGGTGGAAGAAATAATATATATATTTCAATCAGCATGTTCAGGGGTAAATGATCAAAATTTCTGACAACATTTAAACCAGGAGTGGGGAATCTGCAGCCTCAAGGCCACGTCTGGTCTTCTAGGTGCTTGGGTGTGGCTTTTTGACTGAGTCCAAGTTTCACAAAACAAATCCTTTTATTGAGGAGATTTGTTCTGTGAAATTTAGATTCAGTCAAAGGGCCACACATGAGGACCTAGAGGGCCTCATGTAGCCTCCAGGCTGCAGGTTCCCCTCCCCTGAATTTTAACCAATTTTGGCAACCCTCTCCCTTACTTTGGCTTCAGTAATCAGAGCTGACTAAATAAGGCAGTCCAGTCGAATAAGGATACTGAACAAATAACAGATAAGTTATCTTCAGACTCTAAAGTTCTGTGTTGTTCAATGATTGGCCCACCAAATGTTTTCCTTTCATACCTAGTGCTTTAATCTTGAGTAGATACAAGCTTACCTACTTAACAGACACATAAGAAAACAGGCCTATTTTGGATGGAGGGAATGGGGGAGGGAACTAACAAAAACAGAACCTTCCCCAACCTCTCTAAACAGAATACTAAGATGTATTTTCATAATTTTGTCATAAACGTCTATACAAATGAGCTTTATGTTATATGCTAAGAGATCGGTCCAGCTGATGGTTAACACATGAAATATGATTCCATTGATTTAATGATATAAGGAAAACAGTAAATCATTCATTGTAAAGGTTTTTTGCTTCATGGTTTTAAAATAACTTAAGGGCAACCAGAGCCAAATCTTATTTAAAATCCCCTCCCTTGGCCTATCGGACTTTTCCTTCCAAGTCCCAATTTGCATGGCAGATCCAAGCCCTGGGCATGTTCTCTGGACCAAGTTATAAATACTCCTCTGAAAATAGGATTTATAATGGAAACACTGACAGACTCTGAACTTAGGAGGCACTGGAAGGCTTCACTAGACTTTAAAAGGAACTATCCAACAATTCAAATGTTGAAAATGGATAGAATAGGACTTTACCCTCCCTCTGCCACCCAAGAGATTTTTGAACCTTCTAATTATCCCAAATATTTACTAACTGGATAATCATGGGCAGATTAACTTTCTCCTGTACGATATGTAATTAAAAATGTAAATCAATAAAATGCAATTCTGCCTGGCTACTTTATGGATTTTTTTTAAAGCAGTCTAAAAGCAGCAGAATGAAAGACATCATTTTTTTCTTTTGTATTTAATATCTTTGAGAGAGTTCTCTCATAGAAATGTTTTCATAATTTTCATATTAGGCCCAGCTGCCTGATAAAACAGCCATATAATAACTACTGCTATAAAGATATACATCCATTCAAAATAGTTCATAATGTTTAATTAACTTTCTAAGCTCTTTAAGTGGCTTTTTATTCCAACTCTTGTCCTGATAACAGCTGTGAATCCAGTGGCAACATATTTTTGTTTCTGATGTTCAGTTGTTTCAGTCATATCTGACTCTTTCTGACCTATTTTGGGGTTTTCTTAGCAAAGGTACTGGAGCAGCTTGCCATTTCCTTCTCCAGCTCATATTACAGGTGAGGAAACTGAGGAAAACAGGGTGAAGTGATTTGCCCAGTCACACACCTAGAATCTGAGGCTAGGTTCGGACTCGAAAAGATGAGTCTTCCTGACTCCAGGCCCAGAGCTGCTATCCATTGTGTCATCTAGCTGCCCCCAGTGGCAGCATAGTGCCGTGAAAAACTTGCTATATTGGAATTCATAGATCAATGTTTAAATCCTGTGTCTTTGTTACTTACTAACTCTATTGGCATGCAAGTGTCAGTGAACTTCCCTGGACCACAATTTCTCCCTCTAAATAAAATGAAATGAATGGGCTAGATAAGTTGTAAAGTTCTTTTCAATTCTATTTATGAGCTTGTAGTATATTGGCTTTGTTCTAGGTGGCTGGCCTGTATATGTGACCAATAAGATGGATGTGTGTGGTTTTCCAGTTCCTGCCTTTATGATGACTGTGGTTCATACCCTTTCTTGGCAGTCTGGTAAATATATCTAGCTTAATACCATCTCTATGCCCATTCATAGATTGTACCCTCTACCATTATCATGTCCCTTAAATGGCATCTTTCATCAACTTCACTAGGGATGGAGAAGGCCTGATTAGACAGCAGTTTGCTTAAATTAGACCTAGGGGTATAAATGGACTGTAAGTTCAATATGAATTCAACAAGACAGCCCAAAAGACTAATGGAATCTTGGGTAGCACTAAGAAAGACATAACTTCTAATAAAAAGTAGGTAACAGACCCATTCTGTTATGTCCTTTACAGGATTCATCTAAGATATTGAACTCAATTCTGGGAACAAAAGCTTTAAGAAGGGAATTGATACTACAAAGGATACATGAAGGAAGATGCTGTCTATATCTAGAGAAAGAGGTGATGAATATGTATGTATAAATATACGTAATATATGTGTATATACACATGTGCATGTATATGTGTATATAAATATGCACAGAATGATTTTTCGTATATATGTATATACATATATATATATACATTCTTATTTGTGTCTAATGGTAACCATCTCTAGGATGAGGGGGTGGGAAGAAAAGAAAGGGGGGGAAATAAATTTATACAATAACTATTATAAGCTTTAAAAGGAACACCAAGTTGTACACAACAGATTTATAGTTTCATGTACAATCAGCTTTTTTCTTATACTGTGTTACAGAAATGTTTACTACATAAATAAAAATGAAATATTTTTAAAGTAATTGATAAGCTGAAGAGAGTCTTGATTGGGGCCAACTGAGCCTTGAGTCTATATTGTATGGGGATAAGTTGAAGAAGGTGGCCATGTTAAACTTGGGGGTCTTAGGACTTATTGGGAAAAGGGGTGGGGACACAATCACTGACTTTGATTATTTGGAGTGCAGTCATGTGTAGGAGAGGTGTGTCTTGCTCCATTTAGCTCCTGGGGACAAAACCAGGATCACAGGGTTCATGTTTCAAAGGAGCAAAGTCAAACTTGTTACCAGGAAAAAATCTCAGACAAGTACAGATAACCAGAAGGAGAATAGGTTGTCTCCTTGAATTCTTCAGGCAGAAATTGGTTGATTACATTTCTGAGATGTTATAATGGGAATTTTGAAGGGGGCTCAAATGTGGAATATATGTTCTCAGAGGCTCCTTCCACCTCTTAAATTCTGATTCTTTGTGAATTGAGTTAGAGTTGAAGGATACACAAACTGGGGATATACTAGCATGCGGTCTGTTAGTCATGAATGCTTTTTACTTACTGCTAAGTTGATGAGATAGAAATCTCCAAATTCTTTAGTCTTGCAAAGAGAACCGTGGACAACAATATCTGCCTGGAGGGAAGTCTGTTCTCTAAAGGGTAGAAAATATATAGATCCCTAAAAGGAAGCAGAAAATACAATCCCAACATGAGCAAAAAAGACATGGGTCATTAAATATGTAAATAAGCATCAGGATCCCCAAGAACTATGATTCCATTGAAAACCTTCATTGAATCAATACCTAGAATCATTACTCCTAGAAAACTATTGTGGTATCTTCAGAATGGCCAATAGTGATAAAAAAGAAGCACTCAACTTTGAACTCCTTGCTAGAGCTTTCTAAATATAGTAATAGGGGAGTCATTGCTGAGGGGGAATGGTGGGACTTTAGCACTACAGAATTTTATGAAGCTATTGAGGAAGTCAGTTATTTTATGACCCTCCAGCAACATTTAGGAAGTTTAGGATTTGTATAGTGGTTTTCATTATCTAGCAGGTTTGGCATTTAGTTACTGTGTCAATACCTACTGCTCTTTGAAGATCTAAATCAAGACTCATCTTCAAGAAGTGTCATTCACTCATTGCATTTTAATATATTTTTCCTTTAGAATGTCTACAAATTGGATCAGGCATTGTACATTTGGTCTTTTCCTACGGTTTCTTATATAAGTGTAACATATATTACCATATATACATAAACATCTGTATACTATATATGTATGGGTGAATGGATGGATTTTCCAGCTGTATTTCAAGCCCTCTCAAAACACAGACATCTGCTTCATTTAACATATATAAGGGGTTTTGATGTGCAAATCGTTGTACTGGGTCCCAAGGACATGGTATAACAATGTCCTTTGCCTCCAAGGAGCTTCTGTTCTACTCTGCACCCTTGATTGCAGCAGTAAAATATCACATGCACAAAGCAGGTGTTAATTATCTCTTGGATGTCCTAAGAGAAAGAACCACCAGTTTCTACTGAGAGAGAGCGGAGAGGTAGTTCAGCAGAAAGGTGAAATGAAGGAAGATCTTATTAGAAAACTGGCTTTCATCTGTGTCCTTGTGTATCATGCCCCTAGGTCTTGAGGGCTGAGCCTTTGTCTATCTCTTGTGCTCAGTCAATTAAGCCTGACACACTTTGGAAGTGGGGTAAAATCTCACTAGGGTCCAGCAAGGTATAACTTGGCAGTGGTTTAAGGCCTTTCTGTGTAATGTATCTCTGGCAATCTGATGAAGCCTATGAATCTTCTCCCAGAAAAATATTTTCCAATGCACAAAATGAAATACATAGGCTTATAGAGTTATCAAATTTATTGATATATGATCATGTTGAATTATATTGAAATACAATTATCAACATATATTAAAGTAACAAGATTTTTACAGATTTTAGGTTTAGAACACTTTAAGATTATAATACATGGAGACGACTGGCGAGGTGAAGTGAGGTGAAATCTAAGTTTTGTCCTGTGTCACATTCTGTTTCCTGGTACACTTTGTCCCTGTGTTTTGTCTACTGTCTTTTAAGCATAGCAAGCCTGTCCCACTTCAGTGTCCCTCTACGACTGGGTCAGAGTGACCGATGTTCAGGAAAGCAGAGAGTTATATATAGTGAGATCAGAAGTAAGGTGAACTGAGGTGGGTAGATCTCATTAAGGAACAACATTTTGTCTTGCTTGGTTGTGTCTTAATTTGTTCTGACTTCTGAATAACTTAAAGCTCAATTGGCACTCTACCCAGAGGATATCGAGAACCAAGAGTCTGGATCAGTTGGGTGACAAAGAGAAATAAATTGGATATTGCTCTTTAGAAAAATGTTGCTACATCTTGTATTTCCCTGTGACCTTGTATCTTCTACTTCCATCTATTAAGTCGTTTATGCCACAATGTGCAATGTCCATCCCTGCCCCCCATCATCACTATGAAGAAGGTAATAGAAAGTCTAGAGTTCAGTGATATTTAATCATAGAATCATATGTTTTGACCTGAAACTGACATCAGAGATCATCTAGTCGAATGTGCTCATCACACAGATGAGGAAACAGAGGTGCAGAAAGACTAAATGTCTTGTCCAAGGTCACTTGCAGCTACATTAGCAACTAGCAACCCAAGGTGTTATCTCAAGTTCAGAAACCAGGTGAAATGAGATGAAGAGATATTACGTTTGCATCTCGTGTATTATGTTTTACATTGTACAGGTAGTTTGTTATAGAAGTTAGCCACAATGGTTAGCCAAGGGAGCTACCAAAATTCTATAAAGAGTCTTGTCTCAAGCCGGCACATAGGAGAACAAAACATTCGGCAATTTTCTGGGACCGGACTCCTTATATTTCCAGCAGAATTGTGGAATGCCTAAGTGCAAAATGGTTTCCATCCTATGAGGTGAAAGGACTGTAGAAAAACTTTTCTATTGTCCAGGTAAAAGGGGAATGAAGATTTTGTGAAATAATGGAAGACAAAATCAAGGAGGGAACAAAGAAGAAAAAAAGATTTCTTCCCTATAATGGCAGATTGCAGGGTGGAAGAGGAGAAGATAAAAGTACACCACTGAACACTTAGAGCTTTGAAGCTTTTGTGTAGCATAGGGAACTAGACAATACCTGGAGGAAATAGCATTTTGTTCTCTAAGGGATAATCATGTGGATCCTCAGGTGCCATCAGGGAGGGGTCATCCAGTAATGGTCAGAGGAAGAAGAGAATGTTGGTGGGTGACTCCCCATTGAGGGTTTCTGAAGTAGCTATTTGTCAAGATGACATAAATAACAGAGATGTGTATTATCTTCCTAGGGAATATATCTGGGCCATGCCAGAGAGCCTCCTCAGAATTGTTACGTCTGATGACTATCACTCACTTCAGGTGATTCATGTAGGGACAAACGATATTATCAGAAGGAACCTAGAAAGCATTGTGAAGGATGATTATTTCCTGGAGTGGAGAGGGGCATGTGGGAACTGAAGACTTAAGGGCATATGCGGTGTTTTTATCACCACTAACAATTGAAGGTAAGGGATTCAGAAGAGACAGGTAGATTTGGGAACTGCACAGCTGGTAAATAAAGTGGTGTCTGACAATGGGATTTTAATGCACCACAGGTTAAAGTATAGGAATGATGGGCTATTGACCAAACATGGAGCACAACTGACAGTAGCTGTGAAAAACTTACTTTCCCTGGAGTCTTATAAATCTAATCAGGAAAGGTTTAAATTGAAAAATGAAGAGGAAGGGGAAATTTGTCCTTATGCATCTAACATCCTGATGTCACAAATAATGGTAAATACAGGGGAGACAATAGTAGCAAATAGGACCAGTCATTTACAGGAGACAATATCTATGAAAATCAGCAATAAAGCTCATGGCCTCGGGAAAAAATACACAAAATAACATATGAATAATAAACGGAGAGTACTAGGGATTCTAATTCAAGAAGACAAATTGGACCTCACAGTCACAGCTGAGACTTGATAGGATTGAACTCAGGAATGGAATATTCTTACTTAAAGACTATACTTCATCCAAAAGAAAAGTAATGTATATTAGGGTAGACATTTGAGTGGCATTACATATTATATTATTTCTTTACTCATGTTAGGAAAACCAAGGACTTGCTTAAAGGAGGTGGGGGTATAATAGAGACCAACTGGGTTAAAATAAATGAGTAGAAAAAGAGAAGTTATATTTCTGTAGATGCCTGTTATAGATTATGGCAAAAGGAGAGTTAGAGAGTGGTTAGCAGAATGGTTTATACCTGCAATAGAAATATAATCAGTTATTAATAGACGTTTTCAGCTCCTAAACATTCCAGAGTTTGTCTATTCCTCCTTCATTCCATTCCTCCTTCTCTTTCTCATGAAAAACCTGAAAACATGATAGATCCATGACTTGAAAAAAAGATAATTCCATTCAAATTTCATCCCTTTAAAATATTGAGGATGTAACAAAGGGAATTATTCTTGATCTGATTCTAACAGGAATTCGGAGGAAAGTGATTCTGTTTCATCACGATGTTTGTGATAAGCATAAAATGGGTATATTCTTTTGTGCCCCCTAGATTCTTGGAGAGCAAAATGGAAAGGGCCCTGGGAAAGGATAGGTAGGATTCAATTGCCCAGTGTTTTTCAGGGGAAGTCATTCTCAAAGAAGATGGGAATTTTTGAGAATGAAATTCTGAAGTTATAAGCAGAAAGGACTCCAGTGAACAGAAAAAAATGGGGGGAGCTAAAAAGAGTGATATAGATGTACAGAAAACTCAACCATCACCCTAGCATTTTAAACGCCATTAATAAAATAAAGAGCAAGTAACTGAAAAGCAATATGGAAGAGCACCCTGGTCCTGTGAGAAATATGTCAGGAATATGGTATCAGCAATATTGTAAAGAAAAATAACTTTGAAATTCTTGATTTCAAGAACTCTGATGAATTCAGTGACCTTTCATAATTGCAGAGGGCCCATAATGTAGCATGCTTCTTCCCTCTCTACAAAAAGATGATGAAGTCAGGGCACAGAATGAGAAATATATTTTATATGTGGCTCATGGGGGCAAATAGGTGGTGCACTGGATAGAGCAGTAGGCTTATAATCAGGAATCATCTCTATGAGTCTCAGCCTCAGACACTCACTAGCTATGTGACCGTGGACAAGTCACCTAACTCTATATGCTTCAGTTTCCTCATATGTGAAATGAGCTGTGGAAGCAAATGGCAAGCCATTCCAGTGTCTTTGTGAAGAAAACCCTGAAACAGGGTCACAAAGAGTTGAATATGACTTAAACAACTTGACAACAACATATGGTTAATGAGGAAATTTGTTTTCTTTGCTTATGTGTATTTGTTTCAAAGACTTTTTCATGTTTTTTAAAATGTTTACAATGAAGGAAATACATATTTGCTCATTTAAATACATGTAAATATATTACACAAAAACTTAAACATAATCATGTGCACATATATGTATATATGAAAACACACAAATATATCAAGCTATTTAATAGCTTAAAACCATACTAAGAACTTTGAAACACTATTAATAGCGTGATAGTATGTGTATGCACACATACAGAAAAACATGCATGTATGTATGGAGATGCAAGCATTCAATTTTATTAGGATGGCTAAAACACAGAATGAACTGATGCAAGTAATGAATGACAAAGATGTTCAAAGTAGAAAGTTGCTCTTTTGGATGTTTGAAGTAGATGAAAGAAGGGATAAGATGGAGGCTGAATCTTGGGAAGAAGCTGAGCCATTCAATTCTGTGAATTTCTTGTTCTCTTGCAAAGAGAGTGTTCTTAGAATGAGCAGCGATGCAGAAAAGCTGATTAATAAGGAATAGAAATACAAAAGAAATGAGGGGACCATCAAGTAGTGTCTTGTTAATCTGCCAGATCAAGATGTGCAATGTGTTCTGGTTGTAGGCCAATGGTGGGGGCCATTGGCAGAGCCAATGTTTGAGCCACTCACGGTAACCTTGGAAACAACATCTTGGAGAATCTTGCAGAAGAGGGGCTGCAAGACTGGAAAAGGATGAACATTGCCTCAAACTTTAAGAAAGGGAAAAGGGGAAGAGTCTTTAGAATCTATTGAGTTTGATTCCTATTACTAGAAAAATTTTAGGATACCCTAGTATAAGACTAGTTTATAGACAATCATTAAAAAGCTGGATTTAATTGTTTAATAATGAGCTACTCAAGACATTTAGATGGGGAAACTTGAATGTTTGCCCAGAGGATTAAAGTAGAAGGAAGGAAGGAAGGAAGGAAGGAAGGAAGGAAGGAAGGAAGGAAGGAAGGAAGGAAGGAAGGAGGGAGGGAGGGAAGGAAGGAAGGAAGGAAGGATGGAAGGAAGAAAGGAAGGAAGGAAGGAAGGAGGGAGGGAAGGAAGGAAGGAAGGAAGGAAAGACAGAAAGAAAGAAAAACAGAAAGAAAGAAAGATAGAAAGAAAGAAAGAAGAAAAGAGAAGAGAAGAGAAGAGAAAAGAAAAGAAAAGAAAAAAGAAAAGAAAAGAAAAGAAAAAAGAAAAAGAAAAGAAAGAAGAATTCACTGTGTACTTGTTCTGTGCCAGGTACTGTGCGAAGCACTTTACAAATATGCCCTCACTTGATTTTCACAATGACCCTGGTAGGTACTAATATTACTCCAATTTTATAGTAGAGGAAAATGAAACAGAAATAAGTAAAACAATCTGCCCAGGTTCACATGGCTAATGAGTGTCTGAAACCAGACTTAAACCCAGGTCTTCCTGACTCCAGATGCAGTGCCATTATACCACTTAGCTTCCTCCAAAGCAACATTATTGACAAAATGTTTGGCAAAGTCTTTCATTCTGTGCTGTTTGTTGTTGTTGTTCAGTCATTTCAGTCCTGTCAGACTCTTCCCGACCCCATTTGCCCATTTGGGGTTTGCTTGGCAAAGATATTTGAGTGATTTGCCATTTCCTTCTCCAGCTTATTTTACAGATAAGGAAACTGAGGCAAACAGGGTTAAGTGACTTGCCTAGGGTCATACAGCTAGTAGGTATCTGAGGTCAGATTTGAACTCAGGTTAATGAGTCTTCCTGATTCCAGGTCTGGCATTCTATCTACTGTATCATCTGGCTGCCTTTTCATGCTATGCATGTTGATAAAATGTAGACAGATGGGCTAGAACACAATATGGATTTTTTTCAAAGTCATTTCCATGCTCAGTTATCTCCACTTGTTATTTCTAGTATGAAATCCATTCCCTTCTGGGCACTGGAAGCCCTTCACAGTGTGGCCTAGATTTTTCTGGCTTTTCAAGATTTATAATGTTTTCCATAGTCCATCCATGTTGGCCTTTTTAATGTTCCTCCCACATGACATTCCCTTCCCTTTTCTATTTCAAAGGAAAAATGTGTACCTTTACACAGCCTGCCCCCATTTCTGGAATGCATTCCTTCTTCATCTCTATCTCTTAGCATCCTTAGCTTTCCTCAAAACTTATCCTAGGTTTCAATTTCTATATAAAACTTCCCTCTGACAGTATCATCGTGGCATAATAGAAAGGACATTGGGCTTGAAGTCAGCAAGACCTGGGTTCAAATCATGCATTAGATTTTTATATTCTTTGTCACCCTGGGCAATCCACTTAACTATTTTGTACCTGTTTTCTCATCTGTAGAGATAGCAGATTCAGTGGCCTCCAAGACTGCTTCTACTTCTAAATCTATGATCTTCCCACCTGCTAAGGTTTCTTCCTCAGATTACCTTTTATTTGCTTTGAAGATAGTAATATGTGCACATGCAATTTCCTGTAGAATGTCAGCTCTTTGGGATTGAACAAGATTTCATTTTTCCTTGTTAAAAAAAATCTGTGCTGTCTGGACATCAGAGATCAATTTTTTTATTGTTTTTTTCTTCCTTTTTGTTTCAGCCCATACTTTACCTAATGGGCTGTAAATGAAAGTGTAAGATCTGTGTCTCTGGAGTCAGATTTGGACCTTTGATGCTGTATGACCTTAGACAAATCACTTTACCTTGATCTGTCTCTGTTTGCTTACCTGTAAAATGAGAAGGTTGGAATAGTTGGCTTCTGACATCTCTTTCAACTCTAGATCTGGGGTTCTCTTTTATTATGTAGGGACACAAGATTTGTAAAGGAGGGTGGGGTAACTATACTCCACGATATGCCAATTATAGGGATGCAGACCCTCCAAAAATATTGAGATACAAAAGAAAAAGGGATCCGAGTCGGCTTAGTTGCGCAACCGGTTTATTAGGGTATGTTAGGTTAATTGGGTTTTTTGAGGAAGCTTTCTCATAAGACCTAGTCTTTGGTGGCAGGAGGACAGAATGTTGTAATGGGTCCCTGCACCAATCCCAGGTCAGATATTACATAGAAATAGAATAAAGGGGATGGCTAGGTGGTGCAGTGAATAGAGCACCGGCCCTGGAGTCAAGAGGACCTGAGTTCAAATCCAGTCTCAGACACTTGACACACTTACTAGCTGTGTGACTTTGGGCAAGTCACTTAACCCCAATTGTCTTCCAAAAAAAGAAATAGAACAAAGAAGTCACAGTGCTAGGGATGACCCAGGGTCACATGCAGGTGTTTGCATGGGAAAATTGGAGCTTCTTTTTGCTGTTTACATTTACTCATGTAGTTTACATTCTCAGTGATACTGATATTTAAGGTCATTTTCCCAAGCTCCGGCCTATTCCCATACATCTTCCTTCCTCAAATTCAAAAAATAATAGCAAAAGAAAAATCTATTGCTAACCTAGGCAACATTAAGAGAAACACATCTGGAAAAGGGAGGCTAAAGTTATTTTCTGATCCAACCTGGTTATACCTTTGCTGGAGTGTTCTGTTCAATTCTGGGATACATTTTTAGGAGAGTCAAAGACAAGGCCAGGTGTACACAAAAGAGTGACCAAGTTGGTGAGAAATAATGAGACACTGGTGCCCATGCTACAAGAAGATCGGTTGAAGAAACTGGGACTGTGTAGCACAGATAACAGAAGTCATGGGGCAGCAGGTGATGACAGTCTTCAAGTATTAGCATGGCTACTGCATCAAAAAGACTTGATCTGCTTGCTGCAAATAGGGGACCTAGAAACAGTGGGCGGGTGGAATTGTGCTCAGTGTTAAAACCAAACAGTAATCCAAATCTTCCTAACTATTAGAACTTCTTGGCAGTGAAATGAGTTGACCTATGAGGACGTAGACACATTCTCTTTGGAGGTTTTCAAGTTGAGTCTGGATGATCATGTTTGGGATGTTTCTTATTTGAGTACAGTTTGGCTTAGTGATCACTTAGTTTTCTGGCCCTCTCAACTCAGAGTGACTATAAAGCATAATTGTTTCTCTTTTGGCCTTGAGAGTTTTCCCCTCTCTGTTTGATTTTATTATTTCTAAACGGGCCATCTCTTGACTCACTTCTTAAAGAGGTCTTCTTGCTGAATGGGCATTGTCACGCTCATAGTGAGAACCTGAAAAGACAACAGCTTAAAAAGGGCCAACATCTCCCACTCCATCCTGGGCTGTCTCTCATCATCCTGATGAAAATCTGGTCAATGGACCCAGATGGTTCTGGAGGAGAAAGTAAGTCTGGTGACCTTGCACTAGCCCCCTCACTCAAATCAAAATCAACTGCAAATCATGTCACAATCTCCCTGATATCATGGACTTCCTTAAACACAGAGGACAAAACACAACTTAGTTCTCTTCTGCCTCATATTCTCTGATTTTGTGAAACAGGAAGGGAAAAGGATAACTAAATATCAAAATTTCATCCTCACTCACTTATTCTGTGTAAGTGGCTAGTGTTTCACGTGAATGAAATAAAGATTTGAAGCTGGGAGATATGAATATGATTCTTATTCTGCAACCTTCTTTTGTTGAGACTTCTCCTTTTGCTATTCTCCCCATTGTCACATGTGCCCCATTTTGCTAAATAAAGGTGTTGGATTCAATCTCTAAGTTGCCTTCCAGTTCTAAATCTTATGTGGTTTGGCCCAATCTCAGAAATTGATTTTTGGAACCCATCATTATCCACAGAAACCTGATAACCATGATTGCTGATTGATCACTCTATAAGAAACATCTTGTCTTTGAAGAAATTACAACCTTATTCCAGAGTTTCTTCAACAAAGAAACCTTCACAATGCAGGGCAAGGTCTTCAAGTCATAGCCTAAAATCTATTACCTTTGACTAACACAATTGCTCTTCCTAGTGAACCCTGGGAATTTTGAATAATGCTGATTTATTGGCTCTCTCAGGAAAGCATTGTTAGCAATGGATTGCAAGTCTAATCTCCTAGGCAATTTTTTACTCTTGAGCTATCCTGATTTTGTTTCAAAGAAGGAATAGAGAAGTTTTTACTTTTAATTTGGATCATTAATTTCCCCAAGTCATTTGGAGAGCAAGTACTTCAAGCCTCCTCAGCAGTTTGCATGAAAGACCACTTCTAAAGTACCTCAATTGAGTGTTTCTTATTCAAAGTTTAAGGCCTTCATTAGGAGCCGACTATACTGCCTATGGAAGATTTATGAGCATTGGATTTAACCAGAAGTGACAGAATAATGATAAGATATGTAACTTACCAGAAAGCTTGGCTGAACACTTCTACTTTCCCTAAGTATCATTAGTATTATAGTCAATTCAAAGAAGGTGAAAACAAGCTTTGGCCAAATCTGATTTAAAAAAAAATGGGGTTGGAAGTTTTCTTGTTTAATTATTTATTTTGCCATAACAATGCCTGAGGGAAAAGGAATTTTTCATTGCAATGAAACAATAGGTAGCAATGGCTAACTTGATCTTTTAGCTTTGTGTTGAATGGCCTTAGTATGTCCATTGGGTCTTACTGTGAAAGGGATCCTGACAACGGACCCCTTTTTTCTTCTGAAAAAAAAGGATTGATTTATAGCTGGAAGGGACTTCAGAAGTTAAATAATCAAATCGTCTCACGCACTGGTGAAGAAATTGAGGGTTAAAAAGTTCCAGTAACTTATCTAAGGTCATAGGGGATAGCAAATGATAAAAGGAGGATTCAAACTAGGCCTTTAACACAAGATCTACTACTCTTTCTACCACGCCATACAGCCTCAGTTTTTAATTATATATTCTGACTGACTTACAACTTCAGTGCCCTGTGGTGATAAATTTTCTCCATTAACATGACTTCCTTTTATGAAAAATCCTTCTAAGACCAAGATAATGATCTCATTTCATTGACTTGATTGAAAGTTAATAATTTTTCCTCAGACGTGTCATTCATATATACATATATATAATATATGTTATATATTTCATATATAGTTATATATGTGTGTATGTGTGTATATATATATATATATTTTTTTTGCCATCTTTGGACTGGTCCCATTGGGAAAGGGAGAAGGGAGAAGAAGGAAATATGAAATTACACAGCATTTATTATATGACAAACCCTGCACTAAGTACTTTTTTATGAATATTTTCTTATTTGGTCCTCCCAACAACATTGTTGAGGTAGGCATTATTATTATTATTCCCATTTAGAGGTTAAGTGACTTTGTTAAAGTCACACAAGTAGTACATGATGTCAAATTTGATCTCAGGTCTTCCTGACCCCAGGCCCAGTGCACTTTCCATCGTACCACAAGGTACCATTGAAGGAGTAGTTCACAGCTGAGCTGTTGGTACACTGAGCAGAAACAACAGTACGTGATCATCTGAAGGTGAATCCTAGATTCAGCCTAGAGAAGTGATAATGGAGTGTTACCAATGAGCAAAGAAAACACTGTTCTAGGTCATTATAATGGGATCAAAATAAATGGAAAGCCTGGCGGGTCTGGAGCCTTTGTAATGATGTAATGGGGCATATAGGGTGTTCAAGTTGACTAGCAACTCCAATGGGAGGGCTTGCTCGGCTCTTTTCAGGGTTTCTCATTCACTTTTGGTGTCCACCTGCCACCCAACTCTCCCAGGTGGCTCCAAGATGCTATAGCATGTTCAGGAGCTACACCCCATCACTGCAGATAGGCTAAGCCAGGTTGAGGGTAATGGACAGGCCTCAAAACCATCAATGAGTTAAAGGGTTGTCTACCCTACACATACAAAGACTTTCCCCAATGTAATGGCTATATGATAACAATTTGTTCCAACTGCCATGAAGGTGACTGAAGCAGGTGCTCTGGAGCTCTTAGAATATGGACATGCATCAAAGATACCAAGGTCATCTAATGCATCCAAGGCTATATCTTGACCTCTTGACTTTTGTCTTACCATTGGGTTTTGATGACTCTGGAAGACAGAGTGAGGGTTGAACAGAGAAGTGGAGGTTTGACTCTGTTCTTGCATTCTCTCCTGTTGTCTTTTTCTCTCCTTCCTAGTCAAGTAAACTCAATAAGCATTTATCAAGCACCTACTTTGTGCTAGGTACTGTGTTAAGCACCAGGAAAGGCACGTCCAGTTATGCCCAACAAGGTTTAGAAGACGGCATCAAGGGGGGCGGGGTCAAGATGGCAGTGTGGAAGAAGCAAAACTCTGCAGCTTTCCCCATAACCACCTCAAATACCTATAAAATATGACTCCAAACAAATTTTAAAGCTCCAGAACTCACAAAATGACAGAATAACAAAGCACACACTGAAGGCAGCCTGGCAGGCAGACAGGATGGGGTTCATTGTAGCATACTGGGAGCCCAGACCAGTACCACATGAACCTGTGGCTAGAGCCCTAGGGCCACCAGAACAAGCTGTGACTGGAGCATGAATCACTGGTACCTGTAGCATTTTCTAGAATTACCAACTCATAAGAAACAAGGACTAAGCGAAAGATCAGTGGAACTCAGATAAATTTGGGAAGAGGTTCCAGCTGTCTGCCTCCAGAGCTGGAAGCAGTCTGAAGCAGGGGCTCTGCAGCCACCTCCATGTGGCTGCTTCAGAAATTCCCAGCCTGCAGATTGCAGGGGGTCCAAGAAATCATTCAGAGGTGAAGTGATCTTGCCTTGAGTTGCCTGGACTGGGATCACTGTCTTGGCTGGTGGTCCTGAGGTTTGTTTTCAGTCAGCTAAAGCTGGTGGGGGCTACAGAAACAGTGCCCTCTTAACAGCTCCAGCAACTGTGAAAACCCCAGCAATTTGGGACAGAGTTCTCCCCTCTGAAAGCAGAGTTCTACTGAACCTAAAAGTCAAGTAATTGACTGGCAACATGAGCAGGCAAAGGAAGCAAAGCATACCCAGCAATGCATCTCTAGATTCCTTTTTGGAGAAAAAAAGGATCAAACCATGGAATGGGAAGAAGACAACACAGTCAGAACTCCCTTACCAAAAGTTTCCCCCCCAAAAATGTAGACTTATTACAAGCCATAGAGCAATGCAAGAAGGATTTTGAAAACCAAATAATAGAAGTGGAGGAAAAACTGGGGAGAGAAATGAGAATGATGCAAGAAAGTCAAGAAAGTCAACAACCTGACTGAAGAAAATAACACCTTAAAAAATAAGACCAAAAAACCAATGAGGAGAAGAATGCCTTAAAAAGCCAAATTAGCCAGATGGAAAAATCATCTCAAAAGCTTTCTCAAGAGACTAATTCATTTAGAATTAGAGTGGAGCAAATGGGAGCAAATGGAAGCAAATGACTTTATGAGAAATCAAGATAATATTATACAGCTACAAACAAATGAAAAAATAAAGGCAATGTGAAATATCTCCTTGAAAAAACTACTGACCTGGAACATAGATTCAGGAGAGACAATTTAAAAATTATTGGACTACCTGAAAGCCATGATCAAAAAAAGAACCTAGAAATCATCCTTCAAGAAATTCTCAAGAAAAATGGCCCTGATATTTTAGAACCAAAGGGCAAAATAGAACTTGAAAGAATTCACTGATCACCCTTTGAAAAAGAACCCAAAAAGAAAACTCCTAGGAATGTTATAGTCAGGTTCTGGAGTTTTCAGATTAAAGAGAAAATATTATAAGCTGCCAAGAAGAAACAATTTGAATACTGTGGAAACACAAATCAGGATAACCCAGGATCTAGCAGCTTCTACATTAAGGGATTGAAGGGCCTGGAATATGATATTCTGGGGATCAAGGGAGCTAGGATTAAAACCAAGAATCACCTACACAGCAAAACAGTCTAATGTTTCAGGGGAAAATATGGTCATTCAATGGGGTGGAGGACTTCCAAGCATTCTTGATGACAAACCAGAACTGAAAAGAAAATGTGATGTTCCAATACAAGAGGCATGAGAAGGTAAACATGGGAAAGAATTCATGAGGAACTTATCAACGTTGAACTATTTACTTGCCAACGTGGAAAAATGATAATCATAACTTATGAAACTTTTCTCAGTATGAGGATAGTTGAAGGGAATATAAATGCATATTATATATATATATATATATGTCTATATAGGAGGGTATATATGCATATGATGACGTATGTGTGTGTATATATGTGTACACAGACAGAGGGTGCAGGAACAATTGAATAGGATGGGATAATACTTTAAAAGGTAAAATTGAGAGGTGGGAGAGGAATAGTATGAGAGGAGACAGGGAGAGACAGAATGGAGTCAATCCTCTCATATAGAAGAGGCAAGGGATAACTGTTACAATGGAGGGGAAGAACAGGATGGCAAAAAGGAATGGGTCAACCTTACACTCATTGAAGTTGGCTTAGGGAAGGAATGACATACACTCTAAACTAGGTATCTTGGCCTACAGGAGAGTAGAGGGAAAGGGGATTAGAGGGGCGAGGATGGAGGGGAGGACACGTTGGGGGGTAAGGTTGTTAGAAGCACACACTTTTTTAAAGGGCCAGGGACAAAGTAGAGAATAGCACAAGTGGGGGGGTGGAATAGGAAGGAGGGAAATATACAGGTACTGGGGGTAGGGAGATCCATCTCACCCTACTGGAAAGTGAGAGGGATGATTGGGGAGGACATAGGAAAGAGCTGATTGGGCGAGTGGGTATACAGTGGGTTTGGAGTGGTGAGTAGGGGAAAGATGCGGAGAAAACCTGTAAATCAAAATCTCATGGAAATGAATGATGTAAACTAAAAATAAACAAAGTTAAAAAAAGATGCCATCCAGTGGTATCCTCTTTAAAGGACTAGATGGATTCTTTACATTTTAAAAATTATAATAAGAATTCCATTTGATAGTATAAGATTAATTATTGAAATATTTGTATGGTATTAATAATAATTAGTACTTATCTCACTTCCATGTCCCATTTTAACTTACTCCAGTAAAGTTCTCCATTCAGTATGAGAGATTAATGGGCTGAACTTGAAAGATTTTCCACCAATGTTTCAAAGAGTGCTTTAAAGTTTTCAAGTCATTTGTATCTATCATTTGATCCTATTTTAAGATAAGAAAACTGAGAAAGAGAGAAGTTGTGAATTGGTAAGAGTTGCAGAAATACTTAGCATCTCTGTGACTCCAAAACCAGTGTTCAAGTTACCTAGCAGATTTAATCTCTGATAGTCTATGCACATGGTCCTTCAGTTTACATTATATTAAGTGAGTTAAGAATTCCCCTGTAGTCGGGATCCCAAGATTCCTATTACCCCAAAGATTTGATGGGGCCACAAATTTAATAGCTGGTAGAAATCAGGGAATTTGCCCTCTCCTCAGAAGTTCTATTGATACATGAGGTATAAGGAGGAATAGGAATTGTTGGTAACTACCACAAATTGACAGCCTACCATTGGCTCAACCCATATGAATTTTTTTGAATGTTACCGATGTTTATGAACTTCTCACAGATTTGTCAAAGCCTGGGATATCTTTCTTAAACTCATATCATATTTTTAGTTCAGGCTTTTCCTTTAGATTTTATAGGATATTTCTCTCTGAGTTTTGAGAATGGATTCAGCAATATCACAAACAACACAAAAGCCCTTCAGATTTGCTTTGATTAATGCTTATTGCCTTACCTGGCATACAGTTTCCTTCCCAGGTGCAGCAGAGACACATATATACTTCCCGATTCCTTTGTTGTTGTTCATCATATCTGACACTTCATGACCCTGTGAATCATACTGTCCATGGGGTTTTCTTGGCAAAGACATTAAAGTGGTTTACCATTTCCTTCTCTAGTAGATTAAGGCAAACAGAGGTTAAATGACTTGCCCAGGGTCACATAGCTAGGAAGTATCTGAGGCTGGATTTGAATTCAGATTTTCCTTACTCCATACCCAGTGTTCTACCCATTGAGCCTAGCTGCCTTCTAACATGTAAGCTCATTTGATCCTCAAAACAGCCATTGGAGGCAAGTGCTATTATAATCACCCCCAATCTTACAGATTAGGAAATTTAGACTGGGAGAGATTAAGTGGCTTGCCCAGGATCACACAGCTACCAAGTGTCTGAGGCAGGATTCAAACTTGGATCTTCCAGACTTCAAGTCCGACACTTTATGCACCAGGTTACCTAGCTACCTTTCTCTCAAATCTCTTATTACAAAAGAAAAAAGATTCTGCCTTCTTTATGTGCAGTTAGCCAAGTTTAGCACTGAAAAATCACCCATAGAGGGCAGTTTCTGGATACATCCCAGTTTTTAAAAAATCCCATAGCCTATACGCTCTTACAGTCATTTTAGAAATGCAATATGAAAGGCCTATCCCCAGGCACTGTGGCATGAAACCTCAATCCTTCCCCTGCTTCCCATGTACATCCTGTTTACCTCATGATTTCTGCTATGACATGTTGTTAAATAAATTTAAAGACCAGAATGAGCATTTGGGTACTTGCCTGCATGTTATGTTCATATCAAAGTGAGCCATGTGTGCCTATCCCAAACTAGCATTTAGTTTCTGATGTAAAATCTGCTGGGTTCAGCCCACAAAACACTCAGACTAAGTGGAGAGTTTTATGGGAGTAAGTTGAAGTGAGGTAAGAAAGACCAGCCTTCTGGGAATGGTGGAGACTGACCCCACATGATTCAAAAGTGCACCCCTTATTCGCCAAAAACCAACTTATTGATCCCATGGCCATTTTGGGAAATATTTCTTACCAGCAGGATTTAGGTGGATTCTATGGGGTAGAAAACCATCATCCCATTCAAATAATTAGGGAATATGAACTTCCAAGTTGGACATTATCAAACCTGAGAGGAGCTGAGGACACCTCTAAAAGACATTAATTATTCACTATCCACATTACAAAAGAAAGCTGTGCACATCTTGTGAAACTCCTCCTTCAGGGATGGTTGATGCTCAATGTCTACCATATTAACACAGCATTTGCCACTATAGGGAACTGGGGGTATAAGCCAGCCAGAATACTCTATAATTAAAAAATAGAGACAGTGTGGTAGAGTAAAAAAGGGTAGTGGATTTTGTGTCAAAGGATTGAGGTCAAACAATTTTGTTTTATCCTAATGCCAAAATTTTGTTTTTTATTTTTTCCTCTGAATTGACCAAATCGAATTATCTTTGGCCTCACATAGGCCTGCATCAAGAAAACAACTTTGGATCAAGTATCAAAGAGTCTGAGTTCAAGTTTTATTTCTACTATATATTAACTATGGCTAAGTAGTACACCATGTAAACTCTCAGGGCCTTACTCTATTAATAAGTAAGACCAAGAGATAGTAGTAGATGACCTTTAATATCCCTCCAGCTAGAAATCCATGCTCCAATGTTAACACAGCTGGAGACAGAATGAAAGAAGACAATACTAGCTATGGAGTTTAGAAATAACTTCAGAGATTCACATTCCCTTTGTATCTACCCAAAGTCTCAGCTTTTAATAGCAACGAACACTGGGGAAGGACCTGATTCTACGTGCTCCTTTGAGGAATTGGTCATTTGATAGAAGTCTGCCAGTGACTTTACAAGAAACCATTTCTAGACTTGAAGGGTTCATTTTTAGGAATGTTTAAAGCATATGCACTTTTCAACATCTGAGTGAAACATCATGGAGGAATAAGTGTTTGATCTCACTCCACAATGAACATGATTCAGAATGTCCAGAATTATTCTTGGCTACATATTCACCTCCCTTCGCCTCTCCCTCTCCCTCTTCCCTTTCTCTTTCCCTCCCTTCCTTTCTCTTTTTCTCTCTCCCTCTTCTTCCCTCCCTCCCAATTCCTTCTTCCCCTCCCCCTGTCCTTGTCCTTTTAACCAAAAGCCCTCTTGCACTTTTGCCTAAGGTGACACCATAAGCTGAAAAATGGAATATTTTTGTCCTATCTTCATAAACCAAGTGTTTTATATTACTCAAAAGGAGCAGGCTAGACAGTGGGGAAATATATCTTTATTTCCAGACAAATACTCCTCCGTGAGGCACTGACTTTGAAGATTCATGAAGAAATTGTTGGTATTCCCAAGGAGGGATGGGAAACATACTAAATTCCAGTAGAGATCTGAATTTAAATCCCAGCTCAGACCATTATGAGATGAATGATACTGCATATCACTTAGCAAATCTCTGTTTCTGTGTTATCCTATGTAAAACGGAGCTCATTATAATACACCTGCCTCCTGTACGGTGTCATTGTGAGAATTAAATAACAAAATACACATCAGATCATAAACCTACATAAAATTATAGTCACAGAGAGGTTGTCAATTGATCAATAAATATTTAATAAGCACCTACTATATGCCAGGCACTGAGTTAGATGCTGGGAATATAAAGAGAGACAGAAGAGAGACGCTTCCTTCAAGGAGTTTGCAATCTAATGAGACAAAACAGAAACAAATCTAAGGATAACATTTTTATTGTGCTTTTAGGTTTACAAAACACTTTTAAAACATTATCTTATTTTATTCTAGGAAGAGCCTTGGAAAGTAGGACTATTATTTTCCCCCTTTTGCAGTAGAGGAACCTTATGGAGGCAGAGATTTAGTGACTCACCCAGAATTATACAGCTAGTAAGTGTCTGAGGACAATTTGAAATTAGGTCTTTTGGACCCCAGCTCCAGCACTCTACGCATTGAGCTACTTACTCATCTAATTTGCCCATGGTCATACAATTAGTAAGTGTCTAAGGCAAGATTTGAATCTATGTCTTCCTGACACCAAGTTCAAGTCTTTATTTGCTCGTTTGCCTTGCCTTTCAACTCAATACATTATACAAATTAGATATGTGGTCTTTCCCTTATTCCTAATAGCTTGTAGAATGAATAGAAAGTTATTTAAGCCATTTGATCAAGGATCTGTTATAAAACGCTTTAAAGACCATGTTGTCCAATCCAACCATATTCCATTTTGCAGTTGAAGAAACAGTCTGAGAAATTTAAGAGATTTGCCCACAGTCCCACGATTTCATTGTTGAGATTTTGAACCCCAGTCCACTAATTGTATAGCCTTCATTACATTGTCTTTGCCTGCCTCCCTTCATTCCTGGCCTCATAGACGCTGTGACTCCCATCCTCTGTTGCTAACACTCAAGTGTTTGATTTTGTGATATTTATGGCATTTCTACCCATTTTCTAAAAATGTCATATAGGATAATGTGTGTGTGTGTGTCTGTGTATGTGTGTTTGGACTGAAATATGCTCCTTGATTTTTTTTCATGAAAAACCATGGAGAAAAACCAAAGCATGGCAGGACCAAAGTTGAGTATAATAATAATAACTAGTATTAATGCTCTAAGTGTTACAATGTACTTTGCACACATTTTTTTTAAATTTTGATCATTATCATAGAGGTCAATTGCATTTTCTTTGACTCTCTGTTTATACTTATGTTTATTATTACATTTATTACTTACTGTGAAGATCACGATACTGAAGGAGAATGTCTTTTCTTTAGTAGGAGTGAATATTCAGCCAAAATTGATCAATTCCTGAAAGTTTGATCAAACTCCTATTTTATTGGTTGTAGGGTTGGTTGGTTTGTTTTGTCCCATGGTACAGACCCCTAGGGAAGTACTTATCTGGCACAGTTTTCTCCTACAAAGGAGAGGCATTCAAATTCAACGTTGTTTTCCTCTTTGTCATCTAGAAATTGACCAGATGATGTTCCTCATAGCTACAAATTTTCAAGAAATCCTTCAGCTATATCAAATACATTTTCCCTTAATTTGTCATTCTTTCTAGTTCAAGGAGAATGTAATCATGCTGAGGGCCCAAGAGAAGTCTGACCCACACACTTATTCCTGTTATTTTGAGTGGCAGTTTGAGACTCTTTTCTCCTGGAAACCTCCAAAAGGCATCAGGAAGACAGTTCTAGAACTCCTAAAAAGTGAAAGAGAGACAGACAGGAGGGAGTGAAGGAGGAAGGGAGGAAGAAGAGGACGACGGTGAAGGAAGGAGGAAGGAAGGGAGAGGGGGACAGAGGGAGATATTCATAACATAACCGTAACTCTCATTTGTGTAACATTTTTTAATGTAACTGCAATTTCCTTGACCCCCCCCCTCTGACTTTGTAGTAAGGTAGGACTTGGGGAGTTATATGGCACAGATGCTAGTTATTATATACACACTAGGCACTACCTAATTTCTGGACTATTGTTCCCTAAGGTAAACATCCATGCAGCCATATTTAAACACTTCTATTAGCCCATTTGAAATAGACCTTTAGCTTTCAAGTCAGAGATAGGAACCAGGGATTTCTTGGTTCCTGACCAGTTCTGCTGCTGGTGATTTCAAAGTCAAGGAGGGAATCAAGATTAGTTTCTTTCCCTCTGAAAAAACCCATGACCACATTTGGGAGACCAGTACTGACCCTCTTCCTTCTTCCTACTGCAGCTTGAAGTCTAGACCGCCCAAATATCCAGTACTGGATATCCCTGCTACTTGAAACCTGTCTATGTCCTTAGTCTTAAATTCTCTTTTATTGTCCCTACTCTTAATAATAATAATAATGATAATGATAATGATAATAATATTTACATAGTAATATTAGTACATAGTAATAATACATAGTAATAAAAATAAATAGTATTTACATAGCACTTTAAGGTCTGCAAAATGCTTTACAGATGTTACAATGCTATTATCGTACCCATTTCATTTATGAGGAAACAGAGATTTAGTGACTTGCCCAAAGTGACATAGCTGCTAACTGTCTGAGGCTAATTTGAATGTATGTCTTCTGAGTCCATATATAGCTCCCCATCTATTGTACCACTTACCTGTCTCAATGATAGAGAACATTAATACACTGCTTTAAGGTTTTCAAAGTGCTTTTTTATCCTTTCATCAATCCATTATTTTATCCTTTCATCAATCTTAAGAAGTCATCTCCCAAAGGTTTTGTTTTGGCTTCTTGTGAATTGTAATAAAAGACCAATAACTATAGACTTTACAGATAATACTCGATTCATTATATAAATCTCCTCTAAGAGTAATGAGCAAGATATCTAAAAAGTCTTATGGAATATTTTCTTGTACTAGGCTTGTTACACAAATATTGTAAGTGCTATTAGATCCCTTTTGAATATTAGAAAACTGAGACCTGGAGAAATTAAATGACTTGCCTGCCAGGATGATAATTTTGAACTCAGGTATCTTGAGTCTTTTCTTCTTTCCACTGCATTACACTTTCTTGCAACGGTAGAGGGATATAAAAAGAAGGATTCTAGAGTTGGTGCTGGTCATTGGTGAATTCTCCCATTTTCAATAGGATTCTCTGTCAGGAACATAAGCTTCTCTAGAATGACCCTCAGGGATGCAAAATGGTGAAAGGCTTTCATAGAGCCTTTGCAATCATTTAAAAAGTAATTAAAGCCTCTTCTATTCTGCCCATCACATTTTCTTCCTTCATGGTTCACCCAGTCTGGCCTTGGATCATAAGCAAAAGTTTTGATTAAAAACATTTCCTTTGGTGAAATCTTTTTTCCATGGAGAATTGGAGTGATTACCTGAATAGTTCAATCAAAAAGAGAGTTTGGGTAAATGCATTTTTGGTGTTCTATTTCTGAAAAAAGAAAGAAAGAAAGACAGACAAAAAGACAGACAGACAGAAAGAAAGAAAGAAAGAAAGAAAGAAAGAAAAAAGAAAGAAAGAAAGAAAGAAAGAAAGAAAGAAAAGTTCTGAATGATTGGCCCTTATTCTCTTATCTATAACATCTAGACATAGGCAAAGAAAGAAACATCTCCTGCCTTTCCCCATATGGATAAATTAATTTCTTCTTATTGATGTTTTTCTAACCAATATTCTGCCTAAATTTTGCTACAGATAAATGCTTATGACCTCTGAGGCTGTATCTACTCAAATGAATCTGGGCTTAATTCAGATGATCTTGCCTTTTCTTCCCCCAAACTGGCTTGTGTATAGACAAAGAGTCAGTCTCTTGGCATGGGAAAAATTATGAAGATGGGAGCCTATTGATTTGTGCTTCCTAATTGGCTATCAGTTATTCATGCCTGTCAAGTCCCCCATTGTTTCCTTTAACATCCTTTGTAGCTCTTTAAAGAAGAAAAAAAGAAAAAAAAATTGGGTTCCAATAATGGGATTTTTAGGGGGAAATGCCTTTTATAGATACTGTCCTAAATTATTATATACCACTTCCTCTCCTACACAAGAACAGAATACTTTCATGGTTTGGCCAGGGATATTGGAGGGGACCATGCTTCCAAGAGATTCTCTCAACCACTCATCATCTTTATTGTTTTTAAGATTTTAATGCTCCGATGTTTATTAATGTCTATGTACTCCTGGGAGGAATGTCACCATAAGCAGCTATCAACCATTTAAGCCTTAATGTTTATTAAAGGTATGGAAGTAAATTTTGGTAGGGGGTAGCAACAGAAAATCTGAGTATAATGAGCCTATAGGGGCAGGAGTAAGATAGAAAGTGTAATTAGGAGGTCAAAGTTATGAAAGATCAACTTTGCCTACTTTACAATTTTCTATTAGTTTGGTCCTGCCATCCCTTCTTTCCCCATGCAGACTCTCACAAATACCATTTTTTAAAAAAGGGAATCCAACTAATTAAGTGTGCATTCAGTACTTGTTATATTTAAAGACACTAAATTATGCTCACAGGAAGATGCAGAGATGGTTAAAACATTGTCTTTCCTTAAAGAAAAAAACAGTCCATTTGGGGAGAAAAAATGGTCAATTGTTTCTGGACACTCCCTAATTTCTTCCAGAGAGGAAGGTAGTAAAATAGGCTGGCTCCTAGTTAACACTAGCAGCCTTATGTAACAGAAGAGTAATAATCCATTCATCACTTCTCATAGTTCAATCCTCATCAATACTTTCCCATTAATTATTGTAGAGCTTTTCCTACCTCTCCCACCTCCCTCCCTGGCCCTCTCTCTGTCTCTGCAGCTCCTCAGCTAGGCCTTGCCCTCACTTTCCTGCTACTCTCTGCAGAGGTCATAGAAATAATTCATCTCCAGTGACCACAGAAACCACTCCCCCATCTGCCAACAACTAGAGACCCTGCTACCAACTGGCTCCAGTCCAGGAGAGGTCTAGATTGGGGTCATGCTGGGGCCCTGGGAGGTTGGTCAAGGATAAAGCTGTCCTTAAGAACAGTGCTGGAGCCCCCTGGCCAGTGTCCTCCCTGCTACCTGAGTCCTGCAGTCAGGGG
>CM053601.1:160319538-160356225 GCA_028646575.1 Pseudocheirus occidentalis
TTACAGTGGGATCAATGTTCTGGGCTGGGGGGTAGGGACAAAAAGGGGAGATAATTTGTAACTCAAAACCTTGTGGAAATGAATGATGTAACCAAGAAAATAAATTAAAATTAAAAAAAAAAGAAGATTAAAATGATTTTCTCAAAGAATCCATGCTTTAAGGTAAGCCTTGGTTAATAGAATAACTCACCTGAGTCCATTTAATCTAGAATTATTCTGCTCAAAGCCAGCAGGCATGGAAAGGAGAGAACAAGAAAAATTTCTCAACCAATCCTCATGGGAGAGATGTGTCTTTGGAATTCTAAGTTCTATTCACAACAGGAGATACACGGTTTCTGAACTGATGCACTTTGGAACCTGGGGTAGATGAAGGCTAGGAACTCTAAGGAAAAAGAGAGATGAAGGTTGGGACACTGGTGAGCAGGGTTTCTGAAGGGACTGAGACCCCAGTGGGAGGCAGAGTAGGCTATATAGGGGTCATAGGATAAAAGATTAAAAACTCGAAGAGATTCCATAAGTCTAGTCCAGACCTATCATTTCATAAATGAGACAATTAAATGCTAGAGAGATTAAGATTAAGACAGACTTACGCAAGGTAACCTGAATAATAAGCATCAGAGCCAAGATTTCAAACAGGTCCAATTCATTTTCCATTATTCCATGCTGTTATCATATGGAGGTTTTTAGTGTATCCTACAGACAATGACGATAGGTCACTCTAAACCAATCCCAATCCTTCAACCTGAAAAAGGAGGAGAAATCACATTTGGGAAACAGTTACCTTGGGCTTAGGATGCATTTAGCAGAGTTATCTCTACATTTGAAAGTAACTGGTCCTTAATGTCCTTTAAAAACAGATGCCTTGGCCTCATTAGGACCAGACTTTTTCCAGCTGAGCTCCCAGCATATACACACGCACACACACACACACACATGCACACACATGCACACACACACCCATCAAATGGCCTTGAAAGATTGACAGTAAGGATGCAGAGAATGAAATGAGGTGGCTACGGTTCAGACAGATGGACTGACTGGAAATTTGAGTGACTGATGGGCTGCCTTCTCATTAAAAAGGATAGGACAAGGACCTGTTGTTGCATGAAACACATCCCCCTCCCTTGTGCACAAAACCTCCCTTCCCAACACTAGCAGTCACATAGCTTTTCAAGTCTACTACCTGAGAGCTTCGTCAGATTCTGGGACGATCCTCCAGAAGGCTCTCAGGTATCCTCCCTTCCCTTTAAATTTCCCAGAGAGGTGCCTGAGTTCCCCAAACAGAATGCTTCCCATGGAGCCAGGTGGGCAAGGCTCCTGGTAATGAGCTACTCTGAGACAGCTTCCACACCGCCTCTGCTGCTGGCTCCTTGTCAACCACATGGCTTTGCTCTCCCCCCCAGGCGAGAGTGCCAGTGTGAAATTCAGCTCTGGTCTGATTGGAACCAATTTAACAAACTGTTGACAACTCGTGAAAATGTCTGGGCCCCAGGGTTGCTGGATCTAAGTGGGGAGGACCAAGGGAGGGTTCCTGTGAACACTGATACCAAGGAGAACTGAGCTGCTCTCTGACTTCCCTCCCCATCCATTGCCTGAGTGAGAGTTAATGAAATTAATAGGCAGAGACAGGAGAGGAGAAAACAGGGGAGATTGCCTGATTCTCGCTCCCACCCCCTCCTTGCCTTTTCTCCCAGTGGCTTCCTTTTCCCTCACCTTATTCTCTTTCCCTTTTGCCCGTCTTTACCCTTTCAGGGCCAATCAGTCAGCCTTTGCTGAGCCACACTCCCAGGGACACTTTGTTGCCAGGATGGTTGGATCAAGCAGTTAGAGCTGGGGGTGGGGGTCCTGGGAGGTAAGGTGGGGGAAGCCATGACTCTGAGTCAGAGAGGACTTAAGAGTACATCCCACATCTGCCACGACTACCTTTGTGACCTTGGACAAAGCAGAACAAATCTACCATGACAAATTTATTAAGGCCTACTATGAGCCAGGTACTGGGCTAAGAACTAGAGATATAAAGAAAGGTGAAAGGCAGCCCCTGCCCTCAAGGAACTCACAGACTAAGGGAGGGAGACAACATGCAGACAATTGTGTACGAATTACACACACACACACACACACAAATACACATAGACATAAAGGCAAATTATGTATACAATGCATATATGCATATGCAATGCATACATATATATACACAGATTACACACACACACACACACACACACACACACACACTCATACAGGATATAGTGGTAATTCAGAGGGAAGGTACTAACTGTACGGAGGACCAGGAAAGTCCTACAGAAGGTGGGATTTTAGTTGAGGCTTGAAAGAAGCCTGGAAGCAGAGATGAGGAGGGAAAGGATTCCTGTCATGGAGTAAAGCCAGTGAAAATCCAAGAAATGTCTGGTGAAAGAAACAGCAAAGAAGTTAAATCAGCCAGTAAGTACATAAAGAGAAGCAAGAGTTGGATGATAAATATTTAATAACCAGCTCTCTGAGGGGAAAAATGTAGACAAGGCATACTTTTAAGTTCAATTGGCATTAATAACATCAAACTTTAAGTCTAACAATTATCAGAATAAAAAGAGAATCAAACCCTGATTTATAGTATTTGCCTATTCCTAAGGTATAATTGCTCATTGTGACAATTTAAAAATTTGCACCCAGGAGCTGGTTTGAGCTGGCCCCAGCACAGTTCCAGGAGTAACTAGTGAGAAAACTAGAAAGATAAAAAGGGGACAGGTAATGAAGGGCATTATGTTTGATTTTGGATTTGATCCTGGAAGTAATAAGGAATAATATAAATAATGAGGAGGTAATAAAGTTGTATAGAGTGATGAGAGGGGCTATGTGTGACATGGTTAGGCCTGTGATGTAGCATCATAAAGTCTCCCCTTCCTCATCGATAAAAAAGGAGGGTGTCAGACTAGCTAATGTCTAAGGGCCCTTCCGGCTCTAACCTTGTGGTCCTACCCAATCAAAGCCTTTTAGTTTCCAGAAGAGGATATGAATTTGAGGGAGGTTGAATGACTTATCCAGGATCACTAAGGTAGTAAGAGGCAGAGGTGGAATTGAGCTCAAATTCTGACTTTAAAAAAATCTAGTTTATTTTTTATTGGATCATGTCTTTGGAGAAGAAAATCTAACTGGGGAGGCAGGACTCATTTCTATATAAAAGAAACAGTAAGAAAACCAAATAGTATATCTTCAAGAACTTAGTAACTACACCAGAGGTTTTTAATCTTGGGTCTGGAGGAACTTGCTTTAAATATGCATGTGTATGTGTGTATATGTATGTATATATGTATATGTATACACACATGCATGCACATATACACAAATATACATGCATGTGTACATGTACAGAATTAGATTAATATTTATATTATTGATACTTATTATTAGTACATAATATATCATGCATCAATATAATATATTATAGTATATTAATATTGATCATATCATATATGTACAATATTATGACAAAATGTTTTTCCTGGTATTCACAATTATAAATAAGCATCTATTAAGTACCTGCTATGGACCAGGCCCTGTGTTAAGTGGTAGGGATACAAATAAGAGAAAGAGATAGTCGGGGCGGCTAGGTGGCGCAGTGAGTAGAGCACCGGCCCTGGAGTCAGGAGTACCTGAGTTCAAATCGGGCCTCAGACACTTAACACAAAAACTAGCCGTGTGACCTTGGGCAAGTCACTTAACCCCAACTGCCCTCCAAAAAGAAAAAAAAAAAGAAAGAGATAGTCCCTGCCCTCAAGGAGCTTACAATCTAATGGTGGAAGATAACACACAAAAAGGTTACTGAAAACGTGGGGAGGTAACAGGGGGCATATTGCCCCGTGGGGTGAAGGCAAGTAAAGCAGCTAATGGCAAACAAAGACACCAGGAAGCCAGAGGAAGGTTTTGGGAGAAAGTTAGTGTGCTGCACTCTTTCCTTTTACTCACAGGGGAGAAGAGACTGAGGGTGAGTTGAGAAAGTGCAGAGTATTAATGCCTGAGTCCTTCTTTCTAGTGATGAGTCTTCAGGAGATCCTAAGCCTATGCATTTTATTTTATACATTATTACTGAGAAGGGACCTGTAGGTTTTACACACTAAGAAAGGGATGCATGTTGCAAAAAAGTTTGAGAAGATCTGTCTTAAGTGCTATTCCATCGTAGAAATTCAAGGAAGGGAAAAATCAATGGATTTGAAGGCAGGAAATCTGGGTTGAATTTTTTTATTCAGAAAACAGTTGTGATTTTGTAAAAGTCCCTTCATTTTTCTGAGCCTCTGTTTCCTCACCTAAAAAATAGGAATAATTCTATTTCTGTGGTCTATTTTATAGCTTTGCTGTGAGTAGAGTGCTTAGTGAACCATGAAGCCTTCTAGAAGGTTGTTACTATTATGGAGGGCAGGACAACATCTAGGCAGTACAGTGGATAAAGTAGTGGGCCTAGAGTCAAGAAGTTGCTCCTAAATCATTTTTTCAGCGATGTCCAACTCTTAATGGTGGTGATTCCATATGGGATCTTCTTGGCCAAGATACTGAAGCGTTTTGCCATTTCCTTCTCTAATTCATTTTACAGATGAAGAAAGTGAGGCAAATAAGAGACAGGATGACCTGAGTCAAAATCCAGCCTCAGACACTTACCAGCTGTGTGATCCTGGGCAGGTCATTTAACCTTGTTTTCCTCAGTTTCTTTATCTGTAAAATAGATTGGAGAAGGAAATGGTAAACCACCCCACAGTCTTTGGCAAGAGAACTCCAAATGGGATCATGAAGAGTCAGACATGACCGAACATCAACATCAAGAATTATCAGTGTATCCTAAAGGTGTCAGGGAAGGTTTGATGAAGGAAGTAGGACAAGAGGCAGCCTTTCAGATGACATGGAAAACAAAATACTAGGAGCATGTATATCTTACTGGAAAATGAGGTGAAATCATCATGAATAAAGAGTGAAGGGTGATAATATATGAACAGCCTGAGGCTTCACTGTCTATGAAATATTCAAAAAGCAGTGCACAGTCTTCGGCATTTTGGGTAAATCTAATATATAGTATTCACAGAAATATGGATAAAAATAGCACAGGATAAAAAGGCAGAAGTGGGTTGTAACTGGCCCTGGTAGAAAGAGTACCCACATTAATATGATCACACATGCATTTAAATCACATTAATATGGTGTTTCGTATTCATTAACTCAACACTGTATTTGTCCTTATCCTCACTTTCTAGACCAGTGGTTCTTAACCTTCCTAATGCCGTGATCCTTTAATACATGTATGTGGGCATATATCCATGTGGGCCAACCCACCTGGAGATGGATAGAGGAACCATGTCTCAGTTCCTAAGACCATGGGAAATATGTGTTTTCCGATGGTCTTAGGTGACCCACAAAGGGGTTGAGACCCACAGGTTGAGAACCGCTCTTCTAGACATTGATGTCAAACTCAAGTAGGAACAGGGACCATGAAACTGAATGTAAGTATCCCTGTGGGCCAAGTATTGACTTAGAAAATTACATATTAACTTTATTTATGTTTTATTGTAATTTGACTTAAGAAAACATTTTCCAATTATATTTTATTCTGCTTTAGTCTTCACTAAAGGAGTGTTGCAGGGTACATGGGACTGTCAGGAAATATGTTTGACATATCTTTTACAAATTATAGTTGAGGCTCAGAAAGGTTAGACTAACTACTTAAGATCAGAAATTTAGAGCTAAAGGAACCATAGAGACCAGTAACTGCAATCTACACTTTCATTCTACAGACAAGGTAACTGAGTCACAGAGAGCTTAAGACACTTGCTCAGGGTCACCAAACTAGTAAGTGTCTGAGATGTTATTTGAACCTAAATTCTTTGAATACCAATCTCAGTGCCCCATCTACCATACTATGCTGTCCAAATATGTATCAGAGCTGGAACACAACTTAAGGTTCAAGACTAATGGAAACCTTTTCCAGTCCTTCTGTATTTGTCTATTGGCCTATTGCATAATTCTGAGACATCCAAATCCCTGTTTCAAGGTTAAATATGCCTCATGTAAACTGTTCTGAAATGATTAAATACTCAACTCTGGCAGTTGAACCTTTCATTCAATATTACAAAAAGTGTGGTTAAAAAATTAAAAATAAAACCCTCTCTTTCTCTTTCCTGTTTTTCTGTGTTTTTCTAGTCTCAAATGGTATATCTTTCTGCTTCCTCCCTTAAGAACTCCTTCTTTTGAATTTCAGGTCAACTTCTGTCTTAATACCCTTTCTTCATCTCATCAAATAATTGTATTTTTCAAAGATTCTAAAACATAGATTTGAGAATGGAGGACAGCAGGTAACACCTTGACTCCCCCATTGTTTAAAATGCTAGAAAGTAAAATGCAAGACCAAGAAGTATGGAAAATCTTAAGGAATTCCATAGCCTATGGGAGAAGCTAGGTTTCTCCTATATAAGATAAAAGGAGGGGTCAAAAGTTCCTACAATTTCTTGGTAACTTCTTCTCATTGTTAGCATTTTACTCTGGTGGGATCAGTAATGAGCCTGGAGTAAGCAATAGTGATGCCTGGCTATTATTTACTACCTTTTTTCTTGAAGCGCCCCATTCTTTCAATAACTGTGTTCTTGAATCTTTTCATAGAGCCAACTAACATCCGAACTACAACATTTCATCTCAATAGGTTTGGATTCATATATAAAAGTTTTGTGAATAATCAGTCTTTAATCTTAGAAAGATTGGGTGCAAAGTTAAAAATAAACGACTCATTTAGAAAGCATTTGCTACCAAATGGTAGGGAAGATCAGTAATCCCCTCTAAACCTCCCAAAACAAGGCTCACTGCTTTTTCCACTATGTCACATTGCTACAGCATGTATTTTCTATGTACATATAAACAAGGTATGATCAATGCTTTATTTGGGAACTATATCTTCCAGAAACTCATTTATTTATTCAACAGGTAAAGATGGTATCATAAAGAGGGTACTTTTGGGAAAACTTTTTGGGTTTTTTTTTTTTGCCCTGGTTTAAAAAGTGTGACAGAGGATTGACAAAATGACATAGGCTAGATTCCAATGATGCAAAGCTAAAGTGGAACGAAAGAAGGAGAAAAATATGGGGGTTCCTTCTAGACCATGCCCTCAAAGGACTGACAGTAGAAATCTTGCTTTCTCCTATTATATTCTGGAAGAAGAAACAATAAGGCTCTCTGAAGTCCTCCACACTTCCTTTATTGATTTACAGCAATGCGTCAAACAAATATAAATAGATCCTTGTATTATATATCAATGTAGAAAACCACAAATTAACATTGTCTATGTTGTATTCTATCTTTAATTATTTTGTTAAATATTCCTCAATTACATTTCAATCTAAAGAGTGTGGTAGTCTGGGCCTGTACACTGCATGTTTGACACCACTGGTCTTTCAAGACTTTTAGGAAACTGAAATTTCTGCATTCTCATGCTAAAATGTAACTCCAGTTACTGAAGCATTTGCTCATCAGGAAAGTCTTTAATACCCATTCTGTACTTTACCTTTCAATGCCGTACTGAAAGTCTATGGCAGGGAGTAAAGATTTATGAGGGAGGAAGAGATAAGAAGGAGTCATCTGTGGATACTAGACATATGTGTAAGTGCCAGTGTTTATGTCCCCTTTCTTTGGGTGGAGGAGCAGCTGAGTTGAGGAGAGGATTTGGAGCTTTCATTTCTTAGGTGTACTAGAAGAGATAATGTTGGCCAATGACTGGGAAAAGTGCTGGTTTCTTGATATATTTACTTGGCTTTCTTTTTTATCTTGATCTAGCATTTTAAATGATGGGGGAGACAAGGTGTTACCTGCTGTCCTCCATTCCCAAATCTATGTTTTGGAATGTCTGAGAAATACAATTATTTGATGAGATGAAGAAATGGAATTAAGGTTGATTTGAAATTCGGAAGAAGGATTTCTTTAGGGAGGAAGCAGGAAGTTATATTTATTTTGCATTTGGTTTAAGTAAATTCACTTTGCTTTTTATACGTTACCACATGGTTTATTCTGAATTGGTTAGGGGAAGTCATTTGGACAAGAGGCTCATGAACTATAAGATCATTACTCCTTGGTTACCTAGGACTAATAGGCAAAAAATTTAAGCCCCGCAATCCCTTGAGGATACAATATATTCTTTATTTATTTACTCTCATCAAATACTACCTGTTTGTGGTATAGTGCATGACTCATTGGATCTGGAGATAGGGAGACTCATGCTAGCTGTGGGAACCTGAGTAAGTCCCTTAATCTCCCGAAGCATATCTTTTCTCCATCTAGGAAAGAAGGCAATAATGATGCTGTTAGCACTTGCCTCATTTAGTTGTTGTGAGAATTGAATCAAATACCATTTATCAGTCACTCCGCAAATCTTAAAAGGACTATATAAATATCGTCTATAATTACTCTGATTTGCCAGATGGAAGAGGGTCATGGAAACCGTGCTTATGTACCATCCATCGTCCAACGTGCAAACAGTTGTTTTGTAACTGGTTTTGAACTTGATGAGAATTAGAATTTTTGTAAAAAAATGTATTTTCAGCAAGCTCCCCCCAGGTTCCAGTAAACACCAAGATACCATAGAGAATCCCAGTTTGGAGACGTGAGAGGAGAGAAACTGGTTTAAATCCACTTTTCTTCAGGCATACTTGAGTCAGTTTATTCCACACAGACTTGAAATGCTAATCTAATAAATAAGAAGCCAGTATTCTATTTAATCCACACTGCTACTTTGTTAATTATAGATAAGGCTTATCATGTATAATTCTTGAGGGTAACTGTAAAAGGGTTCAGTTTAACAGCATTATTGAGTTCAAGATGGAAGGTCCAATCCTGACAGAAGATTAGACCCATTAAGATCACAGGGAAATGGTACAGAGAGGCCAAAAACATCATAAATTGCATTTAGGGATTGCTAGTATTTTATAAATGAGGGATTGGGGCAGGTTGGGAAACTAGCCCCAGTGGCCTAATGTCTTTAGGCTTTTCTAACAAAATGGCAAACATTTTCCCCCCTTACAGACCTATTTTCTTTATAACTCTCTCAAGTGACAGAGACCTGAAGTGAATTGGGCAATAATCAAAAGCTCAGGGTGGACATTTTACCAGGCTGTTAACAACCAGAGCCCATCCTCCCTTCCTCCCCCCCTCTGCACATTCCACCCATTAGCCTAACACCAAATTATATTATGGCTTGTGTTGAAGCTTTTTGATTCCTTTACAAGTAACTAAGAACATTGACTTTACTCTCTGGTTTGAGCCCAGAAGTCAGTCCCTCACATGCATCAGCTTCATTTAAAGATGCAAAGACAGCTTTATTTTTCTTTTGATTTAACCCATCCTGTGACATATAAGAGTCCTCATCTGGATAAGGGATTCTCCTGAACTTTGTTTAAAGGTGAAACAAAAGAACTCAGGTGACACAGAACCACAAATGGGGGAAATGCTATGGATGTATATGGAAAAGAACAAAATGGCACAGCCTGGGTGGAAGCCTGAAGCACATGGTCAAATGAAAGGCACTGACCTTGATTGTGAAGATCCTGGTTTAAGTCTTGATGTGAGACTTACTACTTCTGTGGCTTGAGGTAAAAAAAATAACATTTGGATGCTCAATTTCTGAATCTATAAATTGTCATAACACTTAACTACACTCCATGGAAGTCAGTATTGACATAACAGATTTGGTGTCAGGGAGACCTATGTCCAAATCATTCCTCACATGCCAACTAACTGTGGTCACATCACCTTTTTGATTAGTCTTTTGTACAGTGGGAATAATGGCATCTCCTTCACACAGTTGCTACGAGATAATTCACTAGTTTTCAAAACATTAATGCATTAAACCAATAGAAGGTATGGGGAAGTAGTTGGGGTTGAAGAGAAGAATTTTTCAGATCCATGAATTCTGTGTGTGTGTGTGTGTATGTGTGTGTGTGTGTGTGTGTGTGTGTGTGTGTGTGTGCATGTTGTAGATTATTTTTGTTTTCAAATCAGACCTATGGCTTCCTTGGTATCAAGTCTCCTGGTGAGAAATCTCCCTCTCATCAGTACAATTTTAGAGAGTTTCCTTGAGCCCTCAGAAATTTAGTGACTAGGTGGCTCTTCTCGCAGGGATTGGCTGCTAGAGGTGTTGCGGCTCAGCTCGTGTGCAGTGGCTGTGGGGGCGGCAGCGACGGAACTCAGTATGATGTTACAAGGCATGACTTACTGAGTAACGGAGGGAGCCATTTACATTCGGAAATGAAGTCTCATATCATTTTGTTGGTACAACCTACCAAGAGGCCAGAGGGCCGAACTTATGCTGATTATGAATCAGTGAATGAATGCATGGAAGGAGTTTGTAAAATGTATGAAGAGCATCTGAAGAGAAATGAATCACAACAGTCCCTCCATCACATATGACATCAGTCAGTTGTTTGATTTCATTGATGATCTGGAGATCTTAGCTGCCTTGTGTACCGAGCAGACACTCAGACATACCAACCCTACAACAAAGATTGGATCAAAGAGAAGATCTACATGCTTCTCTGTCGGCAGGCCCAACAAGCTGGCAAATAAACTAAATGGCATCCTTGGGGGGATGAGGGGAGGGCTTGGAAAACAGGTGTGTACAGTGTGCTGTAGTGGGCACTTTGTATGATAGAAGTTCTGCTTCCATTTTGTTACAGTCTAGCCAAGGTTGAATGTATTAGGAGATTTTTTTCTCATTCAATCTGAAGCCCCTGTCCCTCCCTGCTTTCTTTTAGCACCTGGTTCCAGTTCTTCCAGCTGTTCATATCTGCTTATAATGTTCACTGTGCTTACTCTTATGTGCGAAAGTTTTCCAGAATTTAGTTATGTCCTCAAAACTCAAAAGGCTTAGTAGAGAATCAATAAATGCTCTTTCGTCAAAAAAAATTTAGTGACTCTTTTGGGGTTACTGAGCCAGAAGGGGTAAGAAATGAAACTTGAACCCAAGTCTTGCTGAGTCCAAGGCTGCCTTTCCGTCCATTCTCTATAAATAAGTTATTGGGTAACAAGGACTGTCTTATTATTTCACTAGTATGGGAACTCCCAGGTGAGGAAATCTGCTCTATAAAGATGGGTCAGAGCATTCCCTCAAACTTTGAGAAGTGAAGTGATTTACTTGCCAGGGGGTCACGCAGTCATGATACAGCAGAACTTTGAAACCTGCTCTTTCAGTCCTCAAAGTCTACTTTCTAATGAACTTTGCTCCTTCTAAATGTGCTTTTATGTTACACCTAACTGTTGGAGTGCTGTATGTATTCATTTTATCTACCTGCCACTTCTTTTTGAATGAAAGAAATGGACTTTTTTGGTTTCTATCATTGTATCCTCAGAGTCTAACAAAGTGCCTAACACATTATTAAGTCAGTTTTCAGTTCTAAATGATTTTCCATAGTCCCATTTAAGGTTTTCTTGGCAGAGATACTGGTGGTTTGCCATATCCTTCTCCAGTTCATTTTACAGCTGAGGAAACTGAGGCAAACAAGTTTATATAAGTTGCCCAGTATCAAACGTCTAGGAAGTGTCTGAGGTCATATTGAAACTCAAGAAGGAAAGTCTTTCTGACTCCCAGCCCAGAGCTTTATACACTTAGCCATATGCTTTTTGATTGACATTTGAATGTGAACTATTTGAAGACCACACAATCCCTTTACACCATGTTTTCTCAGTCCCTGTTGCTTCTATTGTCATCTTCCAGCCTTCCTCACTGACTTCAGCATCTGACTCTTCGTTTCCTCAGTGGACCATGATATTCGTGCTGATGATCCCTTTGATGACTCGATTACATAATTCTTTAGGTTTTCAACTCTCATAACCTTACAAGCCACACACCGCTATTTCTTAAGACATCTAGAAACTTGCAGTACAGTCTATGGCAACAGACTATGCCAGGAATTCAACACAATACAGGGGAATGAAAGCAAAGATACTGGGGCATCACCCAGGTAACATTCGTTCTATTGTTCTAACCATGGTTCTCTGCTATAGAAGTCTCAGCTGACTGTCTTACTTTCCTTGTTGACAGAACCTGCCGTTCAGTGCATTGATCGGTGTAGGACCACAAACACAAAAATCTGGCCTACTTCTGCATTTAGAAACTGCCTCTCAACCCTCATTAGGGTTGTTTGCAACAGCTGCTGCTTTCCTTCTTCATAGATCACTTGCCCTGCTTTGAGGATTTTGCTACCACCTTAATCTCATCCATTACCTCTTGAATGTTTTAGAAGCCAGTAACCTACAATCCAATGCCTGACTCTCCATCATTCTCAGGCTCTGAATCCTTATTTGGGGGCAAGTGATAAGATCCAATTTCTTTCCTCTTGATTTCAAGCTACAGAGCATTTCTGAAGAATGCAGAAAATTAGTTGATTTCACTTATTAGAAATTTATGGTACATGACCTCAGCTGGGTATTTGTGGCTGATCAACAACCCTTTTACTGTATCCATCTTGACTCCCTATATTTTTCATATCAATTATTCCAATTCTTCTCCTCTTTCCTCAAGTCCTAAACTGTGATTCCCAGCTTCAGCAATTACAGAAAATGGGCTAGTCTCCTATATCCAAGAGTATATTGTGACTACCCACCATGATTTCCCTTGGCTTTCCTCTTCTTTTATTTAAAACATTCCTGTAACTTTAGTTACACATTTTACTTTGTCTGGCCCCGGAAAGACACCCCTCTTCCTAACTAAATCAAGAAAAGCAGTGTGATGAAATACTTAGATAGATGACCTTAAAGTCAGGTAGACATGGTTTGAAATCTTGCCTCTTACACAAACTATCATAGAGAACAATAATCAATTAATCAATAAATATTTTGAATCATCTACTATGTGTGAGGCACTATGTTAAATGCTAGGGATACAAAAAAGATGCAAAAGATAGGCTCTGCCCTTAAGGTGCTTATAATCTAATGAGGAGAAACAGCATGCAAACAAATCTATACCTAGAAAGCTATGAACAGGATAAATAGGAAATAATTAACAGACAGAAGGCACTGGAATTAAGAGGGGCAGGAGAAGACTTTCTATAGCAGGTAGGATGTGAGTTGGGACTTAAAGGAAGCCAGCTGGTTAGTAGTAGGAACAGAAGAAGGAGAGTGGTTCAGGTATGAGGGACAGACAGAGGACATGCTGGGAGCCAACAGATGAAATATCTTGTTCATGGACTATGCAGGAGGTCAGTGTCAATGCATGGAAGAATAACACCTGCACAAGTAGACTGGAAAGGTATGAAGGAGCCAGATTTTGAAGGGGTTTGAATGCCATCCAGAACATTTTGTATTTTCTCCCAGAGGCAATAGGAAGCCACTGGTTTTTGCTGAGAAGTGGGGTAATATGGTCAAATCTACATTTTAGGAAAATTGTTTAGTGGCTGAATGGAGGAGGAATTGGAGTGGGAAGAGAGCTGAGGCAGGTAGACTCAACAGCAGCTATGGGGTGATGAGGGCCTGCATTGTCAATGTGACAGTGTCAGAGGACAGAAGAAGAAATAAAACATGGCCTTAACCAGAGCAAGGAGACATCCAGACTTTGGACAGGAAGTCACAGTAGAGGTCCTCTAGTCCAAAGGTGTCAAGCACAGGATCCAACTTTCCCAAGTGCCCCCCACACCAGAATAAAATGTAATCAGGATACATTTAGCAAGAAAAACACAAATACAACACGACACATTTACTATTAATCTGTGTTTTTCTAAATTAATTTGTGGCCCTTTAATGGTAATGGAATTTGTAGATACCCCTGTATTGGCTTGGTTTTGGGGTTGTGTTAAAACCCAGAGATTGTGAATCCCACTTGTGGGATAGACTTGTTGACATGAAGAGAGAGGGCAGAACCAGGAAGAGCTGTGAATTGGGAGAGAGGCCCAAGCTTAAAGGAGGACAGAAGGACTTTTGGAGAGCAGTATCCAGTATCGTGGACCCTGAGTTGCTGAGAGAAAGATTGCTGAGGGCCTGTTGGAGCTGCCCAGCACTTTTGAGAGCTGCTGAGAACTGAGGAGGCATGATTGTGATGCTGGTATTTTGTTTGTCTCTTTTGACATTGTTTTGCCAGATTTGCCTGCTGGTGAAGGACAATGCTGCTGTTGTAGAGGTCCTGGAAACTTGCTGTTGGTTCAGAAGCCCTGAAGGAGGATTTTCTTGTGGTACCTTCACAGAAATCCTAGAAGGGGGCCTTGCAGATGTTTTCAGGGATTCTGGGACTGTTCTACAGGCAGAGAATGACTTGATGAGGCCACTGGCTATGGCTTTGTTGAGCCTTGTGTCTCCAGGAACTGAGATTGCTGAGGGCTTGCCTTGAGTGAAGATGAAAGAAGGGCCCTTCCTTGGGTTTTCAATGCTGAGATGGTATCTTAACTTTGTTGTAAATTAAGGGTGGATGGCCTTTTGTGCTCTCCTTCCCCTTTAGAGAAAGTGTTTGGTGTTAATGGATGGTATTGTAATTCAGTAGTGTCCAGGGGTGGGAAACCTTTGGCCTTTTTGTGCTCCGTCATTGACTAAATGAATGTTCTTTGTTTATGATTGGAAACTATTCTCCATTTGAGCAGAGACTAAATGAATGTACTGCCTAGGAGTGGGTTACTTTGACTACTGATCCACGGGTGGGATACCTGGACCTTGGTACTTTGCAATTGAATCAAGAACTTACTTGCTAAATGAATGAGTTGGACTGTATTTTGACCTTCTCTGTTCTGTGAATGTTTTGCTGAAAACTGAAGTTTTCTATGCCGGTAATCTGAACTTTGGAAGTTGCCTTTACTTGGCATTACAGGCCCAAATGCGTGGGTTAGTGGCTCTGTTTTTATTGGAATTTGACACCATTAGTTTAGTCCATCATTCCCATTTTACAAATGAAGAAACTAGAGAGAAGTCAAGGGCCTTCCTGAAGCTTGCACAAATGGAAGGGTCGAGATTGGACAGGGTTCCTCTGGCTCATCATTCATCACTGTACCACAAAATCTGAACTCACTGCCATTGGTCTCATCTTTCAGAACTTAGAATCCCATTTACTTCAGGATTCTTTGAAAAAAAAAAGATGTAACTAAGGTGGACAAAAAGGGAAGAAGTCATTGAGAATGTGAAGGATGGTTTGAACCAGGCAGAGAATCAAGACTGAGTGAGGCACAGAATCCCAGATTTAGAGTTAGATGAGACTCAAAAGGTCATCTTAACTTGCTGAAGGTCGCAGTAATAACAGTAATCAGGATCATAATAAGCAACACTTACACAGCTCCTCAGCTCCTACTCTGTGCTGGGTGCTGTGCTGTGTGCTTTTACAACATGATTTTATTTGCTCTGAGCAACAACCCTGTGAGGTAGGTGCTCTTAATAAAACCATTTTATACTTGAGGAAACTGAGGCAGTTAGAGTTTCAGTGACTTCCCTAAAATTGCACAGCTCAGGAGTGTTTGAGGTCAGCTTTGAATTCAGGTCTTCCTGAGCCCAGGCCCTGCTCTCTATCCACAGAGTCACAGGTATGAAGTAACAGCATCAGGGATGTTGGTCACAGGTAGGAAGTAACAGCATCAGGGATGGTGGTCACAGGTAGGAAGTAACAGCATCAGGGATGGTGGTCACAGGTAGGAAGTAACAGCATCAGGGATGGTGGTCACAGGTAGGAAGTAACAGCATCAGGGATGGTGGTCACAGGTAGGAAGTAACAGCGTCAGGGATGGTGGTCACAGGTAGGAAGTAACAGCGTCAGGGATGGGGGTACAAACCAGGAATTTTTGGTATTGGAAGAGAGTGAGGCTGGCGTATGGACAGAGCTCAGGAGTTCTGAACTATAGCTGGGCTAAAACTAATCAGGTATCTTCACTGAGTCTGTTAACACCGTGATGAGCCCCCAGGAGTGGGGGCAGGGGTTCTTCGGGCTGCCTGAAGAGGAACAAATCAAGGGAGGTCATAAACAGAGCAGGTCAAAACTTCCCTACTGGGCATCATTCAGATCAGATTTGTGAGTGGTTGTTGTATTTCTAGCCTGGGAGAGATACAAAGACTCAGTCACCTTCTTTTTCTTTCTCCCATATATGGCAGAATCAGCAGTTATACCAAAGCATTCTTATTCGTTTCTTCATGCTTCTCTTTCTACCACATTGCCTCTAAGCACAGTAAGCTCCAGCAAGATGTTGCTTGCTTTGGGAAGATAGTAAAAGTCCCCCAGAGAAGCCATATTTGGCCTTCCAAAATTCCTCTTTGTATAAAGAGTTCACCACATTTATTTATTTACTTTTTGCAATGATACTCATTTTCATATTTAGAATTTCATAATGAATTAAAATACTTGCCAAACTACAGTCAGGATCACTGATGTGTCTGTATGCTTACTTCATTTTGTTTGCCTGTGTTGGTATTGTCTTTTCTGTCTTGCCCCCTTTCCTATTTCCTATTTCCTATTGTCTCTTTGCTTCTGTCTACAGTTACAAGATACATGCAGTTTTGTACAGATATGGGGTATATGAAGTCACTGACTGCTGTTTCTCACTGGATTATTTGATCATATTCAATATGTTGCCCTATTTGGCATTCAAAGCCCTTCATCTAGCCTGCCCTTGCTTTTCCAGTCTTACCTGCTGCTCCATGACACAGACTTCTCAATCCAGTGACACTGGTCTCCTGGTTATTCCATGAATAAGACACTACATCTCTCAGCTCTGGACTTCTTTTCAGCTGTCTCTGATACCTGTAAAACTCTTCCTTCTCTGCTCTGACTACTAACATGCCTGGCCACCTTTAGGTACCAACTAAAATCTAACCTGTGGGATGACTTCTCTCAACCTTTCTTAGTTCTAGTACCTTTCCTCTGTTAATTATTTCCTATTTGCACTGTATACAGCTTGATTTGTGTTTGTGTGTGTCTTTATATATATATATATATATATATATATATATATATATATTTGTATGTATGTATATATTTATATATATATATATTATAAGTAACATTTCCAAGGTCACATGGCTAGCAAGTGTTAAGAGTTGAGGCCGTGTTTGAACTCAGGTCCTCCTGACTCCAGGGCCAGTGCTATATTCACGGTGACTCCTAGATGCCCCCATATATTAAATTTTAAGTTGCTTGAGAGCAACAACTGTCTTTTCTCTCTTTTTGTATCCTCAATGTGCCTAGCACATTGTAGGTGTTCAATAAATGTTTATTGATTGATTGGTAGTATATTTTGGTTTTTGCTAGAATAGATGCATGGGAGCTGGTATGTCTATTACCATTCAAGTAGCCGTCTTATTCAGAAGTCATATATACCTATATCTACGTCTATATGTAGATCTACATCTAGATCTATCTATCTATCTATCTATCTATCTATCTATCTATCTATCTATCTTTCTATCTATCTATCTATCTATCTGTCTCTCTGTCTGTCTGTCTGTCTGTCGTATCAACAAGCACCCTAGCATACCTAGGGCAGCTGCTAGGACAGATTCTTAGATCTGCTTTTCAAAGGAAAGCAACTCAAAATGGGTTAACAATCTTTATTTGATCAAACAAACATATCATTTACCTAGTTCAGGGGAAAAGTCAGCACCCTGAACCGCAGAGAATACAAACCCAAGTTACAAGGACAAGTTACTAACACAAGTTACAAGCAGACCAAGAAACAGATCAGCAAATGGGCTTCTAACCATCTGACCATCATATCCATTACCTATTCAAGTTACCAGAGAGGGAAGCATCAACATCTGGGTTTTTCAAAGCCAGGGGGCTCAACAGCTTCCCAGAGTCTCATCTGGTCAAGCCATACAACTCTTCTCAAAGTGAACCCCAAAGTAAAGCCTCACATCAGGGTGTATATATAGGCTTCTCCTGGGTCAGAGAATGTCGCAGCCCTCTTGACTCACTGTCCAATTACAAAGTAACAAGGTGTGGCCATTCCCAAAAAACAAGCCTCCTGCCATGGGTTCCATGTGACCACATTCAGCCTATTAGGGGGCAGAGTACACTTTCAAATCGGGGAACATTCTCAGAGCCACTTAAGCCCATCAAAGGGTCTAGGGGCAGGAAAGAGCTTCAGATTCCCATTACATCTGTCTACCTCTTCTTGACTTTTATCACTAAGTCTAAGAGACAATAATCACTTCACCCCAACATTCCCATCATTTCCACCCTAGAAAAATTCTTCCCCGTTGGTGAGAAATAGAAACAAAACAGAATTTCTCCATTTTGCTTCATCTAACTTTTGAAGAATAGATTATTATCAAGAGATGTCAAGAAGTTGCTGGCTATTTTGCTTTTCATAGAGAGAGGATTCTGACTGATGATTCTGTATATGTAGAATTCCCCATCCCTACAATATATTGCCTCTTTGTAAGGCTTCATTTCATTTTTTGGACTTCTCATCAATTTCATTTTTTCTTTCTATTTGGTCTGAAGCATATTACAATGACAAAATTATTTGTTTCTCCCTCCATTTATTGTTACCAGTGGCTTGACTCAGTTGGCTACACACTCAGAGGCATGTTATATTTTGAACAATATGGATCATTTATCTTTGTTTTGTTTTATTTTGTTTTGTTTGTTGCTGGATTGATTGGGAGGATGCTCTCTTCTAAGTCCACTGAAATCCTTCTTCAATGATTCATCATAGACTGGAGGTGACCTAGATTCTAAAAAGCTTTGTCTGTGGAATATATGCTCTCTCAGTTCAAGAGGATCTGAGTGACAGGTTATATCTACTGGAAAAAGACAAAGCTAGATGAATTTTTAGAAGTATGATCAAGAATAGTTTGGCTAAAAGGTGGCAAATCCCTGGTCATTGTGATCATGTGATAAATATCACATGGATAATAAATACATATATCTATTTATCTATGTATACAGTTAATCATCATTCTGCCCTCTGCTTCAAATAAATCTTGGGCAGTCGTCATTTATAAATTCTTGGAATATAGTATCTGAGTTTCTTCCTGTTCGCTATTTTTCAGGGAGTCTGATGATTTCAAAGGTTTCTCTCCTTGATGTGCTTTATAGAGCAATTGTTTTTGTTGGTTTATATCATAAGTTTCTTCTGATTTTTTCAACCTTTTGATTTTATTAAAATATTGCTTATTTTCTCATGGAATTATTGATTACTGTTTGGTCCCCTCCATTTTTCAGAGTCCATTACTTGAGTCATGTTTATGAAGCTTCCTGATCTAAATTATTTACACTTTTTACAGTTCTTTCCTTAGTAGTTTTTCTTCCCCATCATTTCTTGCTTCATTTCTTCTAGGTATTCATGTAGTCCTGATAGAAAATCTTTTTTTTCCTCTTTGAGTTTCTGCTTGCCTTTGTTGTGATGTTACTCTTATAGGTGGGACTTTTGGGTGTCTCTGGATCTGTATTAATCCTCTATAGTGATTGTTGTATTCTATTAACTGATATCCCTGTCTTCCATTACATTTTTATACTCTCATTCCTGATACTCTTGCTCTGGTAGGCAAATTTTCACCTTATCTTACCCTAAATCAAGCAATCATATGTCTTCCATCCAGTTTTAGGTCATGTTGCTCCATGAAGATCTTAGGCCATCACAACCTCTCCACTTTCCAAATTGTGCTCTCCTCCCATATAGTCTTTGATAATAGGAATAGCCTTGCTTGCTTTCATCTTCAACACTTAATACCGTGTAAAGTACATGGTTAAGAGTGAAAATAGAAAGAAGCCATCAGTTACTGCTTCAACATCCAAAAAATGTCATAAGCCAAATTGTGACCTTCTGGGTCAAAGAAGTCCATTGAAATTCTTGAATGATCTCTCTGTGACCTCTTTTTAGCTCATTTTTATATTACATATCTTGCTTTTTTGGTTTGTCCATTTTTTGAGCATTTTTATTTTCTCCTCATATATATCTTGATGTCTCTTGAAGCAACTGATTTCTGTTTCACTTATTTAATTTTATTTTTCTGAATAATGTTTTATTTTTCCCAATTACTTATAAAGACAATTTTAACATTCATTAAAAAAAATTAAGTTCTAAAATTTTTCTCTTTCCTCTCATCATCTTCCTTAAAACAGTAAGTCATTTAATATAGGATATTAAATGTGTTCAATATATGTGAAATCATGTAAAATGTATTTCCATATCAGTCATGTTGTGAGACCAAAAGAAAACAATATACAAGAAATAAAGTGAAAAATAGTACATTTTCATCTGCATTCAGTGTCCACCAATTCTTTCTCTGGAGGTGGATAGCATTTTTCATCATGCTTTGAAATTGTCCTGGATTGTTGCATAGCTAAGTCATTCATAGTTGATCATCATATAATATTGCTGTTACTGTGTACAATGTTTTCCTGCTTCGGCTCACTTCACTTTGCAGCTGTTCAAGTAAGTCTATTCAGGTTTTTTTGAAATCTTCCTACTTAAAATTTCTTATAGAACAATAATATTCCATTTCATTCATATACCATAACTTATTCAATCATTCCCCAGTTGATAGACATCTCCCCAATTTCCACTGTTTTGCCACTAAAAAAAGAGATGCTATAAATATTTCTTTGTGAAAATAGGTCTTTTTCACTTAAAAAAATCTCTTCTGGATACAGATGTAGTAATGGTATTGTTGTATCAAAGGGTATGCTTAGTTTAATGGCACTTTGGCACACTTCCAAATTGTTCACCAGAATGTTTGGACTAGTTCACCACTCTACCAACAGGGCACAAATATCCCAATTTTCCCATATCCCCTCCAACATTTGTCATTTTCCTTGTCTGTCATGTTACCCAATCTGATAGGTGAGTGATGCTGCTTCAATATTGTTTCAATGCATATTTATCTAATTAGTAGTTATTTGAAGCAGTTTTTCATATGACTATAGATAGTTTTGATTTGACCTGAAAATTGCCTATTCACATGTTTTGACCATTTATCAATTGGGAAATGACTATATTCTTATAAATTTAACACAATTCTTGATATATTTGAGAAATGAGGTCTTTGTCAGAGCCACTTAGTATAAAAATTATTTTCCAGCTTCAATTTATAACTGATCTTGGTTGGATTGGTTTTGTTTGTGCAAAATATTTTTAATTTAATATAATACAATTATTCATTTTATTTTTTATCATTCATATTTTTTATTTATCATTCATTCTTGTAATGTTCTCTATCTATTGTTTGATCATAAATTCTTCCCTTGTCCACCAATCGGACAGGTAAATTATTCCATGGTCTTCCAATTTGTTTATAGTATCACTCCTTATATCTAAATCATGTACCCATTTTGACATTATCTAGTTACATGGTGTAAGCTGTTAGTCTATACCTAGTTGTTCCCATACTGGTTTCTAATTTTCCTAGCTCCATTTAATTTTCAAGATGTATAGAATAGAGATTCAAAGTTTTATATACAATTATTTATGATGAAATTAAATATAATAACAATCTTTCTGTTAAATTCTCTGTCATGTACCCTATATTTTAGGATAGCAGACTTCAAATGATTCAGAGGAAGTTATTATATGGTATCATAGACAAAATTTTGTTTTTCTCAGGCAAAAGAACATGTGAAGAACGGGAAGCTCTAAAGAATGAAACAATGGAGCAAAATGCACACTTAATAATCATAACCATGAATGTGAATGGGATTAATTCACCCATAAAATGGAGGCAGATAATGGAATAGAATAGAAACCATAATCCAGCAATATGCTATTTACAAGAAACACACCTCAAACATAAACATGCACTATGATCAGATGAACTTTATACCAAGAATGCAGGACTGGCTCAGTGTTGTGAAAACTATCACAATAATTGACCATATCAATAACAAAACCAACAGAAATCGCAGGATTATCTCAATAGAGGGAGAAAAAATGTTTGGTGGAAGACAACACCTATTCCTATGGGAATCAATGGGGTCTATTAAAAAATGATTAGTGTTATCTAACTAAAACCAAGATCAAGCATTATATGTAATAGGGATATAATAGAACTTTCCCTATTAGGTCAGCAGTGAAGCAAGATTGTATATTATCATCACTATAATTCAATATGGTACTAGAAATGCTAGTTATAGCAGTAAGTCAAGAAAAATATTGAAAGGATAGCAATAGGCACTGAGGAAACAAAACTATTGCTTTTTGCAGCCACTAGGGTTGTATGCTTAGAGAACCTTAGAGAACTGCCTAAAAAACTAGGTGAAACAATTAACTTTAGGAAAGTTGCAGGATATAAAATAAATCCATGTAAGTCTTCGCTATTTCTATATGTTTCCAACAAAATCCAGCCGGAAGAGATGGGGAAATTTCATTTGAAATACCTATAAAATATTTGAGAGTCTACTTTCCAAGATAAACTCAGGAACTCTGTGAATTATAAAACATTTTTCATAGAAATAAAGACATCTAGACAATTAGGGATATATTAATTGTTTATGGGCGGGCCAACCGAATATAATAAAAATGAGAGTTCTAGCTAAACTAATTTACTTATTTACTGTCATGCCAATCAAACTAACAAAGAATTGTTTTTTGTTGCTATAGTTCAGTCATATTTAAATCTTCATGAATCTATTTATGTCTGAGGTCAGATTTGGACTCATAAAAATGAGTCTTTCTGCAGTCCTAGCACTCTATGCTCTGTATCACCTGACTGCCCGTGAATTATTTTTTAGAGCTAGAGAAGTGAATAATGAAAAAAATTTATCTGGAAGAACAAAATTTCAAGAATATCGAGGGAATCAATGAGAAAACAGTGAAGGAAGGCAACCTAGCAGTACAAGATTTTGAACTATATTACAAAGCAGTAATTGTTAATACAATCTGGTATTGGCCAAGGAATAGAGTGGTGGAATAGATTAGGTATATAATACAGCTAAATGTAACAAATGGCCAGAATAATCCAATCTTTTGGTATAAGAATTCATTGTTTGACCAAAATTGCTTAGAAAATTAGAAAGCATTTTGGTAGAATCTCAACATAGACTAATATCTCACTTTGTATAACAAGATAAAGTCAAAATGTGTATATGATTTAGACATAAAGGGTGATATTAGAAGCAAATGAGGGGGTCATGGAAAAACTTACCTGTCAGATCCATGAATAGGGGAATAATTTATAAGTAAATAAGAGATAGATTCACAGGAATTAAAATTTTGATGACATGAAATTAAAGGGTTTTGTTCAAGCAAAATCAATGCAGCCAAAAATAGAAGAAAAAAATGGAAACTAGGAAAAAATCTATATAGCAAGTTTCTCTAACAAATTCCTCATTTTTCAAATACATGGGCAAATGAGAAAAAGTGTATAAAGCATTGATTCTCTGGTTGACAAATGGTGAAAAGATATAAATAGGCAGTTTTCAGAAGAAGTCAAAGTTATCAATGTTGTTATAAAATGCTGTAAATCACTTTTGCTTAGAAAAATGAAAATGAAAACAACTTTGAGGTGCTATCTTGTGCATATTAGATATGATTATCATGACAAGGAAAATGACAAGTGGTAGAGGAGATATGGAAAAATAAGAACACTAGTGCACAGTTAGAGGAGTTGTGAGCTGATCCAACCATTCAAGAAGACAATTGGAACTATGGAAAAGGGCCATAAAACTGCGCATAAGCTTTGACTCAGCCATACCTTTTCCAGGTCTGTTTTGCAAAGAGATCAGTGAAAAAGGAAAAGGACTCACATGTATAAAAATTATTTATAGCAGTTCTTTTTTGCTGTGGCAAAGGATTAGAAATCTAAGAGAAGTCCTTCAATTGTGGAATGGCTGAACAAGCGGCGGTGTATGATTTTGATGGAATATTGCTGTGTCGTAAAAAATAAGTAGGGGATGGTTTCAGAAAAACCTGGGAAGACTTCTATAAACTGTTATAAAATGAAATTAACAGAACCAGGTGAATGTTGTACACAATGCTGTTAATGATAAAAGGGAAAGACTTAGCTAATGTAATCAATACAGTGATCCAATATAGTTCCAGAGAACTGGTGAAAAAAAAATGTCATCCACCTCCAGAGAGAAAATTGATAAACTCTTAGTGCAAACTGAAGCCTATTTTAACTTATTTTATTTTTTTTAATTTTTTGGCAACACAGCTGTTATGGAAATATTTTACATGACATCATATGCATAATTGGTATCATATTACTTCTCAATGGGTGAGGGGGTGGTGGAAGGTAAGAAGAAAATTGGGAACTCAAATTTTTTTTAATGAATTTTTTTTTTTTGGCTTTTTTGAGGGAGTAGGGCAGGACTTGCCCAAGGTCACATGGTTAGTAAGTGTTAAGTAACTGAGGCTGGATTTGAACTCGGGTCCTAACTCCAGGACCGGTGCTCTATTCACTACACCACCTAGCTGCTCCTAAAAACGAATTTTATACTAAAATACAGTTATTTAAAAAAGAATGAGGCTATGAAAATCCAAAGAAAAATAATTCTGCTGGGGAAGAAAAATTAAACTATTCTGAAAGGACAAATGTAGTTATACAGAGAACTCACCTACCAATTTTAAAAAGATAAATTTTAAGATAATGAGGAAAGTAACACAGGAAGGACACAAACTTGTTTCATGGTACTGTAAAAATAGTGTCAGGAGTACAAACAGAAAGGACACCACAGAAGAGGACATAAGTTCTTTTTATTTTTTTTTCTGGCCTGGGACCACCCTAATCTCAATTTATCTGCAGAGCAACTATGATGAATATGCACTGAATACAATGATTCATCCCCCTTTGAGGACTCAGTTTACTGTCTCCATCCACTTCTTTTTTTTGTTTTGTTTTGTTTTGTTTTTTGAGGGCAATTGGGGTTAAATGACTTGCCCAAAGTCACATAGCTAGTAAGTGTGTCAAGTGTCTGAGACAGGATTTGAACTTAGGTCCTCCTGACTCCAGGGCCGGTGCTCTACTCACTGTACCACCTAGCCACCCCCCCCCCCCATCCATCCACTTCTTCATGTCCTATTTGACAATTCTTTCAGTTTCTTTTCTGTGCATCCAAGATAAAAAGATAAGGTCACTTGTTTTGTATATAAAAAGAGGAGAAAAATATTTACCCTCAAACATAGGTGTTTGTTTAGCTTTGCTGTCAATGTTCTTTCTGATCCTTTTCTATAACGGGCTATCTGTATACATACAGTTAATTTGGAAATGGTTCCTACATGAATAACCGCTTATTATCCATTTCATTTTTGTAATATTATTCAGGGCTTGCCAGGTGCAATACTTCCCAATTATTTTTTTGGAGAAAATATTCATCATTTATAGGTGTGATACATCTGTTTACCCTTTGACCTCTTTCATTTCTTGATCCTAAGCTACAGTTTCCAGTCTATATTTCACTGCCCTTTCCTAGCTTTACCTTGAAGTCACATAGCATGAAGGCATATATTGATTACAGTTGGACGATCTTATCATATTTTTCGTAAAATTTTCTCCTGTGTTGGCCTTGGCAACAGACATTGATACTTTCAGTCATTTTCAGTCTTGCCCAACTCTTTGTGACCCTATTTGGGTCACTCATTTTCTTGGCAAAGATTCTGGAATTGTGTATTTCCTTCATAGTGTATTTTACAGATGAGACAAACAGGGCTAAGTGACTTGCTTAGGGTCACACAGCTAATAAGTTTCTGAGTACAGATTTGAACTCCCATAGATAAATCTTCCTGATTCCAAGCCCTGCACTCTATCCACTCTACCACCCAGCTGCACAGGTACCCATAATGGTGCCATGGTCACAATAAGAAATATTTCAATGTATTAATCATTATAATAATTATAATGAATAGTTGAGATATTAATTTAGCTATTATTTTAATAGATACTTTCATCATTATTATCAACTTTAATCATTATAACCAATATTTTCTCACCTCCCATGATCCCTACCTACTATTGTAATCATTTCATTACAATAACTGTAGAGTTTGCAAGCACATTCATATCCATCACAATTTCATTTAATCCTTAGAGAACCTTTTATAAATTCTGGTATTCACCAGATTGAGCCTTAAGTAGACATAGAATCTTGAAACTTAGAGATCTCATAGCCCATGTGTTCAAAACTTTTCCTTTGAAAGTTAGATAAGCTGAGTTATAGGAAGCAAAGTCATTTATGCCAGGAGGTATTTGGGAGAAGATCTGAAGAGGAGCAATTCCAGTACTGCATTTCTATGTGCTATATTTCATGCATAAATAATCAATAAAGATTTGCCGAATGGATGAATTCATCAGTGACTAACAATACTTAAAAAAAATTTTTTTTTCAATACTATAAGGCCTTCAAGGATTAAAGACAGTGTGGCTTAGTTGGGTGTGTAGGTGGGGAAAGCTCTTCATCTGAAGAGAGAGGAGCTAGTTAAAAATCTAAGATATACCTCTTAACCAAGTACCTTTGAGACCTTGCTGAAATCACTTAAAGTCCTCTGGATCTCAGTTTCTTCCTCTGTAGAAGTAAGAGGACTTTATGATCTTCAACATCTTTTTTGAGTTCTAAAGCTCTTTTCTAGTCAATGAAGCTCAACACTGTAATTGTAGATAAGGGATAAGCTTTGAATGTCACTTTCCAGAGAGGAGCAATGCATAGTAGCAAGAGTGTTTGACCTAGAGGCAAAATGACCTGCTTTGGATCCTGCCACAGCCACTCATTTATGTTTGACCACCAACAAGTCAAGTCCCCTTTGTGGAAATGGTTTCCCTTAAAGCAGTGGTTCTCAACCTTCCTAATGCTGCCACCCTTTAATACTCATATATGGGGGTATCTGCATGTGGGCGGACCCCCCTGGGTTGGAGAGGAGCGGTGTCTCAGTTCCTAAGACCATCGGAAATATGTGTTTTCCCATGGTCTTAGGTGACCCCTGTGAAAGGATCGTTTGACGTCCAAAAGGGTCGCGACCCACAGGTTGAGAACTGCTGATTTAAATTAAACTTCACTTCATTGGTACGTGACTTAAATGAAGTAATTCGGGGAAAGTACTTAACAAATGTCAAAGAACTAACTAAATGTCGATCATTTTGGTTGCTGTTATTTGTTACTCAGGTATCTTGGAATGTCTGAAGTTCCTTCAAGACACACCTCAAGCCTGACCTTCTACAGGAAACCTTTTTTTTGCCCCCTTTTTGATTGCTAGTGCCCTCAATCCCAAAATTACCTGGCATTTATTTTGTTTTTGTGTGTATGTTTATATATTCATATATATGTATATGTGTAAGACATGCTATTACGGTCCTGTTGGAAAGTATACATATTCCTTGCAGAAAGTATACATATTCATACTTGTTATATCTTCCATTGGAATGTAAGTTCCTTGAAGGCTGGTCTTTTGAACTTGTTTAGCAGTTTCTGGAAGACATAAAGAGCATAATAACTGTTTGCTAATTCCTCTGTAACACTCTTTAAATTACATCATGTAGATGACCTTCTACTTGGCCCATAATCAAAGACCCTTGCTGGAACCCGATACGTTTATGTATCAGGCACATGTGTCATGGCACTGATGTCTTCCATGTTTCTAATTCTCCAGCCCTGCAACTGAACTCAGTTAAGAAATAGCTACTGAAGTTTAAGTGTGGCCCACATTATAAGTGTTATAAGTCTTCCATGTTATAAGAATTGATTGCCATTATCCATCACTAGGTACAGTGGGAGCCTCTTTGACCTTTAAATAAATAGCAGTCTCCAGAGCAGATCATATTTCAACCTGGATGTAACTACAAATTTCCTTTCTTCACATTTAAGTCTTTGCTGAGGTAAGCTCTAATACTTCAATGTTCTCTAGATCCACAAGGAAAAATCCAAGGGATGGCTGTACTAGAGATAAACATAGATGATTCCAAGCATAGACGCAAATCAATACAATATAATTCCTGTTATTATACACCCCCTCCTCCATGGCTGATGACTAGTCATAAATTCTTTTTCATTCTGAGCTGACATAGACCCACATGGATTCAATGCTTGAGTACTCCAAGAGAATAATTGTTCCATTATAGCAAATACTTCTGTCCTTGACACAAATTATACTCCCATAATATCCTTGTAGATAGTTTCATGAGTTATTGCAAACAAACAAAACCTTTGGACGAAGAACCTTTCTGAAACCCACTAGACCAGTTGTGGGACAGCAGACACACACACTAGGTCCCTATTTACAACTTTACTGGCTGGTGCTTTTGCTTTGCTGAAATTCTGTCTGAAAGTTAGAAGACCTCTGTATGAGTTCTGTCTCCCTCTCTTACTAACTAGTGAGTCTAGCTGAGTCACTTCAAACCTGAGGGCCTCCATTTTCTTCTCTGTAAAGTGAGTGACAAAGATGCTAATGCTCTGAATCTTGCAAAGGATTATTGTGAGGACTGATAAGTCAGGCCCATGTAGAAAAAACAATCTATCAATGTATATTTATTAAGTATTTATTATGTACTAAGTATAATGGTAAGATGCAAGAAAAAAATTGCCTTTGTTCTCAAGACGCTCAAATTATGTGGGGAAAATGGATGCATATACCCTCATTCTCTGTAAATATATATATGTGTGTGCATTCATACAGACATATATATGTGCATATATACATGTATATGTGTATATGTGACCCCATTTGGAGTTTTCTTGGCAAAGAAACTGGAGTAGTTTGCCATTTCCTTCTCCAGCTCATTTCACAGCTGAAGAAACTGAGGTAAGCAGGGTTAAGTGACTTGCCCACACAACTAGTAAGGTTTGAGGACGGATTTGAACTCAGGAAGATGAGTCTTCCTGACTCCATGCCCAGCACTTTATCTACTGCATCTCCTAATTCTCTGTCTCTGTCTGTCTGTCTCTCTCTCTATATATATATATGTATACATACACTCTTAAATAATATGTATATTCTAATATATACATGTGTTAATATGTATTTATATTATACATAATGAATACAGAATAACTATGAGAATGTGCTCATTAGCATCTGATATTTTTATTGAGGTGTGGATATGACCTTAGAACTTTAACAGTTGTATCAAGGGAAATCAAGTTGCAACAAGTTCTATTAACCTTTTTGTGTATGTGTCTAGCTTCTAAATATGTATATATAAATTTATGTGTGTGTATAAATATATATAAAATCTATCATTCAAGAACTAATCTATCTATGTTTAGAAAAATCTCCTTTTTAGGAGGTTTAACACATGTATCAAATGTGCCCTGTCTCACTCTCCCAGAATAAGGCAGGCTATATCTGCCCCTTAAGATTTCCATGTACCCTGAAAAGGATTTGGGTGTTTACTTTCTGCTGCCATCAGTTCAAGGTCCCACCAACTATGACATGGAATTTAAATTTTTTTCTTTTGTTGGGGAAGGTTACAGGATATCATATCAGCTCACTTTTCTGCAGAATGATTTATATGTGCTCCAGCAGGAGAAATACACACTCCTTTGAAACCACAGATCTTTCTAAGCATTGGACTATTTCTTTTCTTTCCTAAGAGGTACAAAGTAAAAGTGGCTTTGAATTTCATTTTCTCTAACATGTTTCCTATACTGCACATGAGAAAGAAAACCTGTTAATCCTTGCCATAATGGATGAACTCCTATATTTCCCCAAAGACACTTGTCGGTCATTCTCTTTCAATGTTGCACCAGCATAACAAAGTTTTATGACTAGGATGCTTGGCAGGTGGTGGGTGATGGAGAGACAAAAGCATGGTGTGTTAGTGAGGGACTATGATAGGGGTTCATGTTAAGAGGATTACCACTGCATAGGAAGAGTTTAATGACATTTTTACAATGGGCAGTATTTGGAACAGTTCTTCTGATGTGGTCAGAAGTCAAGTTAGAGCCTAAAGAAACATGGGACAGATTTATATAAAGCTCAGGATGGGTATGGAACCAGATTCAGAAAACAGAATACTGAGTATCAAAGAAAGCTGCCAGAATGGAACCCTTATCAATTGTAAAGAATTTTAATCTGGTTAAACAACTAATGTAATTGACGCAACATGGAGATCCTTCTTTTCCGATACAAAAATGCTCCATATCATTGACTCTTCTCCAGAAGTTTAGAGACTCAATTAAAGGGAGACAGATTATCTCCTATCTTGAGAAAGCCAGATGTCCTGTAGCACTGCTTTAAGAAGCTCATTTAAGTGTGAAGGGATCAGAGGAAGAAACCCAGAGACTGAGTATCTTCTTAAAACTTGACTTTAAAAGTGACTGTTTTTCTTTTTATAAACACGTGCATACACACACACACAAAAGACCTGATACCTCTCCTGCTGTAGCTAAGCAGATATTCTATGATGGTTAATGCTTCTATATGCTTATATCTGTCCCTTCTTTCTCCCTGAATTCTCAGTAGGAATATATATGATCACTAGCAGTCATTTTGATCAGAGATAATTTTCACATAAAATATATTATGGACAATTAAAAATATAAAGTCATTCTAGCTCAAAGGCAGATAAGCTACTAAGCCATAAAACCAATGATCTGTGAACCAACAGACTCAAAAAATAATTATTTTCTAGCCACTAAGCCAGTATTTAAAGCTATTAATAGTTCTTGCCTAGCCTCCCCTAGCTGATTTCCCTGAGCTGCATTCATATCCAACTTAATGTTGCAGAAGCTAGTTAAATCAACAAATTACCAAGACACTTTCTCGCTGCCCTAGTTAAGAGTTTGGTCCTGTTTATAGCATAATACTTTTAGAGTTAATATTAAAGAAGGCTTACTGTATTTTGGAAATACATTTTTTCGCAAATGTTTTTATGTGCCCCTCCCCTTCCTAATAAATCTGCTTACATTAGAATTCCAGTGCTTTGTATCTTGAAGTAACAGGACTGTGAATACAGACATGCTGCCAAGAAAATTACTACACCTCCTTAGCCTCATGTACATTTTGAAATCTTTCTTTGCTATATGATATATTCACAAGAATGGTTCAGCATTATTTCTTACCATAATTTGGATTTGTATGATTGGGCTGATGTAGTTGACAAAGGTTCTTGAAGATGTCTCAGCTTAGTTGTTTTTGTGATTGAGCCAGGAGGTGGGGCTGAGAAACACAGAGAGTTTGAACTTCCTTAGCCATCTCTCAATGTCCTTGCCATTTGGAGAGTCATTTTGATAAATCCCTCCATCCTGTTTTCTGAAAATGAGTCCTCCCTTGTAACAAAGGAAAAAAAGGGTTAAGCAAACAAAATACAACAAATCCCTCTATCCTGCTCCCTGAAAATGAGTCCTCCCTTGTAACAAAGGAAAAAAAGAGTTAAGCAAACAAAATACAGCAAATCCCTCTATCCTGCTCCCTGAAAATGTATTCCTTTGCAACAAAGAAAAAAGAGGTAAGCAAACAAAATACCCGATAGTCACTGTCTGACTATATATGAGACATTTTCCCCTGGTGGTTTTCCTTTATGATGAGAGGAAAGAGGAACGTTTCATTACCTATGCTCCAAGATCAAGACCATTTTCAAAACAAACAAAAAATTTACAGTTCATTTTCCATTTAGTTATTTTTTCATGCATTTTGCAGTTGATGTTTATGTTGATTTTCTGATACTGATTACTCTGTACCAGCTAATAAAAATCTTCCCATGTTTTTTCTGCATTCTTACTATTTATTATTCTACTGCAGTTAGAATCCATTATATTTATGCACAATAATTTGTCCAGTAATTCCCCAATAAATGGGTACTCCAGATCTTTGCTACCAAAAAGAATGGTTCTATGGACAATCCTGCTCTTTGACTTTCTCCTAGCCTGATGTCCTCTCAGTGTACACCAACCTGTTGATTCCTTGGTTTAGCCAGCCCTCATTTTGATAATTAATTCAACAAACTTATGAAACAACTGTATTGTGTATAGCACCCTGCTGAATGCTATGTAGGAATACAAAAAAGGTAAGGAAGAGGCCTTATCCTGCCTTCCTGGAACAGTACAATTCTAGGAAGCAACATACATATGGAACATTTGAATATTTTAAAGCAGTGTATGATTAAACGTCAAAATTAGTTGACTAGACAATGAGATCTGAAAGGGGGGAGAGAAAGAGATGATAGGGGCAAAGGCGCTTCAGGCAGACTATGCAGGAGAAGCAAGAAGAGATGTGGACTTGGAATGGAGATGGGATTTGGATAAGTGGATGAGGAAGGAATTTATCAAAACAAAAAATAATACATATACACTGTGTTTGGAGGCCAGTTATGAAATGGACCAAGCTGGTGAATACTATGTGAGACATTAAGAGGGCCCCCCCCCACTGAAAAAGAATTGGTCCTAAAACTTTGAATTTTTCAAATGACCTACCCTTCCTTTGTAATCATCAGCATTCTCAATACCCGGATTAATTCTGGGTAGAAACTACACAGCTGGGAATTTGGCCTATCTGGTACAATGTGGCTTCCCAGGGTCCTTAGTACAGTTTTCAATGCACTAGAGACCTCTTTGGATGCTTTCTTCTTACTTGTTCCATAAAATCTTAAAATGCTATACTTTGTCTTACATCCTCAGGGCCCGCTCTCTTATGGATGAAAATAAATGGATTGACCTTTGTTACTATATTATTCTCTCAATTGTCACATTTGTGCTAACTTCAGTCACGTAAATTCACAGGTATGTGTGTGTGTGTGTGTGTGTGTGTGTGTGTAGAAGGGACATTTTGTTGTTGTTTTTGGCTTTTTTTTTAGTTAAGCTGAGGACACTATTTAGAGCCCTTGAAACTAAACTCTGTAGGTAAATACTTTTTCTAACCTACAAATTAGACAAGCCCCAGTGAATGAATAGGGAAACAGATTGAGAGAGAGAGTCTACATATTAGCATTAACTATCTGTTTTGAACAAATGAAAGAAGTGATTGACAGCCTCATAGGCAGGGAAAAAAAGTTAGTGCTTTGTAGCAAAAGCAAGAGAAATTAGAGCTGAATCTCAGAACCAGCTGTGTGATGGACCCCCAAATCAGATCAATTTACATCAATATTTCCCAACACAGTCTAGCTATGTAGTGCTCTGGGGCTCTAAATCCATTGACAAAACCCATAAACAATCATCTCTGATGCCTTGTGGCATGGAGTATCCACAGGATAAAGGCAAGGATGTCAGGGAAACTACAGATTAAAACAGAGGAAATGAAGAGATAAGCAGAGGAGCTAGATCAGTGACTTCATTAATATAGGGAACAATTGAATGAGGAAACTCCTTTAGAAAGCGTAGTTACTTTGTTTTGTCTTTCCAAATATTTCATTCGTGAAGAAAACTGTCAGTGAGGAATTTACAAACTGGCATCTTTCCTGGCTGCTTCTTGTTGTTTAAGGATTTTTTTCAGTCACATATAACTCTTTGGGACCCCATTTGTGGTTTTCTTGGCAAAGATACTGCAGTGGTTTCCCATTTTTCTCCAGCTTACTTTACAGATAAGGAAACTGAGGCAAACAGGGTTAAGTTACATGCTCAGGATTGTCAGATTTGAACTCAGAAAGATGAATCTTCCTGATTCCAAAGCCAATGCTTTATCCACTGCACAATCTATCTGCCCCATGTATAGCGTGGAATGATAGTCTTAGAGAATTGCTTAAAGAACTGAGAAGTTAGGTGATTTCCTCAGGTTTATATAGTCAGTATGTATCAGAGACAAGTCTTTGTGACCTTTAAGCTTGCTCTCCCTACCATACAATGCTGCTACTTTTTTTTAAGGCAGTTGGGGTTAAGTGACTTGCCCAGAGTCACACAACTAGTAAGTGTCAAGTGTACGAAGCTGGGTTTGAACTCAGGTCCTCCTTACTCCAGAGCTGGTGCTCTCTCCGTGGAGCTACCTAGAACTATATGACTATAAACATGTAATTATAATCATTATAGAATCTAAAACCTATTCAAGTAAGTATTTTTAACATAATTGATTCACACACACACACACACACATATATAATTCCTGATTAAATATTGCAGAAGATAAACGGTTAGCATTGAACTTTTCTAGAAAGGCTAGGGCTAGAAACCCCCTGCCCACAATTTATTTATTTATTTATTCTAACAAAAAAAACTGGAATAATTCACTTTTTTGTTTCATGTAGTTTTCTTTCATGATTTCTTGAAATCCAGCTTTGGCATACCAGGCTTTGATAAAACCCATTGGGATTCAAATGGAGTTATTAGCCATAACTTTAGAACAAAGTCACTTTGACTCTCAAGGTTTGACCAATAATACATTCCAACCCAAGCTTCACTTGATGATGACTGTTTGGGTTTTGAAGACTCATAGTGAGTATAAACAGCAATTGTTTTTGCTCTGGCCAGAAACTGAGAGTCTTCCCCTCCCAGACTGATTCTTTTGGGAAGTCAAATTAGGCCATCTTTTGTCTCAATATTTTTCTAGGCTTTTATCACTGAATGGGTGTTGCCTTAGACAAACTGAAACCTGGGAAAGACCTAGTTTAAAAAGTCTAGGATCTCCCAAAGCATCTGGGGCCATCACCAGTGGTCTTAACCTATGAGCACTGGACTCAGATGACTCTGGAGGCACAACTGTACCTCAGTTAAATCCAGTTCACTTGCAAGTCACAACATCACCCTCCTGATGTTATTGATCCTCTCTGAGAGCAAAAGACAAGCAGCAGCAGAGTGCCTCACATATAATCAGTGCTTAAACAATATTAGGACTTAATGATATTTTTCATTTATCATTTTCTTCTTTTGGCAATTTCGACCTTGGATATTTCCTTTGTAGTAGAAAAAAAGTAATCTGTAATAGTCATTCATTTGAAGGGAGGAAATAAACATTTATTAATCACCAACTGTGTACCAAGCACCAAGCTGAGCACTTTATAAATATTTCTTTTGAACTGCACAACAACTGGGGTAGGTGGTGTGTTATTCCTACTTTGTGGATGAGGAAGTTGGAACTCGTATTTATTTAACCTGCCTAAGATCCCAAAGTGAGCAAATGACTAACCTGCAAATTGAACCTAGATTTTTTTTTTGACACTTTGTGATATACTCTTCCTGCTACATTCACTAAGTTTGATGCGTGAATGACATGTTCTCAGCATGAAGGCTGCCAGGTTTAAGTTGCAAAAATACCCCTGAATGCCCCAAGTCTCTAGGATTGTACCTGGTATTTTTGACTAAAAAATTGGTAGGTAGTTCCTTGTAGACTCAAAGAGTGAGTATTTTTTGTAGAGATCCTGTATTATGCATAGTAAATAGATTAGGTCCTGAGTAATCTGACTTGCAATGCCTTAAACAAAAGCCAGACCTAAGAAACTAGTGGTGTCAATAAATTGTGTTCAGCTATATTTGAATAAGACACCCTGCTGCCAAGAGTACTCTAAAGTATGACTGAGGGCTAATGGAATATAGCAAACACTCTGCTTTCTCCAAATAACACTTCTATCCATGCAGATTCTGCAAAAGTCAGCTTCTGTTTTTCTGGAAAATGTGAGCAATTTAAGCAATCAACAAGACAGACAGGCACTCCCTCAAAGCAGAGAGGGGTGTTACCAGCCCAATTTCAACAATAATTCTTGCTGAGTTCTGCAAGAACTCACTTCACCCTCCCCAACCCAGTCATCAGAAATCATATTTCTCCTTGTCGAGACACAGATCTGGTGTTCAGTGTACAAGAAGGCCCTGACAAAATGAAATCTATATGCAATTAGGTCTTTGAAGGGAAGCATTAGACAAAGTAGTTCAAGGACCTGGGAACCATGCAACTGGATCTTTATTTTTTTCTTTTGTCACTTTACTCTGTTGATGTAAGAAACTCTGACCTCTCTGTAGCAAAACAGAGATAGAATAGAGCTGCTATTTCTCTGTCATAGGGTCCTTCTATCTGAGAAAACTCTCTCTACTAATAGAGGCTATACTGTAATCAAATCTTGGAAATTTGCTTATAATATTGCGTGGTTAAGAAAATTGCCAAGTGCCACACATCTTTGAAGTGTCAGAGGAATCATCTACGTTTGAGTTTCTACTTTCTAGAGTGACTTTCTATTTACCCCTATTAGAGATATAATAATATAAAATCTATATATTTCTTTTTAAGAACTGTGGATAGAAAAAGGGATGGGAGCTCATATGGTTAATTTTAGTAGCTGGTTAAATTTATATGATAATAACAACAACATTAATTTATATAGTACTTTAAGGTTTACAAAGTACTTTCTAGATATGTGCTCACTTGATACAATAACCTTGTGAGGAAGGTGCTCTAATTATAATCATTTTACACTTGAAGAAACTGGGCTAACCAGAGGTTGGGTGACTTGCCCAGGGTCACACATCTAGTAAGTGTCTGTGAAAGATTTATTTTTTTTAATTTTAATTTATTTTCTTGATTACATCATTCATTTCCAGTTTTGAGTTACAAATTTTCTCTCCTTCTTTCCCCTACCCCAAGTCCAAAGAAGTGATCCCACCATAAAGCACCTCCCACAATCTGTTCCCTTTTTATGTCCTCCTCCAATGCCCCTCTAACTTTCTAGTAGGGCAGGGAGGGTCTCCCTACCCCCGTTCCTGTATTTACCAGTTGCATTTGATTGTATAGCTTTAAATTCTAGATTCTTGCAATTCCTCCCTTGTCACCCACTCCCACTGGAAGGAGCAGCAATTCAATACAGGCTGTACATGTGTAATTACGCAGGACATCTCCATGGTGAGCATATTGTGAGAGGCTGATTGTATGTCCCTCCTTCCTATCCTGCACCGCCCCCCTTGTTTTGTTCTCTACCCTGTCCCTGTTCCTTTAC
>CM053601.1:160356725-160424687 GCA_028646575.1 Pseudocheirus occidentalis
AGGTAAATACAAAGTCCATCTCCTTCCCATTTCTTATAGCACAATAGTATTCCATTACATTCACATACCATAAATTGTTCAATTCCCCAATTGATGGGCATCCCCTAAGTTTCCAGTTTTTTGCCACCACAAAGAGAGCTGCAATGAATATTTTTGTACATATGGGTCCTTTTCCCACTTCTATGATCTCTTTGGGATACAACTCCAAAAGTGGTATTACTGGGTCAAAAGGCATGAAATTATTTATAGTCCTTTGAGCATAGTTCCATATTGCCCTCCAGAATGGTTGTATCAGTTCACAGCTCCACTAACAATGCATTAGAGTTCCAATTTTTCCATATCCTTTCCAGCACTTGTCATTTTCCTGTTTTGCCATCTTAGCCAATCTGATTGGTGAGATGTGGTACCTCAAAGTTGTTTTGATTTGCATTTCTTGGATCAATAGTGATTTAAAGCATTTTTCCATATGCTTATAGATATCTTTGATTTCTACCTCTGAAAATTGCCTCTTCTTATCCTTTGCCCATTTATCAATTGGGGAATGATTTGTATTCTTGCATCAATTCTTTAATAACTGAACTTTCAACCCAAGCCTTTACCGAATTCCAGAGACAACTACCTATATTGTCATCTCAAATTTCCCTGTGTTGTTCAAAATAGCCAGAGAGACTTTGTCAGTTACTTTGCTAAAATCCAAGGATCCTATACCCATAATATTCTTCTAATCTACCAGGCTAGCATATCTGTCAAAAAAAAATAAGATTAGTTGTGCACAAGTAGGCTCATGAATAACTTGGTGAAGCGATGCTGACTTAGTAATCACTAGTTTCTTGTCTAAATGCTCATAAACAATCCTCTTTAATAGTATATTCTATAACTTTGTCAGGAATCAGCGTCAGGCTCCCTAGCCAAGTCTTTGAAAACTTTATCCTCTTCCCTTTTCTAAAAATCAAGACCATATTTACCTGTGTCCAATATTGTCCCATTTGTACTATTTTCCCCAGTTTTCAAAGAAAGGCTGGTTGAAGCTGAGGAATCACATAGTGGGGACTTGTTTTATTTTTGTTGTTTTTATGGTTTTGGTACCCTGGATTATAATTCATTTGTCTAATGATTTTAATTCATTGAAGACCAACTAAATTCTCAGTTGAGTTTAATAAATCGAAGCTCTTCATGTAGAAGGTAAACTCCTAGAAGGCAGAGTCTATATCATTTTTGCTTTGTATCTCTACTGTTTAGTATAATGCCTGGATCATAGACCGTTTTTAGTATATGGTTGTCTAAAAAAAAAACTTCTCACTTATGAGTTTTCCCTTCTGTATGAGATCGCCTCACAATTTACACCACATATATCATAAATACACAGATATTTGTATATTGTCTCTGCCACAAGAATGAGAGCTCACTGAGAGCAGGGACTATGAGGGCAGGGACTATGATTTCACCTTCCTTTGTATCCTCAGTTCTTAGCACAGTGTCTGGTACAGATTTAACACTTGATAAATATTTGTTATCTCATTGACTTTTTTTTTACCTATTTCTCACAGTTCAAAGGGTATTCTCCTTGCTACAGAAAGAAGTTATAAGCTAAGATTGTTGAATATTCTTTCCTGTCTTCATCTGTTACTATTATTCCAACTTTCCAGAAAACAAGATCTATCTCTTTAATCTTTCTCTAACTCTCATCTTGGCCCTCCCCTTCCCTCGCTCCCTCCCTCCTTCTCTTTCTCCCTCTCTCCCTTCCACTCCATATCCCCTCCCCCACCCTCCTCCTTCGCATTCTTCTTCTTCTTCTTCTTCTTCTTCTTCTTCTTCTTCTTCTTCTTCTTCTTCTTCTTCTTCTCTCTCCCCCACACATATATACACATATATATGTACATGTGTATATAGATACATATATAATGTACATGTATACATGTACAAAGTAATAAACATATATATGTATATATATATATATATATATATATGTGTGTGTGTGTGTGTGTGTGTGTAATTGTTGATTTTAGCTTGCCTGATTTCAGCACCCTGGAAGGAGATGCCCCTCCCAGGATAGGCTCATCACTTCTGAACTCACCACCATACTGCTTACTCCAACTTTGAGTGATACCATCTCCCTCAGCCTTCTCTCCCCTCTGACTGGAGGCAGGACCATGAAACTCCTCCCAATGCCATCCTTTATAGAGGACAGAAACTGTACTCCACTCACTCCATTGTGCATGTGATGCCCCGCCTACTTTCAACTCCTTGTAACAAGATGGTTCTGGGTTCTCCCCTTCTCTTCCTAAAGAAGTGCTAAAGGGGCTTTCTTCCTCCCTTCCTTGCCTCATTTTCCATGCTGTCTCTTATCATCAGATTGCAAGCTTCTTGAGGTCAGGGATAGTCTTTCTTTTTATTAGATCTATCCCTACTTCACAGCACAGTACCTGGAACAGTGGTTGCTTAATAAATGTTTATTGTATTAGATTAAAACTAACGATTAATAAAGTGAGGACACAGCTAGAAACAAGTAAACAAGGTAGCTATTAATAATAATGATAATAATAATAATAATAATAAAGATAATGAGTTTGCAAGGCATTTTATATATGGAATCTTATATGATCCTCACAAGTACCATGTGAGATGAGAGCTATTATTTTCCTCACTTGACATTTGGGGGAACCAAGGCTGGAAGAAGTTAAGTGACCTGCCCAGTGTCACATTAGCATATGTTTGAGATAGTATTTGGACTCATATCTTTTTGACTATACGTTTTAGCACCATTCCATTTAGCTTCCTCAGTTTAAACATAAACTAAACTAATTTGCTTATTGTTCTTTGTTGTGCAAATTAGTGAACTTAAATTTTCAGTCTAAACATACAGAATATTCAGCTAGAAAGAGGGGACACTTTGGGGACTACCTTGATCCAGAAACCTTCTTCCCAGACTATGAAAAGTCCAAATTTATCAGATAATTTATCAGATAATTCCTTTACTACTTCTCCATGGTCTTTTGATAGTTAATTCACTATATTTTTCAAGAAAGAAACTTAGCCTGGGAGGCTTCCTATCCATCAAGCTGAAGGGCTTAATGCTCCATTCCCACTGAGATCACCTTGCTCTTCCATATGGTGAATAGCCAGTTCTGCCTCTAAATTTCCAGCCTCCAACTTGCTGCTCCCTAGCACCAAGCTGTTGGCCATGGGATTTAGAGAGCATTTTGTTAAAGACCCCTACATCAATCTGGCTCTTTCAAAGAGGAGAATGCCTTTGGCAGCCTCACTCTAAGCATCTTGTTTGGCTGGAATCTTTAATTAACACTGCTAAATGCCTTGTAATATCAGGCCAGGCCAGCAGGATCAAATTTACAAAGAGACAAAGGCGAAGATTTTGACAGGACTGAGGTCTTGTACCAAATATAAGCGCCTGGGCTTGGTAGAAGGGCAACTAGAACAACTTAAAACAATATGACCAGAGAGTATACTCACACTCTTGGGCATCCTGTTAGTAACTTTCTATGATGCCAAATGAAGAAAAGAAACAGAGCTCCCTGCTCACATCAAGAGAGTGTATGTATGTGTGTGCTTATGACCACCTGACAAAAAGGAAATGGGGAAATGACCCCCATTTTGCAACCTAGATCTTTGCTCATACTGAACTTGGTGTTAGAAGGCCTGGATTCTAGTTTCGCCCTTTCCACTTAAGGGCTGTTGGTCTCTTCTCACTCCATTTTCAAGTGGGAAGAGCAACTCCTGACCCATCCCTATCTTTGTGACTTGTTATAAGGTTGAAATGAGATGATGCATGTAATGTACCTCTCTCAATATTATAAACTCCTTAAAGACAGGGACTGTTTCGTTTTATTTTCCTTTGTATCCCTAGGGCACAAGCACAATGTCTGGCACAAAGTAGAACCTTAATAAGTATTATTAAATATTTGAAGCAGCTCTTTTTGTGGTGGCAAAGAATTGGAAATTGAGGGTATGGTCATTGATTGGGGGAATGGCTGAATAAGTTGTGGCATATAATTGTGATGGTGGAATATTGCTGCACATAAGAAATGAGGGGGATAGTTTTAGAAAAAACCTGGAAAGATTTACATGAGTTTAAGCAAAGTGAAGTGAGCAGAACCAGGACAGCATTGTACCAGTAGCAGTAATATTGTAAAATGATCAACTGTAAATGATTTATTCTCAGTAATACAATAATGGGAGATAATTCCAAGGAATTTATGATGAAAAAATGCTATCCACCTCCAGAGAAAGAACAGATGAAGTCTGAATGCAGATTAAAGCATATTGCTTTCTTATTGTTGATGGGGTTTTCTTTGGTCTGTGTTTTCTATTGCAACCTGGCTGATGTGAAAATGTTTTAATGACTGCGAATGTATAATCTATATCAAATTTCTTGCCTTCTAAAGGAGTAGGAAGTGGAGGAAAGAAGGAAGATCATTTGAAACTCAAAATTTTTTTAAAAGAATGTTAAAATGCTTATTGCTAAATATTAAATTAAGAATGTTATTGAGAATGTTAAAAATGTAATTAAGAAAAAAATTTTTTTAAGGAAGTAAAAAATATATATGTATACATATAGGTATAAGTAGGGATAGGTATGTATATGTATTTATAAATGGGTGTAGATTATATCTAGATATCTATAAAAAGGCATAGAGATGGGAGACTTAATGGCATGTATAAAGAACCGCAACAAGGTGAATATGGCTTTACCATAGTGTGCTAGAAGGTCAGTAACTTATAATAAGGTTGGAAAGGTAAAGTAGCTTGGGACATGGCACCCATAAGCATGGGATCTTCCAGGATTCCTAATTTAGTTAGGAAACTTAGCAATTTTCTTTTTCTTTCATCAGAAAACAAACTCAGAAATTACCCCAGATGGCAAAGAAGTCATCTAAGTCTTCCAAATAACCCTCACAATCTTACCATAGAGAGAGAAACAAGCTCCCTGCTGTACCAAACACTTCATGTTTAATTATACTTGAAGGGAAGGCTGTTTTTCACCTGTTCTTTTCAAAGGAGAATAGTTCTTCAACTGACTGCTTTGAAACAATGCTAGTATTGAAGAATAAAGAGGAAATAAATTCTCAATTAACCATAATTAAACTCCCAGGATCCCTCAGTTAACTGGAATTTGCAGCTGTAAGGACAGAGAAACAAATTTTTTAGGAAGACAAGCAAAGCTTCTGGGCTTTAGGTTTAAAAAATATGATGACGATGATGATGGCTACCATTGACACAGCAGTTCGAGGTGAGCAAAGCATTGATAGTGCTCACGAGAACTCTGTGATGTCAGTAGTATTATTATCTGAATTTTACAGGTGAGGAAACTGAGGCAGACAGAGTTTAAGTTACTTGCCCATGGTCAGGTAGCTAGTGTCTGAGAGCAGATTTGAACTCAGATCTTCCTCATTCCAAGTTCGGTACTTCTACTCAGCTGCTTAAAAAGTATCATTATTTCCTTGAGTCAGCAAATGGTAAACCTACAATATCCTTTATCTTAGGTAGTGGATCTTTTGAGAGTATTCATTTCACTTTTCTTAACCTCAGTGCCCTCATCTTAGAAATGGGAGAGATGAAATTGATAGCTGATCTCAAACACCCTTCAAGTTTACTGATTTGGGGCTTTGTCACAACAACTAAGGCACCATTTGTGTAAAATTCTTCCATGTAGCCCTGTTTTAATTGTGAAGTCAACCCATCAAAAAAAGTATTTATTAATCACCTACAAGATTATATATAATTCCCTTTTCTCTGCAATAGGGATTTAAAGGAAAATGATAAGCCATTTCTCTCTTCTAAGTGCTTACATTCTACTGGGAGGATGTAGCATGTAAGTATTTATGATTATAGGAAGGGGACAGAGAACAAACCAATAATTGAAGAAATCAGAAAAGATTTCCCATAAAAGAGATGATATAGAATTTGAAACCTTGAAGGAAGCTTGGAATTCAAAGACATTGGGCCCTGGAATGGACCTCAGCCAGCCATTGATCTAACTCCTTCATTTTATAGAGGAATTTTAATGACTTGGGAAATTTAATGACTTGTTCAAATTTACTCAGCTGTCAAAGGCAGGGCTTAGGTGAAAACCAAGGTCCTATGACTTCCAGAATAAGCCAGCATTCTTTCCTCCACATCACACTGTTTCCCTATCAAGTAAGGGGGTAAGGAGGGCATATATTACATATATGGATCACAATTGGTTCAAAGACACAGAGGAATAAGATGGAAAGCCAACTTTGGAGAATACAGAGTGTGTGAGGGCAGGGAGGCTGTAAATGTAGATGTAGACTATAGACAAACTCAGAAAAACTCAAAATGTCAAGCTTGTTATAGATGTTATAGACATAATAGTGAGGTACTGAAGGTGTTTGATGAAGGGAGTGGCAAGCTCAATTTTTTTTTAACAAAGTAATATGGGCATCTGAGTCTCGGATGAATTGGAGAGGGGAAAAGAAAAGGAAACCCGAGTTCAATTCATATGCTGTTAAGATAAAGGAGGGAAGATAAAATGATTCATGATCTTGACCTAAGAGATCCACTCCTTTGCGTGGAGAGATAGGGCTGTTATAAGTTTTGGAAAGATTTTTCAGTGACAATGTTTGAAATAAAAACAAACCTCAGGTAACCAATACACTCAATTAATCAGAATAGCTCCTTCTCTAAGCACTCTGGCTGTAGGAATTTATACTGTATGTGACAAAGAGGAAACTCAAACAACAACAACAAAAAAAGAGCAGAATTGATAGGAATCATTACAAAGATCTGTGACAGTAATTCTGATTGTTCTGGTAATGGAACAAAGTCCACTGAACTGAACCCAGGGAGAAAAATGGAGATTGTCTGCTCCTAAAGGGCAGGGAATAAGTCTTGTAAAGCATTTAGCTGTGGCTGTGGATGCTTAATAACAACTTGTCTGCGGTGAGGAGAATGTGTTTAGTTATTGAATCCTAAAAATGATGGTCAAAAAACATTTTGCTACACAAAATAGATTAGAAGTTCACTTTTGGCTATCTGGTGAAACCTATGGACCCCTCCTCAGAATAATGTTTCTAAACACATAAAATTATTTGTTCAGTCATTTTTCAGTCATGTCTGCTATTTCATGACCCCATTTTGGTGTTTTCCTGGCAAACATGCTGGAGTGCTTTGCCATTTCCCTCTCTAGCATATATTACAGATGAGGAAAATGAGGCAAATAGGGTTAAATAATTTGCCCAGGGTCACACAGCTAGTTAAGTATGTGAGGATGGATTTGATTTCATTAAAAATGAGTCTTCCTGACTCCAGAACCAACACTCTGGCCATTGCACCAGCTAGCTGCCTATTAAAATTATGTATATACAATTACAAATGAAACTAATTATTTTGCAGGTCATTAAAATGTTTTTTTTTAATTCATAGACCTCAGGTTAAGACTGCATTAGAATGATAAAGTATGCATCCTTCAGGGTTACTCCTAAGCCCCCACCACCATTTTCATATATCTTCTTTCTCTAATATAATCCACTTATTGTATACTGTCTACACCATTCCGTTGAGCTCTCTACTCCAGTATACGACATTTTACAAACTTCAAAATATCATATTATTTCCAGTTATTATTAATTATTCTTATTATTACCAACATAACCTGGGCTAGACTTACATACAAGGTGGGAATTGTATTTTGAAAGCTCCCTTGCAAGGGGGTGGATGGGAAGAAACCATAAACAACAAAGCTGAAAGGACTAGAAGGGACCATTTAGCATCCAGTACAACCCTTTCAATTTGAAGATGAGGAAACTGAGTCCCAGAGATATTAGATCCCCTGCTTTATCCTACCCCTAAACTTTGCATGGGGATTGGATGAGATGGTGATGGGGGCAACAACTCTAACATTTAAGTTAGGCAATCATGCCATGGTGGGGAGAAGATAAGTAGCCCTAAGTCAGTAACAGGAACACTTAGCATCAAGTTCATCTTGCTGACAAATGGCTAGTAAAACTCAGGACAGGATCTTAAATTGGACCCTGGTCTTCTAGATTCATATATAGTGATACTTTCTGGCATCTTGCTGTCTCATTTTAGCAAGCAAATGACAGAGAGGGAGAGGGGGAGAGAACTGTAAGAAAAAAATTGAATAAGGGACATTTTGTCTCCCACCCACCATAGCCAAAATCAGTATTAGGACACCACATTTCATGATTGTCCTGATTAATAATTAATGTCTTGATCCCTTAATGTGCTATGTGACATGGTGGGGGTCACTTAATAATTACCTCCTAGGACTGTTGTAAGAATAAATTGGGACAACATTTTTAAAGTACTTTACAAATTTTAAAGCACTATATGAATGTCCACTATTATTATTTGGTCATCAACTTAGCTAATAGTATATCTTTATTCAGTTTCCTGACATGATAGTATGTTAGCTCTGGAAGTTTCCTTGCTGAGTGTTAGCTTTTGGGTTTTTTTTTCCTTGCATTATGGACCCCTCTGATGATTTCTGAACTCCTCAGAATAATGTTCTCAAATGCAGACAATAAAACGCATAGGATTGCAAAGGAAACCAGTTATACTGAAATATTAATTTGTCACATTAATTTTTTTAAATTCACATATTCCAGGTTAAGAACCACTGTTGCTTGTTCAAGAATATTTTTTTAAAGATAGGAAACAGAGGAACTAAAAGATGAACTGACTTGTTTAAGGTTACTTGGAGATGCAATTTAGTGGTAGGGATTCTTGTCTCTTCATTTTCAGCCTAACTCTTTCCACCATGACACACTGATGAGATGAGATGAGATGCCTAAAGGTCTAAAGAGAAACATCATGATCAGTCATGAAACATGCATAACATTTGATTTAGCTTTAGCACAAAGGATGAAAAAGGGATGAAAAGGTCACAGTGAATTGCATATGTATTAAATTCAATAAAATCTTCATTAACCAGAATGTTGAATTCTGAGGGATGCTGGTTAATGGAGTTTTATGATTCTCCAAAGAACATCCTGAAAATGCTTTCAGTTTTATTCCTTGTTGAAAATATTTCAAAATTACTGAGTTGTCCTCCCTGATTTAGTAAGGAGATGGGACCAAACATAATTGAATCTTGTTTCATAAGAGATACTCTTTTGGGGATTCAGAGTTGTCACTGCAATTTGTATTTCTCTTCATCAAGGGATGTAGATGGATAAGGTATAAAAGATTGGGAAAATGTCTTCTGACCCCAGATCACACCATGAGAATTGGGTAAACCACTGATAATCAGATTTGTGTTTCATCCCTCGCTCTTTTAAGTTTTTCAAAAAGCAAGAAAAAAGAACAACGATGACAAAGATTCCAACTAATTGGAGTCTTGTCTGTTGTTGTTGAGCAAAGTGCCAGGATAAGATTTTTGAAAGAAAATAATTTTTTCTTCACTTTAATCCTTAGCTACCAACTCCCAAATATTTCCACTGGTCAAAACTTGGAAGCTTCTAATGTAGATTCATTCAGGATTGGTTTTTACCAAGATAAAAAGAATATAAAAAGAGCAAATAGTGGCTAGTTAATAGTGCTCTTGGGGGCAGGAAGAAATAGGTTCAATGCTTGTCTCTGAAAGGTACTAGCTGTTTGACTCTTGATGATCTTCTAAGACTAACTTATGCAAAATCTTGGAACAGATAGTTTCCAGGGTGGCTAGGTGGTACAGTGAATAGATCACCAGCCCTGGAGTCAGGAGAACCTGAGTTCAAATCCGTCCTCAGACACTTAACATGAGCCATGTTACCTTGGCCAAGTCACTTAACACCAATTTCCCAGCCTTCCCTCCTCCAAAGAGAGGGAAAAAAGGTAGTTTCTACCATGGGAAATCCCTAAACCAATGAAATCATAGGAATTCAGGAAAAAAAAAAACAAAATAGCTAAGTGTCAGCAAATTTCTTCAGAATCCAGGTCTAGTTTTGTAGTAGAAAGGAAATCAGTTAACAAGCATTTTTTTTAAGTTCTGGGGGGGAGGGGAAGAGAGGAAAAAACACTGTACATATATCAAATAACTTACATTTATTGAGAGACAACAATATGTTAATAATTATTCACATGTGAAAAATAGACACCTTTGAGAGGGACAGGATGAAAGGTGATAGAGAATAGAATAAATGGGGGGGCAAGATGGAGTGAATACAATTAGTAAATGTGAAAAAAATAAAACAGCTTTCTTGATAAAGGCCTAATTTCTCAAACATAAAAAGAACTATGTCCAATGTATAAATATAAGAGCCATTCCCCAATGGATAAATGATCAAAAGATATAATCAGTTTTCAGATGAAGTAAATAAAGCTATCTATAGTCATATGAAAAAATATTCTAACTCACTATTGATTGGAGAAATATGAATTAAAACAATTTTGAGGTACTACTTCACACCTATTGGATTGACTAATAGGACAGAAAAGATAAATGACAAATGTTTAGGGGATATGGAAAAATGAGACATTAATGTAGTGGTGGAGTTGTGAACCCATTCACCTATTCTATGGAGCAAATTGGAACTATGCCCAACCATGCATACCCTTTAACCCAGCAATACCACTACTAGGTCTGTATCCCAAAAGAGATTTAAAAAAGGTAAAGGATCTATATGTGTAAAAATATTTATAACAGCTCTTTTCTTAGGGGTAAAGAATTAGAAATTAAGGGAATTAGCATCAATTGAGGAAAGGCTGAACAAACTGTGGTATGTAATTATGATGAAACACTACTGTGCTATAAGAAATGATGAGAAGGATGCTCTCAGAAAAACCTGGAAATGCTTGCATGAGTTGATGCAAAGTGAAGTGTAGCGGGTTCAAAGTAACAGCAATGTTGTAAGATGATCAGCTGTGAATGCTATAGCTATTCTCACAATACAGCAATCCAAGACAACTCTGAAGAACTGATGATGAAAAATGCTGTCCATCTCCAGATGGAATTGATGGTGTCTAAATACAGACTGAAGCATACTTTTTAAACTTTATTTTTGAGGGTTTTGTCTATTTTTTTCACAACATGACTGCTATGGATATGTTTTGCATGACTACACATATATAACTCATATGGAATTGCTTGCCTTCTCAATGATGTAGAGTAGGGAGGAAAGAAGGGAGAGAATTTGGAACTCAAAGTTTTAAAAACAAATGTTAAAAATTGTTTTTACATGTGACTGTGGAAAAATTAAATACTTAATAAATACAATGAAAATAAATGAAAAAAAAAACATAGTCCTGCCCTCAAGGAGCTTACAGTCCCATGGAGAAGGTATTATGTAAGCAAATATATACAAAACAATTACATAGAGGATAAATAGGAAATAATTAACAGAGTATTTAATGAGAAGTAAGTTATAAGAAGTTTTGAAAGGTAGGAGGGGGCTAGGTTATGAAGGGCTTCAAATGCCAAACAGAGCATTTTGGTTTTGATCCTAGAGATGATAGGGAGCCACTGGCATTTATTGATAGGAGGGTAACGTGGTTATACCTACACTTTAGGAAAATAATTTCTATGGGTGAATGGAGTATAGATTGGATATTAAGGCAGGCAGACCTACCAGCAGTTATTGCCAATAGGTCAGTTGTGAGGTGATGAGGGATGTTGCCATAGGGGTGGCAGTGTCAGGACATGGGTCATATCTGAGAGATGTTGCAGTGGTAAAAAGGATAGGCCTTGGATTGGATACAGGGATTGAGGAGGTGAGGAATCAAGGAGAAAACTTCTAGACTGTGAGACTGAGGGATTGGGAAGATGGTGTTTCACACTACAGCAACAGGAAAGACAGGAGTGTGGGGGTGAAGGGGAAAAGATTCTATTTTGGACATCTTTGTTTAAGGTGTCTACTGGGTATACAATTTGAGATGTCTGAAAGTCAGTTGTGAAGATTGGAGAGGTTGGAGCAGGATGAGAATCATCAATAAACACAGAAACGGTAGAATTTATAAGATCACCAATTAAAGTATTATGGAGAGAGAAGAGGGCCCCGCCCAGAACAGTTAGACAGGAAGTTTTTATCTTCCCCAGTAATCTCATCTGCTCTTATTTAATGAACTATAATTTTATAGAAATAATTCCCTGATTTATATACTCAGCTCTGGCCTATCTTCTAACCTACAGTCACCCATCTCTAACTGCCCTCTTGGAAATATCAAATTGGGCATCCCACAGGCATTTCAGACCCATCCTTTCCCAAACAGAGCTCATTATCTTTCCTTTCTTCTCAACTTTCTTTTTACTGTTATAGGTACCATGATCCTCCCAGTCATATAGATTCGCAAATTTTGCATCATCCTCAATTCCTCCCTTTCATCTCACATATTCAATCCACTGAAAAATCTTTTCATTTCTACCTTCACATCACGTCTAATATATATGCCATTTTCTCTACTTTCACAGTTACCACCATGGCATAGACCTTTGTCTAGATTATTTCAGTAGCTTTATAAGTGGTTTCCTAGTTTCAATCCTTAACCACTCCAATAGGGGCTCCACTCAGTTGTCAAAGTGATTTTCCTAAAGTGCAGATCTAGTCTTGTTACCCTCGTGTTCAAGAAGTTTCAGTGACTCAGTGCTCCCGAGCTTATCATGGCTTCTGGTACAAAGTAAGTATTTAATAAATGTTTATTGATTAATTAACACCCTTTCACCTCCAGGATCAAACACAAAATCATCGGTTTAAAGCTCTTCATAACCTGGCACCTTCCTACCTTGCCAGTCTTCTGATATTTTACTCCTGTTCACGCTTTCCACCTATACTAGCCTGTGTTTCTCATACATGACATTCCATATCCTGTTTATTGTTATGCTTTTTCACTGGCTGTCTACCTATCCTGGAGTGATCTGCCTCCCTCTTTCCAAGTTCTCAATTTCCTTGACTTCCTTCAAGACTCAAAACCCACGTTTTGTAGAAACACAGTTTCCCTGGACTTTAGGAAAGCCTTCCTGACTTTCATAGTACATACTCAATACAAATTATGTATTTACTTGGTTGTTTATGTCTTGTCTCCTTCTTCAAAATGATTCTCCTCGAGAGCAAGGGATGTTTTATTTTCTTTTTCCTCGATTTGTATCTTCAGCTCTTAGTTCAATCCCTGGAACAAAGTAAATCTTTCATAAATATTTGTTGCCTGCCCTTTAATAAGGATGCTTTCTTCTCTCACCTTTGTCTCGGTGTTTCCTTGTCTTCTTTCAAGTCTCAACTCAAATCCTTTTATTTTTTTTTCCTTTTTGGAGGGGGGAGGGTAGGATAATTGGGGTTAAGTGACTTGCCCAAGGTCAAAAGGCTAGTAAGTATTAAGTATCTGAGGCTGTATTTGAACTCAGGTCCCCCTGACTCCAGGGCTGGTGCTCTATTCACTGTACCACCTAGCTATCCCATCAAATGCTACTTTCTAAAAGAGGCCTTTGCTAGACCCCCTACTGTAGCTACTGCTACTGCCAACATCATTACGGTTCAGTCTTTTCAGGAGTGGATCACCTATCCAACTGGTTACTGGATGAAGATTATACTTTTAGAGCTAATATTTTAGTAGGTAGTTTAAAATTAGTGTAATTTTTAGCAACTTCATCCTCTTTTTGGCCGTATTTACCACACTCAGTGTAATAGTTGAAGCAGAGGGGCCATATGGAACTGAGAGTCATTCTATACTCTTATCTGCTTTTATTCATGGCTGAAGAATTCATCTTCCAGAAGCCCACCTGCTGGTGAGGAGCCTCCCATTTGATTACTCAACCCATCAGCACACATTCACCAACTGTATATTATGTTCAAGGCTCCCGGCCAAGTGCTGAGGTTACAAAGACAAAGTAAAACATTTCTTTCCCTCAAGGAGCTTCTGTGCTCTTAAGCAAGGAAATGTGTATGTGTGTGGGCGTGTGTGTGTGAGTGTGTGTGAATATATGCAAAAGAAGGAAAAGTAAATAAGTACAGTTGTAAGAAGTCTCAAGTAATTCAGGGGATGAAGAAAGACCATACAGAAGAAAGCATTTGAACTGAGATTGAATGGAAACTAAAGATTCTAAGGGGCAGAGATGAAGTAGAAGTGCATTATAGGTATGGGGACAGCCAATGCAAAAATACAGAGAAGCGAGAAATGGAGCATCATGTGTGAAGAAGCAGACCACTGGTTGGGTTAGTCTAAAAAGTACTGGGTTGAAGCAAGGTTGTTAGCCAGTACCAGGAATATACCTCAACCTTTCGCAATTGTTATATATGGATAGGGAAGCCATTCCATTGGATTAGCCATCAAGAATCCCAGGCTACCTCCATACCATGATGAGGCATTGGAGGAAGAGTTTCATGTTATTTAAGAGAATCAAGAAAACCTTTCATTACTGGTGGCCAGTAGGGTATAAAACATGGGAAGAGGATTGTTGGGCAGTGCGAAATTCTAAAGATATGTATCATTCCATTTCAGCTCTAGCTCTCAGGATGGGCACTTGCCCCAACTGCTTTCAAAGGATAAATATTAACTGAAAAAATATCTTACAGTTTTAATAAAAAGGAAGTAGATAATGCACTAAAGAACACTGAGCCAGCTTTTCCTTTACTGTAACAGAAAAGTGTATTCCTGCTGCCTCGAGCTTTATTCTACACAAACTGCTAAAAGTCATATGTGATATGAACCAAGTATAAAGTGTAGCAAATGTCACCATTAATAATCGCTCACATTTACATATGTTTTAACATTTGCAAAGCATTTTCTTTGCAGCTAACCTTCCAGGTAGGTAGTACAGGAATGATTATTACCATTTCATAAGAAGGAAGAAGAAGAGGAAGGAGAGAGGGAGGGAGGGAGAGTGAGAGCGAGAGCGAGAGCGAGAGAGCGAGAGAGCGAGAGCGAGAGCAAGAGAGAGAAAGAGAGTATTTATTAAGTGCTTAGCATGTGCTAGACACTGTACTTAGGGTTAGGGATAAATTTTTAAGCAAGAAAGATAGTCCCTGTCCTCAAGTAACTTTCATTTTAAAAGGAGAAAATAACATATAAAAATAAGTTAGAAAGGGAGGAGGGGAATACTATATTACAGCAATATGACTTGGAGTTAGTGGTATGTGAGGCAGAATACTGATTTTAGGCAAGGTAATGTGAAAGACTCATTATCAGAGTCTAATGTAGCTGAAAAAAAATTAAAGTTTAAGGTTCTAGTGGCAGGGATGTGGGTGAAAAGTGAGAGGTAAAGGTAGAGATGGTGGCCTGGGTGCCAATGAGAGGGTTTGGAGTTAGTGGCCAGAAAGGGAAGGAAAGTGAAGCTCTACTATATTAAGTAACTTGCCCATGATGACAAAACTGGCATATATTTGAGATGATACCCAAACCTAGGAATGGCTAGGTGTGACAGTGGATAGAGTTAGGTCTGGATTCAAGAAACCTCATCTTTATGAGCTTAAATCTAACCTCAAGCACTTCCTAGCTGTGTGACCCTGGGCAAGACACTTAACCCTGTTTGCCTCAGTTTCCTCATCTGTAAAATGAGCTGGAAAAGGAAATGGGAAACCACTCCTGTATCTCCAGTATCTCTGCCAAGAAAACTCCCAAAGGGGTCACAAAGAGTCAGACATGAGTGAAAATGATAAAACAACATTCCTGTTGCACTTGAGGAGCTCTGACCACCAACACCACACCCCACCACCCCCACAAAATAGAATCTTTATTGCAGAGATTAAGCAGAAAAAAAGTGAAGAGTGGAGGGAGTCAGGATCAAACTGAAGATGTGAGCCGATCTAAAAACTTTGAGAAAGAAAAGAAATTGCGATGGAATCCAAGGACAGGGGCGAAAAGATAGCTGTCAAGGAGAGGAATCAAGCCAAATTTCTGCATTCTACCAATAAGTCTCTAATGCCTTGAGACATCATCCAGATTATGAGGTGTGCGGCCAAGGGAAAACATCACCAGGACGGAACATCCCTGAAGGAAGCAAAGGACTTCTCTCTGCAAGGTAATTCTTCTGAGTCCAAGCTACCCCAGCATGAGATGCTGAACTGACCCAAACTGTGAATCTCCTACACTGACTGTGATCCTCCTGGAGTCTGTGAGTGGATAAGCACTTGGGAAGCAAGCTTTGTTATAAGAGCCTCTTTTACTCACTCCTGGGGTGGGAGAAGGGGGTAGAGGAAGCCATCTTTCCTGAAACTCCTGGTTTCAGAGTGTACTCAAATGTCCACATAATATTTTTAAAAGAATATTGTGGGTTTTGTTCTCTTGCTGAGAAAAACACTTAGACAGAAAAAATATTGTGTGTAGTAATCATGCCATAATGCCTCCATTTTTTAATGTTTATATGATGTTTGCGTGACTGGGATGCAATAGGACTCAAGAAGAAAGTGCATCCGAGTAGGTGGGAGCTCAAGAATCATTCTGATTATACAAATTGGTATTAACCACCCCCCTAATCTGACAGAGAGTGGCTGAGTTTGGGGTCTAGAAGGTTGGCAACTCTGTAAGAATCATAGAGCTGTTTCTATTCTGGCAGTTAGTGCCAGAATAGCACTATTCTGGCACAGTTACTAAAGTGTGTTTGGGACTACCCAGAACTTAGTTCTTTGGGGAAACAGGATTAGGTTAGTTGTTAGTAATATGATAGGGAATGCTAAATGCCTATGAATGAGCAAATAAACCCTACCCAGGTAGAGAAAAACACTAGTCCCATTGCAGATCAACTGACATGTTAACATGTTTTGAAAGAGGTATATCAGGAATGAACACATGAAATTGTTTTCAAAAAGTAAAAAGAATAAAAACCAGTGAAACCCATTAAAGAATATTCATTAGATTTTTCAGTCTTTGACAACTTAACTTGAACAATTTAAAAGGTTAATGAATTAGATTATCGTTATCATTAGGGATTATCTACAATTCTGCCCATATTTACAAATGTTATGGGTCTGTTTGGTGTTGGTAGGCTCATGTCCCTCCTCTCATACTACTAGAAGGTGACTGTGCCATGGAGGACAGCTGATAGCTGCTTCCCTGCTTAGCAGCCCTTGGACACAACCAGGTAAGCCAGGGTATTCCTGTATAGTAAAGAGGGCTTTTTAATAATTTATTTTTAAAAGTAATTATATGAAACAGATCCAGCAGCCCTAATGATTTTGAGATTCAGTTAGTCAGTGCCTTCTTACAAGCCTAATTATGCTTATGAAGTATTGTTGTAGGAACTAATGGTTAAAAAAATAAAAGAAAATAAAACAGGTCTACCTATGGGAGGCTGGGATAAAGCATGTCCACAGCTAAGTATAATACACGATAATCAGAGAAGTGAGAAAGCATTAGCAACTAGGGGGATGAAGAAAAGCTTCATGGAAAAGGTGGCACCTAAGCTAAGCTTCTCCACCGAAAAATGTTAGAGGATGGTGATGATTCATCCTCATTTCTATCAAGACATTGAGAATAGATGATCAACATCCTGTAACAGTTTTCTATAGAGAAACATGCTTAGGTATAGGCACATATGTCCTGACACATGAGGTATGCCAGGAAGATTACTTCTTCGGAAAATAGGATCATCGATTTTGAGCTAAACGGAACTTGAAACGCCCCTTGCTTTGTTGTTGCTCAGTCATATCTGACCCTGTGACACCCATGGATGAGTTCTGGAGGTTTTCTTGGCAAAGATACTGTACTGGTTTGCTGTTTTGCTCCAGTGTGTCCCCATTTTATAGTTGAGGAAACTGAGGCAAACTGGGTTAAGTGACTTGCCCAGGGTCACACAATTAGTAAGCATCTGAGGCTGGCTTTAAATTCAGCTCTTCTTGACTCCAGATACAGTGCTTTATACACTAGCACCTAACTACCCTATTTTATTCGCTCTTCATTTTACAAATTAGGAATCTGGGGGTCTTAGAATTAATAAAGCTACATAGTTCTTGAACTTCTCTGGCACTCTGTTTCTGGGTAATTAATAATCAATTTATTGATTAGGAGAATCCATCCCCATTCAGACTGCTCTGGTTGGTTTTCCCCTTCAAGAGCTGTGTCACCCTAAACTCTACTGAGGGGTATAAGGACAGGTACCTCCCCAGGATAAGGACTCAATCAGACTGGATTATGTTTATAACAGAAGTTAGGTCTCCCAATTGGTTGGGATCCTACCAGAGATTAACGAGCAATTTCCTTGAAGGGCTAAGAGTAATATCATCTATCAGTCATATCCTTCTGAGACTGACTTTAACAAGAGTTGGGCCTTAATGAGGAAATAGAAGAAAAGCTTAGAACCCAATTTAACAACTGGCAATTGATATAATTGTACAATCATAATTTCTCCCAAAACTCAGCATCAGGAAATTTCATCATGCTGCAAGACTATATGTTCTTTGTACCCACATTTCTTCAGTCTACTCTGTCCCCCTGACTGAACCCTCTGGTTAGAGAGCAGGGTCATGGGTTCCTGGGCCTTTATCTAAAGATGGGGACCAGCACATTTTTTCTCCCCATTTCCCACTAGCTTCTGGGTTTCTATGCAACTCTCTGGGCTTTCCCCACCCCCCCCTCTCAACTTCTCTTTGTGTCATTTCCCCCATTAGATTAGATTGTAAGCTCCCTGAGGGCAAGAACTCTCTTTCTTTGTATTTGTGTGCTTAGTGCTTAGTATAATGACAGACACTGAGTAAGTGTTTAATAAATTATTTTTTTGACTAACTTGCCCAAGGTGATGAGTGATCCAGGACTTGAAACCACCTTGAAACTGACTCCAACTAGTCTTCTTATGATTATATCAAATTACTATATGCAAGTACCTATATGCAAATCCCTTTCTTCCTTTAAAAGATTCTTCCTTATCTAGGAGGCTAGACAAGAATTGTGGAACTCCTAAAGTCAGTTACCTTCCCAACTCATCCTCTTCCAAAATGAACATCTTTATATTTTTGATGCATCTCGTAGTACTATATCTTTATTATCATTCCCACCAGAAACACAGTCAGTGGGAAATGTTGGGTAGCCTAGTTCAGTGCAGTCTAAAAACTGATATGCCTCAGTGGTCACACTTCAGAAGCTTAGCCCAGCCCAGCATGACCTCTGAACTGCCTGAATGGGAAAGGGATACCAAGTTGACTTGTCACACATGTAAACTGCTAATTCTTTGAAAAATCTTAATCTTTTCTAAATTGGGACCAATCTGTTTGTTGTAGAGATAAAACCTAATAAGGCAGTTTGACGTTACTAATCTATCTCTGAAGAGTTTCCACTTGCCTCCCACTGTGGTGAGACAAGCCTCTGTTGCCTTTCTGTAGCAAACTGTACCTGTCAGCAGGTATACAGCTGAGATGCCTGCTGAACACACCTGCCCCAGCTCAGCAGGATTCATGTGTGAGCATGAAATCTGGGGAAGGGATGGTTGAAAGAGCAAACTAAAAGAAGCTCTTGGTTACCTGGTCTAGTTGTGGATCTTTTTAATTGAATAGGGAATTATCATATTTATCATCTTCCCTTGGGGGGGTGGGGGAAAGCAAAAACTTTCCACTCTCACTGACATCTAGTGACTAGGAAGTCAGATAAATTAACTGGTCCTTAGGGCTTTAGTTTGGACTCAGATTAATGTCCAAAATAAGTGGAAAACTAACAGCAAATTCATGGGCTATGTGTCATTTTAACTTTCCACATAGAAAAAAATTATTTTTTGTTTTTGCTTTCTGTTTGTTTAAGTGAGCATTGATGTGAGCTCTCAAGAATCTGAAAGGCTGAGACCAGCACCCTGATGTGAATTTCAAATGAATTTCATATGCTAATTACTTAATATGCATTATTAAGTTGAAAGATCTTCCTTAAATCATTAGCCTTGAGAGCATAAGGCTAAACAAAGGTATAATACATAAATTGGTTGATGAATATGGCACAAGGCAAGGTATGGACCTCAAATACAAAACATATCTGCACATTGAATCTGTTTGCACCAACATGCTCTCATTCTGGATTCTATTCAGACATTCCCCAATAGAGTATGCATTACCTTTTAGGAAAATGAGAAGTCATTGTCTCTTTCTATCTTTCTACCCTTCTTTTTATGATGCTGTCACTCAAATAGAGAGAAAATGTCTATATTCTGCTACCACAGCCCTGGCTTTGTTTAATACAATGATAATTTACTATTACTAGCATCTGTGGGGCCTTGCCACCATTTTCCTTATAAAGTTTTTTTTTAAGTCTTTTTGGAGGGGGGATGGCTGGGCTATTGGGGTTAAGTGACCTGCCCAAGGTTACACGACTAGTAAGTGTTAAGTATCTAGTATCTACAAAAATTTTGTGGATTTGAACTCAGGTCCTTCTGATTCCAGGGCCAGTGCTCTATTCACTGCATCATCATCCTCCTAAAGGATTCCCTTTATTCACTAAAGGAATAGTGAGCACCTTCTGTGTGCCTATAATTGTATTATTCACTGTGCTATGAAGCTACCAAAAAAGACATAGAGTTAGGCTTCCTGACAAAAAGTATTTTATAGTTTACTTGAAGAAAAAAAGACAATGGACAATGTAGAACCGGAAAATATAATGATGATATTTACAGCCAATATTTACTTAGCATTTATTCTAATTCAAGTTCCCTAATAACCCTACAAAACAGATACTTGAGATATTATCAACCCCATTTTACAGAGGCAGAAACTGAAATTGAGTAAAGTTCAATGACTTGCCCATGAACACAAAGCCAAAAGTATCAGAGGGGAGATTTGTGGTCTCCCAGTTCAGCCAGGCTCAAACCTTGGTGTCATTCTCAACCCTTCATTTTCACCGTCCCCATCCAACCTTTTGCCAAGCCCTGATGATTTAACCTCTATGATATTTCTAGTGTGTGTCCCTTCTCTCCTTTGACACTGTTATCACACTGGTGCAGGCTCTTATCATTTTACCCTTAGACTACTGAAATAGTCTTCAGTTGGTCTCTGAGAAAAATGATGATTAAATAAACAATTATTGGGGAGATCAAGGGTTTTTTTCCCCTTTCTTATCTCATCATTCTCTACTGGGCCAAGTCAGCATCTCAAGGATATTGCCGATAATGAGATTGAATTAACTTTCTCCTCAATCTTGTTCAGGTCCTGCCCAAGTGAGGAGGTCCATTGTGTTCTACTCAGGCTTGGGTGGGGAGTAGATCCTTTGAAGCTGGGGGGGAACTGGGAGTAAGAGTGTTCAAAGTCCCCCACCCCCTCTTATTATAATATTCATTCTTCTCATTAATTGTTAACCAATCTGAGTACATTGCCACCTTCAGGAACACCCACTCTTCCAAGCACATTTAAAGAGTTATATGAGAGGGCTTTGGCATTTGAGAGTGCCACTGACACTGGATTATCTGGATAATTAATAAAATGACTAATTACCCAGCAGCTATATCTCTTGAATTTTTTATATATCACAGTCTCCTTACCCCAAATCTCTCCCCACTCCTATTTCCCACTTTACTATCAAAAAACTTCAACGGTTCCTTATCACCGCCAGAATCAAAAATCAAACCTTCTGCTTGAGATTCAAAGACCTTCATAATCTGACTCCCTCTAACCTTTCTAGTCTTCTTATATGTTACTGCCCATTCCCCCAAATACATAATGTACTCTTCAATCCAGTGCCATCATCTTCCTCGCTGTTCTTCAAATGACTCTCCACCTCCCAATTCCCAGCATTTTCAGGGGCTTCCCCCTATTCCTGGAACACATTCCCTTGTCACCTCTACCTCCTAACTTCTCTGGTTTCTTCCAAGTACCAGCTAAAACACTGGCTTCTTCAAGAGGCCTTTCCTTAACCCCCTTAAAACTGGTGCCTTCTCTCCATTGATTATCTCCAATTTACCTTGTACATAGCTTCTTTGTATGTAGTTATTTGCATACCATCTCCTCCATTACACTTGGAAACTCCTTGAGAGCACAATCTATTTTTTGCCTTTCTTCATATCTCCAGTGCTTAATACAGGACTCGGTACATGGTAGGCACTTACTAAATGCTTGCTTACTGGCTAAATCCAATGCCATCTTGCCCCTCAATATGTAAAAAGTTAAGGGGGTGGGGAAGGAGGAGTGTTGGCATTCCACTTGCGTGCCCTGGACAATTGCAAATGAAATCAGCGAAGATACTGAAATAAGCAGAGAAGACTTCATGGAGTTGGTAACTAGGCCTTAAAGGACTGTCTGTGATACATGGACTGGTGGGAAGGAGGAAACAGGCCAGTAAAGGCAGGGAGAAGAGATTGAGAGAAAGTCCAGGCCTGACAAAATGTGTGCAATTCATATGGTATGTATAAAAGGAGTTTATATATAAAGGGACTTGAGAGATTTTTGATTGAAATGAGCAGGTTCTATCCCCATAGCTATTGCATTTGGGCTCAGCAGTTCCAATTTAATAAACACATATTGAGCACCGACTAAGTACAAGGTATTGTGATTGTCTAGCATAGGAATCTTGCCTTGATTCTGCCCTTGGCTAGGCTGGGAGAAGCAGAACCTTGCAGCATACTTTGTAGACTCACAATCCGTGGCCCAAAAGCAAGTAACCTGTGTAAGAGAATAGCATGCTTAGATCTGTTGCATGTAGCCTGTCACCTTCTTTAATATGGCGGAGTGCAGGGCCACAACATCTTGTGTGGCAGCATTCCCAGAAATAAATAAATAAAACTTATTAGATGTCATTTTCACAATTATGCTAATCCCCTTTTGCTCATGATGGCCTATCATATTTGCAAAGTCCTCATTCTCCATTCCAGTGCTGACTCAAATGTTCATTCCATGGCAATTGTTGTAATATGTCAACGGTTTCCTCTACATTAATAACCTGCTAATGTCAAAGTACCATAATTAATAGTCTTGTTTTGACAGAATTCTTACAGTCCTTCCACTTAGGAAGGAGAAAGAAGGAAGGAATGAAAAAGCCATTTATTTTCCTAATATTTAGTGTTTGCATGTGTGGGAGACATTAAATACCTGTAGCCCCTTCGCTCTGCAAATAAGCAGATTAGAATTGCCAACTGTAATGTTTCATGCTACCAGTACAAAGTGATATATTTGCAAAATTACATCACAAAATTAGTTTTATTGGGGGATTCATGAGAGCCAGCAGTGGCCTAATGGTAGGAGTACTGAACTTGGTGTCAAGAAAACCTGGGTCTAAAACTTGCCTCTGACACACGGTCATTGTGTGACCCCGGGCAAGTTATTTGCCTTCTCTAAGGCTTGTGTAACTTTAAGTTAATTGTGCTTATGATCGCCTTGATGGAAGAAGTTTCTTTATCAGGAATTCCTACAAAAATATAATCAGAGGTGTTTGGTGTACTAAGGAAGGAGGTAAAAAAGAATCCTGTTCTTTGTTCACATTTAATTCAATTGCACAAATACAGGATATCCCAAAAGCTTTAACAGTATAAAACTGTTCTAAGACTTTTGGGATATCCTATGTTTATTAAGGACTTACTGCGGGCCAGGCAGGATACAAAGAGAAAAACAAAAAATGTCTATCACTCAAGGAGTTTAGAGTCTTCTCTAACACAGATTGGAAAATATGAACTATATATAAAGTGATTAGAGGAAACTGCAGGACAAAGACTTCTGGGGATGTTGTGAGAAGATGGAAGAGTAGGTTAGAAATGTCCAGGCTCTTCATATTTCCTCCACAAACAGACAAGAAATTGCAAACAAATGATTAAAGCAAAGCAGGGGGGTGGCTAGGTGGCACAGTGAATAGAGCTCCGGCCCTGGAGTCAGGAGTACCTGAGTTCAAATCCGGCCTCAGACACTTAACACACACACACACACACACAAAAAAAACACACACACACAAAAAAACTAGCCGTGTGACCTTGGGCAAGTCACTTAACCCCAACTGCCCTCCAAAAAAAAAAAAAGCAAAGCAGGAAAGGTCTCATAGTGGATGGCACATGGGCTGAGTCAGGGCATCTCTGGTGTTGGGTGAGGATGGCTTGGGCAAAAGCCTTTACAAAGTCATAGAGACAGAAGGTCTCTGTCAAATATTTATTTCAGGTCAAAACAATGGTCCATTATGGCTGAGACATTAAGCTCGTGCTGCATAAAATGTGAAATCATTCTGAAACTAAAGATTAGAGGCAAACAATCAAAACTGACTCAGCCGCCAGGTATGGGAGTATATACATCACTCTACAGCTGTGGTCCCCCACATCTTCACTGAATGGAAGTATGCATTTTATCTTCTGTATTTTGGAACCAAGGTAGTTTCATGCAATTAATCAAAATACATAGAGGCACTGAATTTGAAGATTAAAAGGAAATACAGAAAAAATAATGGTAGATTATCATACCTAGCATTTATGTACTACTACCCGATTAATAAAGTTTACATGGTCTATCATTCAATTATCATAACAAGCATGTGAAGTGTCATTACTGTACCCATTTTCTATCTGAGGAGACTGAGGCTGAGAGAGATTAAATCATTTGACCAAGGTTAAATGTCTGTGGCAGGATTCAAATTTGAGTCTTCCTAACTGTAAGTCTGGCTCTCTACCCAGAACCACCTGACTGGCCAGAAACTCTTTAAAGCAGTGTGTCTGACTCAAAGAGAGATGGAAGGTGCATGTGGTTCACATGTTGGCTTAGAAAACCACATTCATATTACCTATGTTCTGTGATATTTTTATGTAGTTTGTTAAACACTTCCAGATTACATTATAATTTTTTTTTTTGCTTTTTTGGAGGGCAGTTGAGGTTAAGTGACTTGCCCAAGGTCACACAGCTAGTTTGTGTGTGTGTGTGTGTGTGTGTGTGTGTGTGTGTGTGTGTGTGTTAAGTGTCTGAAGTCAGATTTGAACTCAGGTACTCGTGACTCCAGGGCTGGTGCTCTATTCACTACGCCACCTAGCCGCCCCCAGATTACAATATAATTTGATTTGGGCCACTCTGGGAGGGAATGTACATTTGACATCTTGGCTTTTACACATTCTATCTTAATTGGTCCCAACAAAAAGGCTAAGTATGAGGTAAGTGCTATAGTCATTTCTGTTTTACATACAAGTTTAGTGATTTACCAGGAGTTACACTGCTTGTATGTCTGAGGAAGGATTTGAACTTAGGTCTTGCTGGCAAGTCTGGCACTCTATATACTATGCTATCTGCCTGCTAAAAAGGGGGGGGGGGGATAAATTGTGAAAAAAGAAAAGAAAAAACAAGTCTTAAAGTTGTAGATCAGTCCTTTCCAATTCTTTGTGACCTCTTTTGGGGTTTTCTTGGCAAAGGTACTGGAGTGGCCATTTCCTTCACCAGTTTATTTTACAGATGAGGAAACGGAAGCAAACAGGGTTAAATGACTTGCGCAGGGTCACACAAATAGTAAGTGTGTGAGATTGCATTTGAACTCAGGAAGATGAGTCTTCCTGTTTCAGGGCCTTGCACTCTATCCACTGTGCCACCTAGCAATCCAAAATAAAAAAAAAAAATATATATATATATATATATATACACAGAGATAGAAAGATAAATAGGCAATATCATTATTAATTTACACAAGGTAAGATAATGAAAGAATGAATTAAATATTTATTAAATGCTTATGTATTTTATTATTATATTATGTAAATGATGTAATTATTACAAAATATTATAATATAAATTATGTTATCATATATTTATTATTAATATTTTATTATTGTATATGTGCCAGGAAATGTAAATAAATGTACACATATGTATTTATATGAATGTATATACACATACTTGCTAACAATCATTAATTTTTGCTTCTTACTGAGAATTTACCCTTAGCATTACAGAAAATAGAGTGATCCCTTGTTTGTTATGAGAACAGAACCAAAATGACCTTTCTCTCAAGTAATTGTCTTAGAAAAGAAGAAAAGGAGGCTAAAAATTTAACATATGAAGAAAATTTGATGAGCTTCCCTTCAGATGATCGCCTTATATAAATGAAAACAATTGAAAATCCCTCCCTCAGATAACTCGTCTAGTGGGGAGAAAAAGTAGCTTGTAATTTAGTGTGAGAAAACGGGGAAAAAATGGTTTGGAAATACTGTTTCATTTGTCCAAATGTTTCAATAGTTAGCTTAATTGAAGGGAACAATGTGTAGAAATAAATGTCAGGCACAACATGGGCTTTTCACTGCTGCTTTTAAGAAAAGAAATGATTATAATAGGAAGAGCCAGTATGTGTGGTGAGAGGGCTGTTTTCAGAGATCTAATAGCCTGCAGCTGGAAAAATCAAATTAAACAGCAACTTTTAAAATGTCTGTTTATCCGTCCATCTATCTATGTATCTATCTATGTATCTATCTATGTATCTATATATCTGTGTATCTATCCATCCATCCATCCATCCATCCATCTATCTATCTATCTATCTATCTATCTATCTATCTATCTATCTTTCTGTCTGTCTCTGTCTAATCTATCCATCTTATCTATTCATCTATCCACCTATTATATATTTATCCATCTATCATCCATCCATCCATCCATCATCTATCTATCCATCTATGTGTATATCTATCCATTTATTTATCCACTTATCTATCCATTTATCTATCCTTCTAGCCATTTATCTATGGATTTATCTACCCATCCATCTATTTCACTTTTCTATTCATCCATCCATCTAACCATACATCTTTGTATTTATCTATCTCTCCATCATTTATCTACTTCTCTATCCTTCCATCCATCCATTTATGTATCTGTGAGTCATCTAACTTAGTTGTTTCTGTCTCTCTGTCTCTATTTCTGTCTCTCTCCTACCTTTTTGTTACCAAAAAACACCTCAAGGTTTAGCCTCATGACCTCGGGCTCTCTTTCCCATCCTAAGAATTTAATAATGCAACAAAAATTTATATTAGTGGTAAATATATTGGGGGTATCATTCATCTTTGAGACAGAAAGCATAACAAGCTAAAAACACTCTGGCCATAAATCAGGTGTAGGCAGCTCTTTAAGTCTTTTCTTCTTAACCCTATCCCACTTGGTCTTAAATAAAGCTTGGTGCCATTTTACTATAAGTAACCTAGAGTAAGTATAGACCTACATTCAAATCTAGCCTCGGACAATACCTGACTGTGTGGTTGTGGGTGAGTTATTTCTGCTTCAGGTTCCTAATCTGTAAAAAAGAGAATAAGAATAACACTTACTCCCCAGGTTTGTTGTGACGGTCAATTGGGTTTGCAAATGAAAGATGCACTTCAAACCTCAAAATAATATACAAATGCTAGTTATTATTGCTATCTGCTATTATTATTTCTACATTCATATGTATGTACAAGAAAAGAGCATTACTGTAGACAAATCAAATTCTGATTTTAGTAAGACTCCCTTAAATAATATTATTGCTTTTAATCTCACATGCCTAGCACTGGAATAAAATACAACATTTCAAAATTATATAAATATATATTTAATCTGTTATATATAACATATAGATTATGGGTCTTCATGCAATAATTACATAATTTTCACAGTTACGAGATTTAGGTTAAGATTACGGTTAAATGCCCTATATTCAGATTCACACCTGAAATGGGATTTTTTATTCTAATGCATTGAAAAAAATTGTCATTTAGTTTTTGCTTCAAGATCTCCGACAAGGGAGGAAAGGAACTTCCCAATGGCAGCCGGTTCTCAAGTATAAATTTCTTCCTTTTTGATGCTTCATATTAATCCAAATTCTTTACTCTTGAAACCAAAGAGAACAAGTTCAATCATTCTTGATTATCATAACCTTTCAAATACTTCAGAATAGCTATCCTATTTCCCCTGTCTTCTCTTTTTCAGATTTAAACTCTTTAACTAATCCCCAAGTTACATAGACATAAAACCTCTCCCTCCTGGTTTCTTTTCTTTGTACTTTCTTCGACTAATCAACAGCCTTCCTGAAATGTGGTGCCAAGAAAAAATTGATATAGTGCAATCTGAATGGAATTGAGTGCATTGAGATTGTCACCTCTTCAATCCTCTATACTATGCCTCTATTAAAAGATTCCATTACTATTTGGTCAGCAATCACACCATGCTCTAAATGCTCCTTATCAGGGTTTTTTTTTTTTTCAGGAAAAACTTCTATCTCACCTAGTGTCTCCATCTTTTGAAGCAGATATTTTGAACCCAAGTGCTATATTTGGATTCATTGATCCATATTAAACTTCATTTTATTTGATGCAGCCCAGTTTCTAGCTAGTCAAGATTATTTTGACTCCTGACTTTGTCATTCGATGTGCCTTTTTATCACCTGCAGATTTGATAAGAATGGTATGACTTTTTCAAACCATTAATAAAATTGTTAAATAGCACAGATTCCAGTGTCTCTCAATCACATACCTTTTTCCCAAGTTGACATTGAACTATTAAAGACTAACCTTTGAGTCACTCAGCCAATTCTGTATGAAATCTAATTATATTATCAAATATTGCACAAGCCTTTATCTTTTCCACGAGAGGTCTATGCAGAGTGGATTTCAGAGGGAGCTGGTACAGAAGACATCAATAAATCCATCAAGTATTCACTGAGCACCTTCTATGAAATGATTTTCTAAAATCTAGATAAACTAAATCTATAGCATTTACTTAGTCTATAATTTTAGTAACCTTGTAAAAAATGAAATAAGATTATCTTTAGGTACTCTGGATGAAAAGAATGTGTTTCTTTATAAATCCCTTTCTTCCTTTATTGAATGTTCACTAACCATTTCTTCAATCATATTTCTAGTATTTTGCTGGTAATATAATTCAAACTCACTATCATGTACTTTATATATTCTATTGCCTTTTCTTTTTTAATTGAAATAATATTTGCCCTTATCCAATTTTGCAATGCTCCTTCCTTTCCCCATGACTTTAAAAAATCATTGACAGTGGATTTGGAATCACATTTGCCATTTCTTTCTGTAGGATGTAGCTTAACTGGATCTGGTGACTTGAAGTCATTAATTCAATTCAACAAACATTCATTGAATATCTCTATACCAAGCATTCTTCTAAGTGCTTTGTTGTTGATGTTGTTCATTCCTGTCTGATTCTTTGTGACTTCATTTGTGGTTTTCTTGCCAAGGATGCCAGAGTGATTTGTTATTTCCTTCTCCAGCTTATTTTACAGGTGAGGAAACTGAGGCAAAGAGTATGGGATGACTTACTTAATCAGTAAGATAGTATTAGGAAAGGACAAAATAAAACCCTGCCTATCACAAGAATTGTAATTACAAATTGGGTATTGGGTTGACATCTTATTTGTGGCCAAGATTCATTGACCAGAGCAAACACAATTAGAAGTCATATGATAGATCATTTCTAAAGAGATTAAAAGCTGTGGTTGGGAAGGCACGGAGAGATGTTTTGTGTACTGGTTAAGAATAACGAGTATTTTATGGAAACATTAATAGAAAGACTGATAATATCCATAAAAACAACATCTTCATAAAAATGCCCATTTAAGCTAATACAGCATCTGTAATTGATAGTCATTGGAGCCAATTAATGTTGCAAACCTGGTATTTCTACTAGTACTGAGAAACCCACACATTCACAAATCACAGCAGAAATTAACAAATATCATCTTCAATACGTGGGCACCTCTATATAGAAGAGTAGATAAAATTAAGAATTTTCCAGTTGTTAAGCATATGAAAAGACAAACACATATTCCTTATTGATTTACCCAAAAAGGAAGGAGTAGAGGACAGAATAAGGGACTTTGTGCTTTTTTCATGAGCCACAGCATGTAAAGAATTACTAAGGCAAAGCTCTGAAAATAGATACCCATAGATAACAGCAAGAATTTAATTGGTGTTCATAATGATAAATTGTGTTTAAAGATAAAGGAAAGTAATAAGGAAGCTTTCTTTATCACTCTTAAAAAAGAAGAAAACTTTGACCACCTGTTCTTGGGAAGTCTGGATAGGGCCAAATTGCCTTTTATACAATTTTGAAATAGCATCCTAATTCACCAGACCTAGAATTTGAATTCATCTGGGGAACTCATTGGCATAATTTCAATTCTAACTTATAGAACTGATTTTCAGAAATTATATTCAAATCACCTAAGATGAGGATTCACAGCCAGAAGAGGAATTAGACACCATGTTGGATGGTAACTTACATTCATTATGCCTAGAATGCAGAACTGCTTAAAGTCAAGATCAACTTAAGGAAGTTCCTATCCTGCACATTATTTGCCCAATAACAACAAAACCATTGCCTAATTAATCTAATTAAACAAACATAAGTTTTCTGACTTCTCAAACACATGAGATAGCAACTGTCCCAAATGTTGAGATTGGCTGGTCAAGATCCAAAACTAACTCACTTTGACATTAGAGGCTTGCTAGACTAAGTTGTGACATAGATTATGTAGCAATATTTAAAGTTCATTGACTGAAACCACAGACATTATGCATCATTAACTGGGGAGGTTGTAATAATGATATCTGATATTTATGATGGTCTAATGTTTGCAAAACTGTTTACACGCATTATCTTCCTTGAGTCTCACAGCATTATTTTGAGGAAATTACTACTGGTATTACCACTTCTATTTTATAGAAGAGGAAACTCAAGTTCTCAGAATATTTTATTTGCCTAGCAATGTGCAAAACCAAGCCTTCCTGACTAATGTCACCATGGCACTCTAGGAGATACTGGATGTGGAGACAGAATATTTTGTATAGTGTCAGTATCCAATTCTTTTTGAGGAGATATACCATCAACTCTTTGTCTATGTTCAGGTCAGGTTACCTTTCTTGGTCTCCTTTTCATCATATATGAAAGAAGAGAATTGGACTGGGACAATCTTGGAGTTTTCCTCATAGATATTTGATGATTTTATTAATTATTGCATTTGTAATACATTGTCCCTTAAAGATCTATTGATGAGTTATGTCAACCCCAGGAAACTCTGAAACCCTACCTCCTCTGATCAGCAATTTTTAACTGCCCCCAAGAACTACCCTTCTGACCAATACCTCAAGCAGTTTCTAACTGTGCCTGTTCCTGGACAGAGATAGTTCCAAAGGCTACAACTTTGTTCCTTTAATCTCTTAACAACACTCTATTCCTCCAGTTAGGCCATTCTGTTCACCCTACAGATGACTCCAGCTCTGACCTGCTGCTCCATCTACCTACCCTACCTAGCTCCCATGAGTGTAAATAATTGTCATTAAACTCCCCTCCTTGGACATTCCTCTTTGACAAGACAGCATGTTGCCCTGAATTGCAATTCCTTGACCTTGAATAAACGCCTCGCTTTATTTAATGATCACCTAGTTGGTCTGTGGGGTTTTTTAGGTTGATAGTTGTCACCTCAGAGTTCTAAGACAAATAATAACTGAAACGGATTTCAGAACTGCATCAGCTAAGCCTGAAGTTGGAAATAAGATTGAAGAGAAAGACTAGCTAGGGAAAGGAAAAGTTTGGAATTAGAAAACCAGAAAAGTCCTTCAGCAACCCACCTAATCTATCTGAAATACTATGCCCAATGAGGCACTAATTGTGTAGGATAAATGAAAATTGGAAACATTTATTCAAAACAAAAGAAAATTCATCAAGGAACTTTTATGGAAAGAGAAAAGGACACTGATATTTACATTCAAGAGTTGTGAATTAGGAATCCAAGATGGTGGAGAAAAGGCAGGGACTTGTCTGAGCTCTTCCTAATTTCCCCCCATACAATTTTAAATAATACTTCAAAATGATTTCTGGAACTTCAAAACCCACAAAAGAATGAGGTGAAACAATTTTCCAGCCCAAGACAACTTAAAAGGTTGACAGGAAAGGTCTGTTGCATTAGGATGAACACAGAGCACAGTCAAGCAAAGGCAACATCCTGGAAAGTTGGCAGAAGTCCTTAGGGACAACTGAATTGGCAGCAGCTTCCAGAGTACTTAGCTCATAGATATTAAGGGGGTTAGACAACTGGTCAGAAGGAGATTACAAAGGGCCCTTTGCTGGCACTGGGAGTAGGAATCTGTTGCATCACCTATATGTATATCCAGACTACAGTCCCAGGGTGAACAGGAGTAGTAGTATACCAGAACTTATAGAGACAGGGGAGCAGAGATCCTGGTCATACTTCTAGGGTCAAAAATAGTATTTGTGACTGATCACAGACAAAATAATGAGCCAGGAGAGTAAGTAAACATGTCTCTCCTTAGATTATACAAACCTGGAAGACCTGAAAACTTCCAGATGCCCAGAATTAGCTCTGAAAACAACTGCACATGTGCATACACACACACACACACACACACACACACACACACACACACATGCACACAGCTTGGGACAGTGGCCCTTCCACCCTGGGAGCAGAGCCAAACTTTAACAGAAAGTTAAAAGCCAAGAAATAGTCTAGAAAAATGAGCAAACAGCTAAAAATGAACCTGATCATAGAAAGATACTAAGTAGACAGGAAAGATCAAAACACAATCTCAGATGAAGCTAACAGAGTCAAAACAGCCACATCTAAAGTCGCAAAGAAAAATGTGAAATTGTCTCAAGCCTAAAAATCATTCCTGGAAAATATCAAAAAGAATTTGAAACATCAAAGGAGAGGGAAAATTTGGAAAACAAATGATGATGAAAGAAAATCATGAAAAAAGAATACCAACTTGGTAAAGGAGGCAGAGAAAATACTGACAAAAAATAATACCTTGAAAAGCAGAGTAGACCAAATGGTAAAAGAGGCACAAAAATCTAATGAAGAGAAGAATGTTTTAAAAAGCAGAATTGACCAAATGGAAAAAAAATGTGCAAAAATTCAGTGAAAAAAGGAACAAACTGGGTAAAAATAGATAAGAATAGGGGTAAAACAGGGGTCCTCCTGGGACAATCTGAGATCAGGAAAAAAACCCAGGATGTTTGGTTCCTGTGAAGAGTAAACACCTCTAGGATAGTGTCCTGTTTGCAATAAGCTACAAGGGGTTAGCTGGATTAGGAAGGCTGGTTCAGCTCCAGCCACCAGAACTTTTGGGACCAGACGGTGAGGGTAGTTAGGCATCTGAGATGGGAAAGATCAAGGGAAGCTCTGATGACAAGGAATGCCAGGCCCAGATGTGCTGCAAAGAGCCATGGGGGTGAAAAGCAACCAGCACACACCCAATGAGTACAGAATCAGTGGGGAGGAATATCTCTGACTATGGGCACTTATAGCAGGATAGAGGTTTATCTTTGGTTCCAGGTAGAAGGGAGAACTGAAGATGTGGGACAAGGCACCATCCCCCATACCCCAGGACTAGAGGTGATTATAAAAACTAAACTATTACCAAAAAATGCACAGGCGAAGGAGAAAGAATTCAATGTTAGAGAGTTATTATGGGAATAGAGAAGCCTGGGTTTCATCTTCAGAGGAGGCTACTGAAGCAAAGAAACTCTCTTCTGTGCCAAAGAGTAACATCAAATGGCCACCTGCCTGAAAAGAATTTATAGAAGAACTTAAAGAAGACTTTAAAAAAAATCAAATGAGAGAGATGGAGTAAAAACTTTAAAAAAAAACCCAAGAAAATCAAGAAGATTATGAAAAGTAAGTCAGTTAGAAAAGGTGATCCAGGGGAGCCAAGATGGCAGCATAGAATCAGGAAGACTGGGAGCTCCCCCCATAATCACCTCAAATACCTATAAAATATGACTCTAAACAAATTTTAGACCTACAGAACCCACAAAATGACAGAGAGAAACAAATATCCTGCTGAAGGCAGCTCTGAAGGGGACTGGAAGGGCCCATTGCAGGGTGCTGGGAGTCCAAGCCCAGCCCCATGTAAGCCTGCAGTTTTAGCCCCAGGGCAGTCCCAATCAGCAGCTGCAGTGGACTTCAGGAGAGTAGATCACCAGCAGTTGTGGTGGTTTCCAGCATTATCAACCGATATATGCCAAAGAAAAAATGAGAGGTCAGTATAGAACTCTGTTAGAACTTGGGTGGGGGGGGGGACAGTGGAGTAGATCTGGCTCCTGTTTCCAAAGATAGAAGTGACAGAGGTGTGGCAGCCCTGTAGCCACCTCCACAGAGCTGCTTCAGAGCTCCTGGCCTGCAGATTGTAGGGGGGCCAAGCAACCATTCAATGGGTAATCCCTCCTGCTTTAACCTGCTTGTATTTGGATTGTGGTCTTACATGGTGGTCCTGAGGTGTGTGACCAGTGAACCAGAGCTTGTAGGGGCAGCATAGAGGGCACCCAACTAATAGCTGCAGCAGCTGCAAAAACCCCAGTGATTTGAGACAAAGCTCTCTTCTTTGGAAGCAGAGTTCTACTGTGGCAAAGAGCTCAAAGTCAAGTAATTGAGTGGGAACATGAGCAACCAAAGGAAGCAAAGCAAGCACAGCAACCAAACCTTCAATTCCTTTTTCGGGGACAAAAAGGATCAAAGCATGGAACAGGAGGAAGACAATGAAGTCAGAACTCCTGCACCAAAAGCTTCCAAAAAACAGATGAATTGGTTACAGGCAATGGAAGAGTTCAAGAAGGTTTGTGAAAATCAAGTAAGGGAAGTAGAGAAAAAATTGGGAAGAGAAATGAGAATGATGCAAGAAAATCATGAAAAGAGAATCAACAACATGACTGAAGAAAATAACACCTTAAAAAATATATTAACTCAAGTGGCAAAAGAGGCCCAAAAAGCCATTGAGGAGAAGAATGCCATAAAAAGCAAAATTTCCCAGATGGAAAAAGAATTTCAAAAGCTCACTGAAGAGAAAAAGTCTTTCAGAATTAGATTGGAGCACGTGGAAGCTAATGACTTTATGAGAAATCAAGGTACTATATAACAGATCCAAACAAATAAAAAAACAGAAGGCAATGTGAAATATCTCTTTGGAAAAACCACTGACCTGGAAAATAGATTTAGGAGAGACAATTTAAAAATTAGTGGACTACCTGAAAGCCATGATGAAAAAAAGAACCTAGAAATCATCCCTCAAGAAATTCTCAGTTATAAATGCCCTGGTATTTTAGAACCAGAGGGCAAAATAGAAATGGAAAGAATTCACCAATCACCTCTTTAAAAAGATTCCCAAAAGAAAACTCCTAGGAATATTATAACCAGGTTCTGGAGTTCCCAGATCAAGGAGAAAATACTACAAGCAGCCAAGAAGAAACAATTTGAATATTGGGGAAACACAATCAGGATAACACAAGATCTAGCAGCTTCTACGTTAAGGGATCAAAGGGCTTGGAATATGATATTCTGGAGATCAGCGGTAGTAGGATTAAAACCAAGAATCACGTACCCAGCAAAACTGAGTCTAATGTTTCAGGGGAAAATATGGTATTCAATGAGGTGGAGGACTTTCAAGCATTCTTGATGAAAAAAGAGTTGAATAGAAAATTTGGCATTCAAATACAAGAAACAAAAGAAGCATGAGAAGGTAAACAGGGAAAAGGAATCATAAGGAACTGATCAAAGTTGAACTATTTACATGCATACGTGGAAAAACAATAATTGTAACTTATATCCTCAGTATGAGGATAGTTGAAGGGAATATAAATGTGTATGTGTACACACACACACACATACACACATGTATATATACATACATATATGTCTATATAGGAGGGTATATGTGAGTATGAATACATATGTGAGTGTGCATATATATGTGTGTGTGTGTGTGTGTGTGTGTGTGTGTGTGTGTACTGGTATACATAGAGAGAGGATACAGGATCAATTGAATAGGAAGGGAAGATATTTAAAAGGTGAAATTGAGAGGTGAAAGATGAATATAATGAGAGGAGATGGGGAGAGACAGAATGGGGTAAATTATTTCATATAGAAGAAGCAAAGGATAACTATTACAATGGAGGGGAAGAACAGAAAGGCAAAAGGGAATGGGTGAACTTTACTCTCAATGATTTTGACTTAGGGAAGGAATGACATACACTCTGAATTGGGTATCTTGCTTTATGGAGTGTAGCAGGGAAGGGGATGAGAGGAGGGATGATGGAGGGGAGGGCAGGTTGGGGGGAGGGTAGTGAGAAGCATACACTTTTGTAAAGGGGCAACGACAAAGTAGAGAATAGAACAAGTGGGGGATAAGATTGAGGAAAATATAGTCAGTCTTTCACAATATATTAATTATGGAAATGTTTTGTGTACCTACACATGTACAACCTATATTGAATTGCCTATCTTCCTAGTAATGGTGGGTGACAAAGGAGGAAGGGAAAGAATCTGGAATTCAAAGTTTTACAGTCAAATGGTTTTTTTTAAATTATTATTGTTATTTACATGCAACTGGGAAATAAGATATATAGACCCTGGCATATGGAGATTCATCTTGCCCTATTGGAAAGTCATAAGGGAGATGGGTGAGGATATAGGAGAGAACAGATTGGGGCAGGGGGTATTCAGCAGGATTGCTGTTTTGGGGTGTTGAGTAGGGGAAAGATGGGGAGAAAGTTTGTAACTTAAAAATCTTGTAGAAATGAATGTTGTAAACTAGAAATAAGCAAAGTTTAATTTTAAAAAATAAAAAAAATTAAAGGATTGAATTAGCAAGTAAAAAAAAGAACACAAGTCATTTTCTGATTGATAAATGGCCAATGTATACAAATATGCAGTTTTCAGACAAAGTAATCAAACCTGTCCATAATCATATGAAAAACTGCTCTAATTCACTAATGATTAGAAAAATGCAAATTAAAACAGCTCTGAGATACCATACCTCACCTATTAAATTGGTCAATATTGCAGAAAAGGAAAATGTCAAATGTTGGGGGCACATGAGGAAATTGAGACACTAAAACAGTCTTGTTAGAGTTGTGAACTTATTCAATCCATCTGGAGAAGAATTTGGAACTGTGCCTAAGGGGTTATAAAAACCGTGCATACCCTTTGGCCTAGCAATATCACTATTAGGTTTGTATCCCAAAAAGATTTAAGAAAAAAGGGAAAAAAGACTATACATACAAAAATATTTATAGCAGTTTCTTTAGTGGCAACAAAGAATTAGAAACTGAGGGGATGCCTATAAGGGGAATGAGTGACCAAGTTTTGGTACAGGATTGTGATGGAATACCATTATTCTATTATAAGACCTGATAAGTAGAATGCTCTCAGAAAAACCGAGATGAACTTACATGAATTGATACAAAGAGAAGTGAGCAAAACCAGGAGAACAGTGTACACAGCAATATTGTATGATGATCAGCTATGAGTGACTTAGCTATAATGAAAAATGATATCCATTTCCAGAGAAAGAACTAGAGGAGTCTCAATACAGATAGAAGCATTTTCTTTTTACAGTATGGCTATTAAGGAAATATGTTTTGTGTGACTGAAGAGGAATAACATAGCAAATTGTTTGCCTTCTCAATGAGGGGGAAAGGAAGGAAAAGAAAAAGAGAATTTGGAACTCAAAATTAAAAATAAATGTTAAAATTGTTTTTACATGCAACTGGGGAAAAATAAAATAATAAAATCATTTTAAAAAAATAAATAATTAGCAAGATGGTTTCAGAAGACCTGTATGAACTGATGCAAAGTGAGGTAAATAGAACCAGGAGAACAAGGTAAACAGTAACAGCAATATTGTATGATGATTAACTATGACTGAGTTTGCTATTCTCAGCAATACAGTGACCCAAGTGAATTCTAAAGGACTTAGGGGTGAAAATGCTATTCATTTCCAGAAAAGAACTGATGTTTTTCTGAATGCAGATCAAAACATACTTTTTTTTTTGCTATTTTGGAGGGCAATTGGGGTTAAGTGACTTGCCCAAAGCCACATGCCTAGTAAGCGCGTCAAGTGTCTGAGGCTGGATTTGAACTCAGGTCCTCCTGGCTCCAGGGCCAGTGCTCTACTCACTGAGCCACCTAGCTGCCCCAAAACATACTTTTTTAAAAAAAACTTCATTTTTCTTGGAGATTTTTTTTTGTCTGTGATTTCTTTCACGATATGACTTGTTGTTCAGTTGTTTTTCAGTTGGGCCCAGCTCTTCATGAACCTGTTTTGAGCTTTCTTTGCAAAGATACTGGATTGCTTTACCTTTTCCTTCTCCAGCTCCTTTTATAGAGGAGGAAACCGAGATAAGTAGGGTAAAATAACTTGTCCACTGTCACATAGGCAGTATCTGAGGCTAGATTTGAACTCAGGCTTTGGTACTTTGACTCCAGGCATGGTACTCTCTTAACTGTGTCATCTAGCTCCCCTAATAGATTTTTCATGCCTGCACTAGTATAACCTATACCAAACTGCTGACTTCTAAATGAGGGGAGAGGGAAAGAAAGGAAAGAATTTGGGATTTAATTTTTTTGAAGTCAAAATTGTTTTTACAATATATTTATTAATAAAATTAAATATTTTTTTAAAGTTGTGAATTATCCTGAGAAAATGGAATTGCTTCACACATTGCCACTTTGGCAGGCTTCTAAATATTAGTATCTAGTCTCCTCTACAAATACTGAGTATATTGATGGCAGAGTATGATTGAAATTTGTGCCGAAATTTTGATTTATTATTCATACATTTGCTTTACTATGTGGGTGCCTGTGTTCATATTATGCAGTATTATTCAGTAATTAATTATGTTTAAGATCTAAAGGTTTCACTATTTGGTGTGGCATTACTAGGAGATTCAAGAGCTAGAGTGAGGAGAGGAAGGGTATTCTATCTCCCTGGACAGGGCTGTCCCTAAGAAAATGAGAGAATCTGATTGTAGTTAAGCATAGTTTGTGGACTTTCTCTAGTCATTCTCTAGAGCAGATTCTTAAACTTCTTCCACTTAGGATCCTCTTTTCCTGTTTTGGCAGCAATCCTGGAAGTTGCATAGCCTGAGGGCATGAACGATGCAAAGTGCCCATGCTGTGCATTCAGAACCAAGGCTGCAGGGAAGTCGTGTAGTGCCAACACGGGCAACTCAGATGCATTATGCATTTAATTTTGAATTAATTTTGGTCTTTGACCATTCAGAAAACTTTCGCCATTGCCAATTTTTTCCTGACCCCTTATCGGGTCTTGACCCCACAGTTTAAGAAGCACTGCTCTAGACTAACCACTGTGAGAGCAAGATGGGATCAATAAGACAGGGGAGGTAGTAAAACAGTATGATAGGTGTCCACATGCCCAGGTGAGACTGTGACATCCAAGAGAGTGGGGAGATCACCACAGACACTCATTACACATTGATCATCTCATTCTCCATCTTGAAATCTAAATACCAATAGGATAAAGTTCAAATTTTGTTCTCTACTGATAAAGATGGGTAGAAATGCATCTTGAGTCAAGATTATAAAAAAATTCTTGACTTTTCCTAGGCATCTTGGGCAAATCTCTTTTCTCTGGGTTTTAGTTTCCTCATCTTTAAAAATAAGAAAGATGCATGATATCCAAGGTTCCTCCTGGCTCTAAATTTATAATCCTACAAAACAGTGCCTCTTTGATCCCAGTTTGCTAATCTCTAGTACAACAAAGGACTAGGTGACTACTTATAACAGTTTCCCCATGCAGGACATGTATAACACTGTGGTGTTAAAAAAAAAAAAAGACCCTGTAATATCTGAACAGCACATCTTCACAGGAGACCTTTCCTGTTTTGTTTTGTTTTCTTCAAACCTAATTATATTGTGTCCTCTACACATGGTGCATGCACTGTATCAGATTTTAATTGCAATAAATATTCTTTGGGAAAAAAATTAAAACAAATAAATTAAGACCCAACCCTGCAGAGCCAACAGTCACATGCGTAGCTAAAACATGAGATACACTTTGTACCAAATTAGGTTTATTCTCTAAGCTGTAATTAGAACTGTTTCACAGATTTTGACTTCCATAGCAGAGAGGGAACAAAGTAGGGGTGCAGGGGGTAGGTGTTCAAAGACTAATCTGCCAGATATGTAGGGGGAGAGGACTCCTACCCTGGTCAGGTGGTTGGGATGGTAGTCTCTAGGACATTTTTTTAGTTTAAGATTATACAATTATATAATTATAAGATTATACAAGTATACAATATAATTACCATGTATATAATTTATTCATAAATCATATGTATATAATTATATTCTTAGTCTAAGATTATACAATTCTAAGACTATAGTGGAGTATGGAGTTTCATTTATTCAGCAATGAAAAATCACTTTCTTTTCAAAAGCAAAACAGATGCATGTCTAAATCAATTGTAGCTGTAAGGCAAAATCTAACTTTTGTTAGATGGATTTTTCACCCTTTTTAATGCCTTTTAAGAAAATTCAGTCATTTCTGCTTATGCTGCCCTCCCCTCGCCCCCAAACCCATTAAACCTTCCCTTGTCAGAAAGGAAAATGGCTTAGCAGATTCAGTGAACAACGTAAACACATATGACTGGTTTACAGCATTATGCACACAGAATAGCCTGCCTCTACCAAAAAAGGGAACATGTGTTTCATCCTCTATTCCCTGGGACTGTGATTATTCACTATAATTAATTTGATTCCAGTTTTCTCTGAGTTTTGTTTGATTAACATTGCTATATACATTGTATATATCATGCCCAGAAAATAAATGTTTCCATGTTTCTCAGAATTCCTCACAATCATTATTTATTATGGTAAATAACCTATTAAATTCACATACTAAAATTTGTTCAACTATTCCACAATCACTGGGCACACATTTTGTTTTCATTGCTCATGGGAGTGGTGCCATGAGTGCTCATATGACTACTTTGTTATGTATGGGAGAAATTTTTTTTAAATGAAACATATTCATGACCATATCTGAAACTAACACTAAAAAGAGCAAATTACAATCAGAAAAAATGCATTTTTCCTCCATAGCCAAAAGGAAGAGGGATGGGTGACTGGTTTTTTTTTCCTTGTGTATTTTATTTGCAGTGAGGTATTTAAGGTTATCTGTTAGCAATTTACAGTCCACAGTCAGTGCAGATCCCTAGGGATCTGATTTTTTAATGCTCAAAATGGAATTATGTATAGCAATACACATCTAGCATTTGGCAGGTAGAAAATACTGTCAAATAATCTTCTCATAGTCTGGTGGGGTCCAGCTGTATAGTGTATCTCTCTGTCTTTTCATCATCTTAAATAAATCACAGAATTGTGCACCTAGCAACAAGCAATAGGAGAGGACTTCAGGTAACTCTGAAGAATGTGATGGTCTGTGCAATTTCATGTTCATTATTTCCACCACTGTCTTCTTATTTGTCAGGTTGGATGAAGCATGGCAAAACTGTGGCATTAACAATCTTGGGCTTTTTTGGTACAGCTACCTTCCAGGACCCTATCACATGTCCCTTCTAGACATGCACACGCATTCATACAGACATTTTATAACATCACTCCAAGCTGTCACACTGCCCTGACCCTTGATCACAGATGAGATTGGTCTCCTAGGTAAATCCCCACTTATTTATTCAAGACTGAATGTGTTTCACTTCCCAGAAGTATTTGCACATTAAAAAAGGAGCACTAACAGGATAATGTTAACCACAAACAATTAGGCTTCAGGTGTTGAAAACTAGTAATATGTCCAGAGAATAGCTAGGTGGTACAGTGGATAGAGCTTGGAATCAGAGAGTCTCATCTTCGTGAGTTCAAATCTGGATTCAGATATTTACTTGCCCAGACTCCAGACAAGTCACTTAACCCTTTTTACCTCAGTTTCCTCATATATAAAAATGAACTGGGGAAGAAAATGGCATACCATTCTAGTATCTTTGCCAAGAAAACCCCAAGTAGGGTTGTGAGGAGACAAACATGATTGAAATGACTGAACAATAACAATATATCAATGGGAAAAATAAGAACCTACCAGATGATTGAATTATTATCTTCAAATGGGACCCCAGGTGAGCTCCTTATCAGGGCCCCCTAATATTCACAGTAAACTCCCTAGCAGAGGCCTCACAGTATCCCAGGGTCTCTAAGAACCTTCAAATTAATTGTTCCTGATACCAAAATTGCTGTTATATCTCTGCAGGGGACCCACTAATTATATCACATTAGAGAAGGTCTATTCTTCCTACTTTAGCAATGCTTAAGGGCAACTCTGCTGTGAGAGCTTAAAATTTGGCTGCTAAGAAAAATGTCTTTCATTTTCATTTATTTTATAAGCAAAGAAGTTGGTAGGGCTGGGAAATTGATTCATATACTCATAGAATCCCAGGAAAGACCTCAGAAGAAGTCATCTAATCAAGGGCTTTATAATTCTGTGTGTGTGTGCATGTATACTCTCTCTCCAATCTTCGACCACTCTCTATATACTGTCTGCAAACTGTATCACCCCCATCCTAAAAAAAAATAAAACAAACAAACAGAAACAACTTTAATTTGGGTCATCCATCCCCACCAATTTATTCCATATCTCCCCTATTTTTGTGAGCAAATTCCTTGTGAGTGAGACTTATAATAGGTCCCTCACTTCCTCTCTTCTCCCTTAACTCTTTGCACTCTGGCTTTCAAACTCATATTTCACCTGAAACAACTCTTTCCAAAGTTAGTAATAATCTCCTACCTGCTAAATGTAATGATCTTTTCTCAATTCTCATCCTTCTTGACCTTTTTATAGCCTTTTAATGACCTTCTGTTACTTGATACTCTTTTCTCCCTAGGATTTAATGATACTGATCTCTTCTGGTTCTCCTCCTACCTATCTGACTATCCTTCCTCAGACTACCTTGCTGGATTTCCATCCAGATCAGGCTTGATAACTGCTAAGCCTCTTCTCTAGACATCCTTCTCCACTCCCTCCATGTTATTATATTTTCAGATCTTATCAGTTCTCATGAGTTTGATTTTCATCTCTATGAAGATGAATCTAAAACCTATTTAACCATCAACTTCTCTGAAGCGTCATTTTCCTTCTCTGGGCAAAGGACAATGAACAAAATAAGCTTTGAGTTCCCTTTCAGCTTTAAATCATATGACCCTGAAATTCTGTAATTGTCAGAAAGTTCTTGCTTCTTTTGTACCAAAACCTCTTACCCTTTTACCTTCTGGTTTGACACATTTACCATTATATAGAAAATATTTAACCAGTTTCTCACATTCAACATACAACAAGCATCTATTAAGCCCCTAGCACTTTCTGGCCATTGTACACAAACCTAGAGATACATAGACCAAAATGAAGGAGACTGCTTACAAGGACTTGACATTCTCCTGTGACCAACTGTATGTGCACACATAAGTAATTACGAAGTAATTGGAGGGGAATAATATACTAGCACTTTGCGGGAGGGAGAGGTTAGGAAAAATCTTACTAGAAAGTAGCACATGAACTTATTCTTTTAGAAACTAGAGCTTCTAGGAGACAGAGAGAAGTGAGAATATTCCAAGGGGACAATCTGCCCAAAGGGAGAGGGATGAGAGAAGGCACAATTGTTATTGTTATCTGCTGTTATTCATGTTTTCAAGGAATAGCAAGTGGCTGAGACTGGCTGTAATCTAAAGTTCATAAAAGGGAATACTATGTAATAAGTTTGAAACCAGATTGTGAAGGGCTTTAAATGCCAGGCAGAGGCATTTGATTTTATCCTGGAGACAACAGGGTGCCATTGGAACTTTTCAAATGGACAGTAACACAATTAGATCTGTGCTTTAAGAATAGCTCTTTGGCAGCTCTGGGGAGAGTAGATTAGAAAGGTGAGATGCTTGAAGCAGGGAGACCACAAGATAGACCTTAGACTTCTTATGGGAGTGAAGTCAGATTAATGGGAGCATATAATTTTCAGCCTCTGTTCCTAGAAATCAGTCAAAAGAGAAAAGGACACGGAAAGAAGAGAATGTCAGCATAACAACTGATGGTTGTGTACTCTCCTTAGTGGTTTGTGGTGGGTTTCAGAATTATAGACACTCGGGGATGGGAAGGATATCACATCAAATATGACTCTAATTTTACAGAGGAAAAACAAGAGTGAGGTAAAAAGGAAAATGTCGTGATAAAAACGGTCTTGTTGATGGCTACAACTTAAACTAATGGGATTTGGGGCAGCTCCGTTGGTACAGTGAATAGAGGGTTGAGTCTGAAGTCAGGAAGATGCATTTTCCTGAATTTAAATCCAGCCTCAGACAGTTACTGTCTGTGTGGTCTTGGGTACATCCCTTACCCCTACTTGCCTCAGTTTCCTTATGTGTAAAATGAGCTAGAGAAGGAAATAGCAAATCACTCCCATATTTTTTGCCAAGAAAACCCATGTGGAATTAGCATTAAGCATTGTGCAAAATGAAAAGCAACAATGGGGGTTTATTGAATTTATATGCTTGGGTATGTTCAAGGATAGCATAAATAAAAAACCATCTAATGCACCATTGACCCTGAACTCCATTCTGGCCCTGTGGTGACATAAGATCATTTGCTAGGACTGATTCCATAAGGATAAGTGTTTAGATTCAATTCAATTCAACCAGCATTTATTAAGTGCTTAGCCTAGAGCACCTAGGTGTTACAGTGCAGGGCTTGGAGTCAGAAAGAATCATCTTCTTGAGTTCAAATCTGGTCTCAGACATTGGCTAGCTTTATGACCCAAGGAAAGTCACCTAACCCTCAGTTTGCCTCAGTTCTTCATTTGTAAAATAATCTGGAGAAGAAAATGGCAAACTACTTCCTTCTCTTCACCAAGAACACCCCAAACGGTGGCACAAAGAGTTGCATATGACTACACAACAACAAAAATCCAGGAATACAAATACAGTTGAAAGCAAGACAGATCTCTGCTCTCAAAGAGCTTACATTATTATTGGGGGGAAGACACCACATACAAGATAGCTGAAAAAATGGTTGGGGCGAAGAGAAAGGTAGACAAAGTATGGAGAGTATGGTCAAATGAATCCAGAAAATACAAACCGAACTTTCTTTGTTCACACTACATTTAACATTTTTAATTTAGAAAGTTCCATTAAATAAAAATTCCTAGAGAACTAAGAATAGGGGGGAACGTTGAGTTAAAATGTGGAGAATGTCTAATTATTCTTAGAATCTTTGGTAATTCATTCCTGAGTGAATATAGATGAAAACAGAAGACCAAGAGGGGAAAATGTCACTAGCAAGAAGAACAACATTTAAGCCATCAAAGAGTCTCATTATACTGGAAAGAGATGTCCCTTGATTTATGAAATAGCTATGTGCCAACAAAATTGACTATAAAAATATGTAAAATGAATTCCATTTTCAAAATGATTACTAATATAAGACAGTATATAGGTTTCCAAATCATAAATCTCTGATTGATAACTTTTTCTCTCTCCACTTACGATTATGTGATCCATAGCAAAAAATCCCCCTCTCTTGGGTTTATTTTTTCTATATATAAAATGAAAGAGTTTGACTACACTAAATAATCATTAAGGTCCCTTCCAGTCCTACATTTTGTGTACCTATGATCCAATGTAAGATGCCAGAATGCAAAAAAAACTTTTTGGAAAAGGGAACGTTAGACCTAAAAAGAATTTGAGACTTTACTAAGCCCAACTTCTCAGTTTGACAGATGAAGAAACTGAGGCTGAATGGGGGAAACAGCTTGCTGAAATTAACGGAAGAGCCAAAACCAGAACCAAAAGTCTTATGGTTCCAAACCATGAACACTTGCCTCTATCTTGTAGAAAAGAGGATAAGCAGAACTACTAAATGAAGAAAAAACCTGCACAGAAGGTAAATGGGCCTCATGTGTGTATAGTTGTAACATGCTTCTGATCAGGAGCAGAATATTTCTTTAACTGACTTCATGTGTCTTCCTTCAATTCCATGTTGTTCCAATTTAACAGTCAGTTGGGTTACATCAATAACTTTAACCCAGAAGAGTGAGTAATATGTTTATGCATAATGTTAACATTTTTAAAAAATATTTTCACTTTTAGCCCTCTCAGAATAGAGGCAAGTAATAACAATTTCCCTAGGGAAATACTTCTTTTGGAATAGTATAGAGTAGTAGTGTCAAACTGAAATTGAAATAAATCCCTGCCAGAAGCATATTGACTTAGAAAACCACAAATTAACATTATCCATGTTCTATTGCATCTTTATTTACTTTGTTCAATATTTCCCAGTTATATTTCTACCTGGTTCTGACAATATTCCAAAGTGTTGTGGTTTGCCCATGGGTGTCCTTTGACTCTTCTGCTGTAGAGCATTTTCAGTGATGTCTCAACTTTGTAAAAAAAAAAAAAAAAAAGGTAGAATCAAAGATTTTGGGAGATGGTAAAAAGGAAATGCTTAAAGGTTATCTTTTCCTACCTCCTACTCCATGTTTAAAGCCTTTCTACGACATTCCTAAACAATAGTCTTCCAGCCTTTGTATAACTTCTGTAGTAGGGAGCATATTCCTTTGCAATTCCAGCTAAACTTATTCTTAGACAGGTCTATTAGAGAGTTTTACCTTTTATCAAATCTGAACCTGCCTCCTGACTGGTGAGCTCATCATAGGATCACAGAATTTAGAACAAGAAGAACATTACAAGTCAGTTCTCTAACTGTAGAAATGAGGATACTGAGACCAGAGGTTAAGTTTTTTGGCAAGGGTAGATGGCAAAGTGCCTAAGGTATGACTTGAAGTCAAGTCTTTTGTATCCAGGTTTTTTCCTACTCTACTACACTGCTTCATCACACTCACATTTCATTTTCATCAAGAATGAAGATATTTATTCCAGTCATCCCTTGGACACTTCCCCTTTCATTGTTTCTTGTTCAAAACCTGGTCTCCAGATACATTCAGTGTTTCTTCCCTTTCTACCTTGCAAAGCTGTCTTGATGAAGATACTAGACCCCTAAAAAGAAGAGATCAATACAGTGTCTGACAGAGTAACATGCTCTTCATGCTCTGTTCAAGGGAGGATCTCAAGCTAAAAAATGGGATCATGGCATAAAGTAGCCATGTTCTCATATGGAGTTTTCTTTTTCCCAACTTTGAACATTCTAATCTCTGCAGGGAAAAAAAGGACCAACAAAGAGCATTATAAAGGGATGAGCTTAATAAAAATGATTAATATTTGTTCCCTTTCTGAAATAAGGGTCAGGAAACAATTTGCTCTAGTGGCCTTTGAATTGCACTTGATTGTTTGACGTTCAGTCCCCTGTTTGAAATGATAATGGAGAGTGTATTTGCACAAAGGAAATTGCTCACAAAATGGTCCCTTTTGAGCCCTGACCCTCTCACTGAGAATAGATATAATCAGAAATCAGAGAAAGACAAAATCGAAGAACAATTGCCCCCTCAGACTTTTCTTAAAATGGAGAGGTAATAGACTAAAGGAATGGTAAGCAAGGGAGTAGAGAATGCTCTGGAATGGTGTGTAAATCACTCTCTGCTGAGAACATAGAAATTGTAGTTAAGTATGATGAAAAGTTCTAATCCTGAGAACAGGTGTGAGAAGATGTGGATTCTAATTTTAGCTCTTCCACTGTGTGCAGTAATGTTACAATTCTGAAGTTCTTATATAAAATGGAAGCAATCAGTTCTTCCCTTAGAAGTCCAGTGGACAGAATGTTAGACATGAAATCAAGAAGATCTGAGTTCAAGTCCTTCCTCAGGCACTTACTAGGTATGTGGTCCTGGACAAATCTCATAACCTCTCTGCCTCAGTTTCTTCATCTGTAAAATGCAGGTAACAGCATCTACCTTACAGAGTTGGTATGATGATCAAATCAAATCCGGTAAGTCCCTTTTTAAACCACTTTGTAAATGCTAGCTATTATTATCATCCCTCATTATAATTATTATTCCTACGTGAGAAAGAGAATAACAGTAATGACAGTTGCATCTAAGTATTTGTAAAGTTGTGATGTGGAACTAGGAGCATACTTGTTCTATTTGGCACCAGCGGGTAGAACCAGAACCAAGAGCAGAAGTTTCCCAAAGGCAAAGTTAAGCTTAATATCCTCACAAACTCCTAACAATTGGAGCTGTCCAGAAGTAGAATGGGCTAGCTAAGGAGGTACTAGTTTACCCCACCATGGAAGATTTCAACAGAAGCTAGAAGCCCACTTGTCAAGTATATGATAGTAGTCATTCCTTTCATATACAGCAGTGGTTCTCAACCTTCCTAATGCCACAACCCTTTAATACTCATATGTGCGCATATCTGCTTGTGAGCAGACCCACCTGGAAATGGATAGAGAAGTGGTGTCTCAATTCCTACAACTATCAGAAATACATGTTTTCTCATGGTCTTAGGTCACCCTGTTCAACCCCCAAAGGGGTTTTGACCCACAGGTTAAGAACCACTGATGTATAGGTTGAACCCGAGGGCTACCTAGGTCCCTTTCAACTCTTCAATTCTAAGATTTTATGACAGTAATAATTCTCAAAGTTGAGGTACTAAAGAGTTGGAACATTTAGAAAAATGTAAAATGTAGCACAAATGTAATTCACATGCCAGTTGGTCCATGATTTCATTGGTTTGGGTTCAATCTTCAAAGGTACAGATCTCATATATGGTCCACATATTCTCTTTTTTAAAAAAAAATTTCTAGTTTGGAACACTCACTTTTATAAGAGTTTGAGTTCTAAATTCCCCTTCTTTTCCTTCCCCCTTCCCCAAGAAATAGCTGCTATATGACAGGTTATTCATTATAATTATATTACACACATTTCCACATTAACTATATTGTAAAAGGTGAATTAGAACAAAAGGGAAAAACCATAAGAAAGAAAAAACAAAAAAAAAGAGAGAAAGCAGTTTTCCTTTGATCTGCATTCAAACTCCATACTTCTTTCTTTAGATGTGGACAGTATTTTTCATCATGAATCTCTGGGAATTGTCATAGATAATTCTTTGCATTGCTGAGGAGAGATAAGTCTATCAAAGTTGGTCATTGCCTGATGTTGCTATTACTGTGTACAATCTTCTCCTGGTTCTTTTCTCTCAGCATCAGTTCATGTAAATCTTTCCAGGTTTTTCTGAAATCTGCCAGCTCAGCAATTTTTATGGAAAAATAGTATTCTGTTAAATTCATATACCACAACTTGAAAAGCTATTCCCCAACTGATGGGCATTACCTCAGTTTCCTCTTCTTTGTCTTCACAGAAAGAACTTCTATAAATATTTTTGTACATGTGAGTCTTTTTCCTTTCCTTGTAACCTCTTTAGGATACATGGTTCACATATTCTTACCCCTTTGTACTAAAGCCCTTCTTTTATGCTTTATAAAAAAAAGAATCTACCCTACACACAAGAAGCTATCCCCTGGTTCTTTTAATACATTATTACAATGTTTAATGCATAATAAAGGCCTCAGAAATGTTGGTTCATTCATGCATTCATTCATTTTGTGGATACCAGTTTAATCTTTCAGGCTATCTTTTGCTATTCCTAACTCTTGATACATAACCAAACCATCTTATTTTCTTTGCCATGAAAGATAGGAAAACAGAAGTAATTATGGCCAACAATCTCCTAAATGTTGACGTCCATGGAAACACAAGACAGAGAAATATTCTCAGGAAAAATATTGGTATATATGTTGAAGGATGTCCAATGGAAAACTGCCAGTTTCAATGTTCTCCAGATACTCCAGCTTGTAGATGACATTTTGCTCACAAGAATTTAGCATGATATATCTAGATTTGGAAGAGAGCTTTGGGGCCAACATCTTCATTTTATAGATAAGAAAAATGAGGCACAGGAAGATTAAGTGATTTGTTCAAGGTCACACAGCTATTAAGAATCAGATATGAGACTTGAATCCAGATCTTCTAATTCTGATGCAGAATAAATTGCAGTGAAGTCACAGAATACAAAGGATTTCCCAATAAGATACACGTGTACTTATAAGAAATTTGCCTATGCATCATCAATGTAGATAAAAATACATATTGGACAGATATTAATGGAACTGAATGGGCAGTCCACTGTATTAGTACATCTATTAAAATACACAGTATCCCAAAACTCTTAGAGGAGTTTTAAATTTTAAAGCTACTTAAGACTTGGGATATGTCCCTTAATTTGAACAGATGTTGGATGTAATCACCAAGTCTCAGAATTTAGGAAAAGAATTGAATAGATTTGGATATGGGGATCCACAAGACTCTAAATGTTCCTAATTTGCTCACTTCCCATAAAGGCTATCAGTAACTTCCCCATGTTACCATATGGTTGTTAATCTTGGGACAGCATAAAGCAAGTTTTCAAGTGATCCAAAAGATGGTGAAAATAAGGTAATTTTAAGTAGGATATACAAATATAATGCCATAGAACTCGGTCCTTCATCTGTATTTTGGGGACTCCTTGAACTTGGAAGTAAGAGAGAAGTTAATACAAGATCCTGTAATGCATTTCTAATCTCATTCCCTGTTTACCTATAGTTATTGTTCCCTCTAAAACAATGGAATTAAATATGGTAGGCATTCAGTGATCTTATGAAACATCTGCATAAAGTATTTGAGATCAAGCAATACTTTTTGAACCTATGATTTCAACACTATGGATTACATTCATAAACTTCTACAGCTTAATAAATGATGTCCAAAAGTTGCCATGAGCCAAAATATCCTGCTCTGGTGGTGAATCTATCCAAACCTAGCAAGTTGAGTTCTTGAATGATGTGCATATAGTATTTTCCTGAGACCTTACTCTCAGCTTTTTAAATTTGGTAGAATCTACCAGATGCTATCATCCACTTGAGTATCCTTCCCAAACTATACATGGCAATCTTGGGAGATGATTTTAAGAGATTTTAGAGATTTGAAAGAGTAGTCTTTCTGTTCTTAATGAGAATTTTAATTTGTAGGACCTTATAAATTTATGGAAACCTGGATATTACTTAGCTGCCTACTGTACATTTTTTTTATATCAAACAGATATGATTCTTCTCTACTGGGATGTTTTGCTAGGCTGCATTCTTTTTAGTATCCTGAAACAGCTTTGGTTTTTTTTCCCCCAGAACTGCCTTCTTCCCTGCCTTCATATCTTCACTCACACCATTTTCCCCACCTGAATTGATCTCTCTCTCTGTCTCTATCTCTCTGTCTCTGTCTCTCTGTCTCTGTCTTTCTGTCTCTCTCTCTATATCTATCTATCTATCTATCTATCTATCTATCTATCTATCTATCTATCTATCTATTTATCTCATTGCTTCTCTAATACCCAACTATACTTCAAGAATCTGTTTGTTTCTCATGTCCTACATTAAACCTTCTCTGACCACCACTTTATCATGCCCCTTCCCCAAAGGGATAGTGGCTGCTTAAGAAGCAAAGCAATTGGCTAATTGAGATCAAAGTCAATGACCAACGATACACATTTTTCCATAGCAACATTCTGGGAGTATAGATCATGTGATGCTACAGGCATAAGGATGACCCAGAGTCTTTTTTTGCTGACTCTGAAACAATTTGCCTAAGCTCATAACTTATGAAGTTTATGAGTGGCAGAAACAGGATGAAACAGAATCCTTGTCCCCCAACCTCTTATTTTCAATTTCATTGTGAGAGTATTGTGTTCATGAGCACATTTATTTGGACTCTATGGGTTCCCCAACTCTCTAAATAGTAAAGAGGAAGAAGAAAGAGATAGGAAAAGAGGTGAAAGAGCTGGTGACGTGAAATGGCAGAAGGAGAAAGAGATAGAGGGCAGAGGGAGTTGAATGAGTCAGAGGCAGAAGAGGAGGGAAAGGGAAGGAAGGGAGCAGGAGTCAATGACAACCCCTGAAGTTAATAGTGCAAATAAGTATTCATTGTTCATGGGGATAAGATGCTTAATAATGTTGCAAGAAGTAAAAATAGAACTATTATTCTCTTTCTCATAATCTCTGAGCTAATGGTCATATCCTTCCTTGACAACTTGAAAAAGACTGAGAAGAAGGAAGAAGAGAAGAATGGGATATAAGGGTTTGTCAGAAACCTCATCTCCAAGAAAGCTTTGTCCAGGTGACAGCACATGCCCTGATGTGTCTAGTGCTTGATAGAATGAGAAAGAACAGATAATACCAAGTGACCCTGAACAGTAGCATGCATTAGGCAGACTGTTGATGGATTCCAGCATAAATTGGGCGGTGTAAAGTGGCCATGATTGAAACCACAGCACAGTGTCTCTGAAGGGTTTTCCAACAAAATTAAAGATGTAGAGGGAGCCGGGGTGGGCAGCATGTAATACATGACTTTTTGTCATCTTTATTTCCTCTGGAAAGGGAGCAAAGAATGGAAGCAAAGGCAGATTTCTCTAAAGCCTGGTGTTTATTGTTTTCTCTCTCTCTGGTATTCTTAATATATTTAATATAAATTACGACTTTAATGAGAGAATGAATTTATTGGAATGTGGAGACTATATTTTATTTTTCATTCTTTAAGTGTTATATCTTATGAAAATGAAGGTTAACAAAATGTGGAACCAAGGTACCCAAGACTTGATTTTCCAAGCCATGTGTATTTAATTGTTAAAGGTACTTAGTACTTGCTAACTCTCAGAAAGTCATGTAAACTTGAGCCCCTGGAAGGTAGTCATACACACACAAAGAATTTATAATTTTTTATTTTAGTAAAATTGTAACACTTTTTCCCATCTCCTAAATTCCAACTGATGATTATTAGAGAGGTAAAGATAGCTTAGTTTTTATAAGTGTGTAGCATGCCTAGTGTCCTTCCCCCTATAGTTATCTTACATCTTCTTTGTAGCTTGTAATTATATGAGCATTACATTCCCTATTAGAATAGGAGCTCCTTGAGGGAAGGGACTTTTTTGTTGTTTTTTTTTCCTTTTTGTTACAGTACTTGGTTACCAATCCCAATTCTTTGCACATATTGAGTATTTAATAATACTTATTGATTAATTTACTAAGAGATCATTTTGTTGCTGAAAGAAGTTTGTGTTCTTACAAAATGGGTAGTTTTATTCTTTAATTTCTAAGTGGGGGACATGTCCTTGCTCTGGATAGAATTGGTAGCCTGCATCAGTGTGGCACACAGATTTGAGAATTCATTACGAAAGAGATTAAACAAACACTTAGAAAACAAGCCCTGGGCAAGGAAGAGAAAAATAGGGCTTCTAATCACTTAGACATATATAATTTATGTGGTAATTGACCACCAAACTGCATACATGACTCTTTTAAGCCAATTACAGAAGGCATTTGTAAGGTAGGTAAAGAAATAGATTCATCATTTGCCAAGATGAGCCATAAATAGTCCTTTAAGAGTCTGCTTCCAACACAACACCAATAGGCAGAGTGCTTATGAGATTCACCTAAAGAGAGTTTCCCCTAGACCACATTACTGACTAATTGAATTATCCCAGTTGGCAGGGGTGGCTTTCCTTGATCCTGTTATTGCTAGTCAGTGGCATTTACTGATCACCTCCTACTACAAGATTCTACCAGGAACAAAAGCATCTTCTTGTGATGCCATAGACTATTATGATCTTTGTAATATGGAAGTTGAAGATTACCCAAAGGATGATGGAAAAGCACATGGTGGATATGAGTAGACTGAAATGTATTAGAAATGGAGAACTAGACAGAAGAAGCAGGGTAAAATATGTCAGCAGAGAAATGCAGGATCAGAAAAAAAAGATAGGCTAATCCTATAAAAAAAAAGCAAAGGATAATCAATTAATCAACAATTTGTGTGCTCCACTGTAATCTATGAGAAAAGGAGAAATTAAGCAAGTATTTATTTCGGGCCTATAAGGTGTGAGGCACTGTGCTAAGCATTTTACAAATATCTCATATGGTTTTTACAACTCTAAGAGACAGAATAGTATTATCAGAATTTTAGAGTTGAGGAAACTAAGGCAAACAGAGGTTAAGTGATTTGCCCAAGGCCATACAACTAGGAAATCTCTTGAGGCCAGATATGAACTTAGTTTGAACTTCAGAACCAGTGTTCTATCTACTGAATTACCTGTCAAGAGATGGAAAAGGCCCCAGAACGTTAGGATACCTTAGGTTAGATGTATAGGATAATGTGGGCAAATATTCCATGCTATGTACAGGTAGATGCATCATTAGAGAATGTCATTAGAGAGAATTATATCATTAGACAATAATATCACATGTTCATTGGACTAGAGGTATAAAAAGCTACACAAAAAAATTATACTAAAAATTAAGGACTGAAGAGGATAGAGATAAGGAAGTAAAAAGCAGCAAAAAGGGGGATACTATGCTTACCCTCAAGGAGGGCTGGCCTGGAATTATGGTCTAATGCAAATAGCCCTGAACCATGAATAACAAGTAGTAGCTGATCCCATTTGTGTAGATAGTGTTCAGAATGCTGTCCTTGGAGGCAGGAAGTTCAAATTTGACCTAAGACAATGCTGTCTCTGTGTCTCTAGGCATTCCTTGACTCACTTCTTAATGAAGCCTATTCACTGAATGGGTGTTGCCTCACTCGGAGTGGAAACTTGAAAAGATCTTAGTTTAAAAAAGGTGAGGTTTCCCACTGTATCCTGGACCATCTCCAGAAATCCTGACTGATATCTTGTCACAGGACCCAGATAATTCTGGAGGAGTGAGAATGATGACTTTGTGCAGCCCTTCCTCACTCAAATCAAATTCAATTGCCAGTCATGTCATTATTTCCCTGATTTCATGGTCCTTTTTGAGAACCAACCCACAGCATGTGCCCCTAGGCAAGTAACTTAACTTCTTTGTGCTCCAGGAATTCAAGGAAAGAGTTCATTGAGCCAAGAGTTGTCATATCAGTTACATCACAGCTCTAGTCCCTAGCTCTCCTAAGTGTGTGACCTTTGGCAAGTCTACCTTTTGAAGCTTCAGTTTTGTCCTCTGAAAAGTGGGTCAGGTTGGATTAGATATAGATCCATCACTGCATGAAGTGTTCTTAGTACAATGGTAAGAACACTAAATTTATAATGAAATGATGGAAATTTGAATCCTGGCTCAGTCAATCATACCATGTGGAACTTGGGAAACTCTAGCTCTCTGGGTCTCAGTTACCTCATTTGTGAAATCAGAATTTTACATTAGATGAACTGCAGTTCTACATCTACTGTCTTATGTATATTCCTCTCCAGGCTGCTTTCCAGACTTTCCTACCACATCCCAGAAACATCTTCAATCTGGAAGTACATTCTAGCCTTTGAATTCACATATTCAGAGTACCATCTTCCCCATGTGATCCCTCCTTCTGATGGAATGGTACTTTCCTGAACCTTTATTAATAAAGAGAGACCCAAGACAGTTGTGTCTTCATTCTTCTCCAGGCTACATTTTGGAATTTCCTCCCATAAGCCTCTGTCACCTCCTCACCACTTTTTCAACTGACTTCTATTTGTCGTCTTCCCCCATTAGAAAATAAGCTCTTTGAAGGCAGAGGCTCTCTGTTTTTATTTCTATTCCCAACATTTAGCACAGTGTATAGCACATAATTGCTGTTGTTGCTGTTCATCATCCTTTATTTTCAGAGGACCAGTGACACCAATGACACAGGGTGATGTCATAATTTGTGGGTGAATTGGATTTAAACGAGGCAGAATTGCACAAAGTCATCAATTCACTATCTTTCCCAAAGTCATCAAAAGCCAGTGGCAAGGCAAAAATCAGTACAACTGGTGATGGCCTGGGATGACCTTGAGGCAGTGGATGATCTTGGCCTCTTCCATGTCTGATCAAACTCTAAGCACTCCACAGCACCTGCTTCAGTCACCTTCATGTCCATTAGAACAAGTTGTTTTCATCCACTCTTTCTTCTGGGAAAGTCTTCATATAATGTAGACATCCTCTAACTCACCAATAGGTCTGAGGCCTGTTGGTTATCCTCCACCTGGTTTAGCCCATCTACCAGGGTGTAGCCACTTGGTGTGCTACACCTTCTTGGAGCCATGGGTAAGAGCTGGGTGACAAATCAGATACCAAAGGCAGAGGAACAGTCTTTAAAAAGCCCAGCCAATCCTCATGAAAGGTCCTGCCTTAACTTTCTATGCACCCCAAGGAACATAGTAAACACTTAATGAATGGTTATGCACTGGCTGCAATTATATAACTATATAATAAAGAGAGAGGGATATGTACACATGAATTCTTTCAAAGATATGCCCAAAGTAACCAGTAGAAAAATGGACAAACTCAGTCAGGCAGATAATTAGGTACTTAAACCAGAACGTCTTCTTTGAATTCACTCAGATAGATCACTAAATAAATACTGGCAAATGTGTATGAAAAATGTTTATTTTTTTTACGACATAAATACAAATGAGACATAGATATGAAGAATAAGAAGTATAAAATGACCTTGATCAGGGAAGGCTCCTCGAAGGAGGGGACCTATGAATAAAATTCTGAGACGTAAAGTAGGATGTGAAGGGTCACAGGATGTGGATAGTTTGAACATTCTAAGGTGGGGAGGAAGGCTACTGGATACCCAAAAGGATCCTAATGTGAAGCGCAGAGGCTACTCAATTCTGTATAGAAAACCAGACAAAGGAATTGGAAGAAGGTTTTCTCACTAAATAAAGCTCTAATGTTCCTAAACAGTAGTATAATGAGTCACTAGAAATCTCCTTGAAATCTGATAAACTGGTCTGTAATTGAAGTAGTATTTCTTAATTGACAAACTGACTTTTCCTTTAGAAAGATCTTGCCTTCCCTTACTTTTTCTAGAGTCCACCATCCACATTGTTGTTCAGCCATTCAGTTTTGTTCCACTTTTTATGATCCCATGCACCACAGTGTTCGTGGGGTATTTTTTTTGGAAAGGATACTAGAATGGTTGATCGTTTCTTTCTCAATGAGCATGTCCAAAAGTCATTGTCTTTCACCCCAAATCTTCCCTTGCTCCTGACTCCCTTTTTTCTAAAAAATAGCCCCACCTATCACTCTTTGCAGATGACATGATGATATACTTGGAGAATCTTAGAGAATCAAGTAAAAAATTTCTTGAGACAATAAATAGATTTAGCAAAGTTGCAGGATATAAAATAAACCCACATAAATCCTCAGCATTCCTATATATTTCCAATGAAGTACAACAGCAAGAGATAGTAAGAGAAACCCCATTTAAAGTTACTGTAGACATTATAAAATATTTGGGAATCTACATGACAAAACAAACCCAGTACCTTTATGAACACAACTACAAAACACTTTTCACACAAATAAAATCAGATCTAACTAATTGGAAAATCATCAATTGTCATGGCTAGGTAGAGCTAATATAATAAAAACGACAATTTTACCTAAATTAAATTACATATTTAGTGCCATACCAATCAATCTACCAAAAAATTACTTTGCCGAACTAGAAAAAATAGTGACAAAATTCATTTGGAAGAACAAAAGGTCCAGAATATCAAGGTAATTAATGAAAAGAAATGCTAGGGAAGGTGGCCTAGCTGTACCAGATTTTAATCTGTATTATAAAGTAGCAGTCATCAAAACTGCTTGGTACTGGCTAAGAAGTAGAGTAGTGGATCGATGGAATAGATTGGGTAAAAAAGACTCAGTAGTCAACCATTACAGTAACATACTATTTGATAAGACCAAAGACTCCAGTTTTAGGGATAAGAACTTGCTATTTGACAAAAACTGCTGGGAAAAATAGAATATAATATGGCAGAAACTGGGCATAGACCATCACCTAACTCTGTACACCAAAGTCAAGTCTAAATGGATGCATGATCTAGACACAAAGGCTGATACTTTAAGTAATCTGGGAAACCAAGGAACAGTTTACCTGTCAGATTTATGGAGCAGGGAAGACTTTATGACCAAAGACAAGTTGGAAAGCATTATAAAATGCAATACAGATAATCTTGATTACATTAAATTGAAAAGTTTCTGTACAAACAAAGCCAAGGTGACCAAGATTAAGAGGGAAGTGGGAAACTGGGAAAGAATTTTTATGACCAGTGTTTTTCATGAAGGCCTCATTTCAAAATATACAAGGAATTAAGTAAAATCTATAAGAATAAAAATCATTCCCCAATTGATAAATGGTTAAAGGATATGAACAGGCAATTTTCAGAGGTGGTAATTAAAGATATCTATAAGCATATGAAAAAATGCTCTAAATCACTGTTGATTTGAAAAATGCAAATCAAAATAGCTTCGAGGTACCACATCTCTCCAGCCAGATTGGCTAAGATGACAAAACAGGAAAATGACAAATGCTGGAGAGGATGTGGAAAAATTGGAGCACTAATGCATTGTTGGGGGAGCTGTGAACTGATACAACCATTCTGAAGAGCAATCTGGAACTATGCCGAAAGGGCTATAAATAATTGCATACCCTTTGAACCCAGTAATACCACTTCTGGGGTTGTATCCCAAAGAGATCATAGAAGTTGGAGGAAGACTCATATTTACAAAAATATTTATTGCAGTTTTCTTTGTGGTGGCAAAAAACTGGAAATTAAGGGGATGCCCATCAGTTGGGGAATGGCTAAACAAGTTGTGGTATATGAATATAATGGAATACTATTATGCTATAGGAAATGGGGAGGAGACGGTCTTCATATTCACCTGGAGAGGATTATACAAACTGATGCTAAGTGAGAAGAGCAGAACCAGGAAAAATTTGTATACAATCACAGACACATCGCATGTATGATGACCAACTTTGATAAACTGTACTCTTCTCAGCAACGCACATTATAAGACAACTCTACGAGTCTTACAATGGAAGGAGATTTCTACCTTCAGGGAATGATCTAGAAAGAAGAGAGTTTAAATGGAGACGGAAGCAATCTACATGCTATCATTCTTTTTCATGTTTGGTTTTGTTTCTTTTTTTTTTCCATTGTTCACTCCATTGGTTACAACCCTTCTATACAACCAGACTAATGTCCAATGTGAAAGTATTTGCGAATCCTACACTTGATTGTATGCCACCATGGGGGGTGGGAGTGAAGAAGGAGGAGAGAAAAATTTGAAACTCAAGGGATTGTGGAACTGAATCTTGTAAACTAAAAGTAAATAAACAATTCAATATAAAAAAAGAAAAGGAAAGGAAAAAATGCCCCCACTATTCAAGTCTCCCAAGCCATAAACTTGAGAGTTTATATATGCCTCCTTTCTCCCTGTCAGTCCCACATTCAATAAGTCATGAAGCTCTGTTAATTGTGCTTCTTATGTCTGTCAATCAATCAACAACTTATTAAACTCTTACTTTTTCCCAGGTTGTAATGTCCTTTTTCTCTTCAACTCGATCTCTTAAAACCCATGGTTTCCTTTAAAACACATTTCAAGTGTAATTTCCTGTATGAGTTCCTTTCTTTCCCTTCCAATTATTAATACTTGCTCTACCTCATACTTGTTATTCATTTTGAATCTATTTATTATTAAACTCAGTACATAATGCTTCTTGAGATTGTCTCACTTGGGTATTGGTTTATGTTGCCTGGAACATACTAGGTACAATATGTTAGCTATTTATTATTATAGCAACTTTCTCTAGATGGAGTTACTTTTAAAAACCCTGCCCAACTCACCATCCTTTCAGTAGGAAAGATGAAGAATGGGAATGAAGAGAGTAGAAGTCATTTTGTCAAAAGGATTATGCTAGAAAAGGTCAGGTTTATGTGTAGGTTGGATAGGACATAATTTGAAAAACTTAAAAAAAAATTCCTGGTCAAGAAAGTATCAGTCCTCCCTCCGAACATTTCTCCCAGTATAGCTTTATTTTTTTAAGTTGAGGAAGTTTTTGAATCTTTATAACTGTCCCATGAAATGTAGATACCTCCAAGAACGTTAAATCCTTTAGCTTTAATAAATTAATGACTTCATTTTTAGTGAAAACCTTTGTAAGAATGATAATAATAGCTGATATTCATATAATGCAGTAGTTTTACTTTTATAATGGCTTTTACTTACATACACTTTCTCCTTGGATTGTTAGGACCTCCTTGTAAATTAGATGTATGTTCTAAGCATTTTATGACTATTATTTCATATGATCCACATAGCTTCCCTAGCAGGTAAGCACTATTATTATTTCCATTTTACAGATGAGAAAACTGAGGTAAACAGAGTGACTTGCCTAAGGTCACACAACAAATAAATATCTAAATCCAGGTTTGAACTCATATTTTACTGATTCCAGGTCCAGTGTTCTAGCCACTGCATTACCTAGATAATTCATAATACTAAGCACGATGGCAGTTTCCAAAGTTACAATCCAATAATGAGAATAGTAAGGGACCTTAGAACACAAAATGTTAGGACATAAACAACAGAATGTTAAATATGGAAGAGACCTTTAAACATAGAGTAAGAGCATTTATTAGATTTTCAAGGGACCATAGGACCCAAAGTAACAGAGTATAAAATAAAAAAATGTTACAGCTGGAAAGTACCTTAGAGCAGAATGTTACAACATAGTGACCTTAACACCTCTTTTTTTCCCCTTCTTCTAAGTAGTGGAAGAAATTTGGATGTTGTTTCTATTGGCTGTGGGCTAACCTTCAGAGATCAGGATATTTTTCTCAAAGCATTTATTACATGTGAGTACAAATCCAGCAACAAGTTTTAAGGTAAAAAAAAAATTTCTTCTTGCTCTTTGAAGGGCTGAAATAACATTGAAAATGTAATTGGTTTTGGAAACTGACAACTAATTATCCCAAAGCAAAAGGCATGTTGGGCATTTAGATAATGAAGTGTCAATCAGTATAATCGAAGTGTCATTTAATACTTCTTAGGTTTTGAAAGAACTGTGCACTCTTTTAAGACACATCTGTGTGTCCATAGGCATAAACACATATGAGGCACACACGGTAAGATTTCCTTTATGCTCGTGTATGAGGAACAAGAAAACAAGATTAAATCAGCATTCTGGTCACAGATAATAAAACAGAACTATCTAGGATGTGTTTGTGTGTGTATGTATGTGTTGCCTGTCAACATCCCCATTTTTGGGAACTGGGTACACTGGAGTTCTACAGTAGGGAAGCCCAAGATTACAGCAGCATTTCTGCACATAGCCATGAAGGTTCATTCAGAGCTAATACTGTTGACAATGAACAGAGCTAGAAATAAAACTCCAAACCAAGAAAGGATTCCAAACAAGCAAAAGAAACCATTTTCTGTGAATATTTATGGCAAGACCTATTCACTGTGAGTAAAAATGATAAGTGTGTACTGTTGATAATCAAGTTATGGCATTATTTTTTTACAAAATAATTGAGAAATACTGGCATTATGATTAAATGCAGATGTTGCACCAAATTATATGCTGATTTTGCTTCAACATAATACTATTCTTCCCTTGTATGAAGACCTAGTTTTGCCCCCTTGCTGCATGACAGTATTCATAGCTCCAAGGGCCCCAGAAAAGACAAATACAACTTCTTTAGAGAAACATGACATTTGGAAGCGGCTATCTAACAATTCAGTCCAATGCTCTGCACACAGTAAGGATTAACAGTCTTCTGTAGTATTATCAGAAATCTTGCCTCTAAAGCTTTCATCCCCATTATCAAAGGGGGTAATGACCAATTGATAACACAGTCATTGAAGACAGAAGCATCAGGCAAAAAATGTCAACGCGCTCACTTTTTTATGCACTGTGGGGATTCAGTGGTGAAATGTCCAATAAGTAAGATCAAACTGACAGAAGAAAGCACATCTCAAGTTTAACAGAATGTTAGTCTCTCTTAAAACCATTCAGGATGTCAGTCAAAATTATAGACCTCGATCTGGAGGGATGGGGGGAAAATACAAAAAGGAAGACCAAAAAAAAAAAAAAACCCAGAATTGACTCCTAGGCCCTTAGTACTAATAATAATGTTGTATGTCCCTTAAGTTTATGTAGTATGTTATAGGTTATGAAGGAATTTAATCCTATTATTGAATTTAATTCACAATGCTGGTATAGAATTTTACAGGTGAGAAAATTTAGGCTAGGAGAGTTTATGAGTGGCCCAAGATTGAACAGATAGTATATGGCAGAGTCAGAACCAGAACTCAGAGTCCTTTGTCTCAGAGGGGGTAAGTAAAATCTTGCATAAAAAATATGTAAGGACACACAGAATTATAGAATCTCAGAGTTGGAAAGGACTTCTTCAGCTGTCTAGTCCAACCTAGACTAAACAGAAATAACTTTTACACCAGAGATGTCAGCCCACATACCTTACAAGAGTATGGCCTGAACTAGATTAAGATGTAATTAGAAAATATGTAATGAAATAAATGTACAATGCAATATAGATAATTTAGTATATAGTTTTCTAAGTGGCTATGTGATGGATCTTTACATACAGTTTAGTGGTCTTTTATTTCTGATTTTGAAAACACTGCTCTACAATCTCCCTGAAAGATACAGTCAGGTTACCTGGTTTCAAATATTTCTTCCTTAGAATCTTGGACTAGTCTCTTCTCTTTTCTCCTGGTTCTTCATTCAGTTCTAGACTACAGAACTTCTAAAGTATCTTTCAGTTCACAATCTGTGATCCTAAGTCACTATCAAAGTCTTTTTTCAGGCTGGGGGCAGGGGAGAGAAGAAATCAGCGTTAAGTGACTTGCCCAGAGTCACAGAACTAGTAGGTATCTGAGAGTGGATTTGAACTCAGGTCTTCCAGACTCCAGAGCCAGTGCCTTGTGCACTGTACTTCCTAACCATACCCATCCAACCTCTGTTTAAACAATCCCAAAGACAGCAAACTTCTGTACCTTCTGAGGCACGCCATTCCAGCGGGACAATTAAGGAGATGATTTCTAAGTCTCTGTAATGTCTTCACTCCTAATGTTCCCTTTAGAGACCTCCAGAATGTTTTATCCCCTTTTCTCTTGGCAGTCTTTTAAACACCTGAGAGGAGCTCTCACATCTCTCATAAGACTTTTCTCAAGGCTAGATATTTTCCATTCCTTTAGATGTTTCTGTTATGGTATATGAAACTTTTTGGCTAGTATTTGTATTTTTTCAAAAGAAATTTTGCAAAATTCTAGTATTTGGAACCTCCCCAAGAAAAGTACTCAATGAGCTTACTCCTAGGGCTGTGAATTCTGAAAGATACCCTTTACGCTCACTAGTTTTCAATACGTACCAAGACTAAGTTCTATCTCTCCAAGGAGAGCTAGAGGAGCCAACACTATGACAAGATAGTATGTATGGGTAAGTATGCAAATAAGTGGGAGGGGGCAGAGAGAGAGACAGAGACAGAGAAAGAGAGCCAAAGATGGAGACATAGAGATAGATGATAGATGACAGAGATAGATGGATGGATAGATGGATAGATAGATAGATAGATAGATAGATAGATAGATAGATAGATAGATAGATAGATACATACATACATACATACATACATACATACACATACATACATACACATACATACATGAGGTATTTTTACACTTAACTATATACCAAGTACTGAGAATACAAAGATAAACAAAAAAAGGCAACCTCTAACTTCTGGAAGCTTAGATACTAATTGTGGAATATAGCATAAAAGGAAGCTGCAAAGGGGCAGACAGTCATCCTGGACAATATTTCACCCACTGGAGGATGGAGAGCAGGAGGAGAAAAGTTAATGTGGATAGCATAGGCATGTATTTAAATTGTGTTCCTGTAAGTAATTCATCATTTGGAAAAAGTGGCAGAAGGGGCAGAAGCATCCCTAGGGTGAGAATGCTTCTGAGACAATAGTGGAGGGTAAGAAGAGTCAGACGTGGATCCAATACAGAATTGAGCATGGATGACCTCAGCACTTACTTTCATGGTAGTCTAAAGAGAGCCACAGCAGTCCAGAGTCAATGCACTAATGATGGAGATGGGATCTGAGCTCCCCAAATGAAAAGGCCATGTCTTTGGGATTCGGACCCCAAAAAGGAAAAACCCCTGGACTTCCCACATGGTTCAGGTCCCTGATGTTCACCTGGGTTAATCAGCCCTTCCCATTTAATTAACTGTCCTTTCATTGTCTCTACCTGCCCTGCCCTGGACCACCATGCCCTTATAATTCCATCTAGACCACTTCATTGTTCCCACAGTCTTCTGTATGAAAGATCTATCTTACCCCAACATAAATGCTCAGATTATTTAAGGGATAGCCAATGCTGAGATTCCTTAAGAGTCTGGCTAATATGGTGAATCTTTAATATACCTTGTTTTTCCTTGGCTAAGAGAAGGCTTGGGTCAAATTCATTTAGGTAGGACTGCATGTTGCTATTTTGGGGGTTCCAGCACCCCTAAACCTCAATACTATTAGGTTCTATTTAATATAATGCCAAGAACCAGGGAAATCATATAATCTGTTTGCATTCTGCCTTGGTTAGATCATGTGCATTTGCAGTATTAGACTGAGTTCTGGGTGTCACATTTTAGAAGAGTCTAGAAGCCATGCAATTCAGGAATCAGTCGATGTTTCATCTAGATAAAAGATGAATCAGGGAGATCATAACTATTATTGTTCAGTCATTTCAGTTGTGTCCAACTCTTCATGACCCCGTTTGGGGTTTTCTTGGCAAAGATACTGAAATGAGTTGCCATTTCCTTCTCCAGAGGGAGAATATATATGATCCTCCAATATGTCAAAACTTGTTATGTAGAAGAGGAAAAAGGGATTGAGTTTGTTCTGTTTATCCCTTAAGGGCAAAACTAAGAACAAGTATGGAAGCTTTTTTCAGAATCATCCAAAGAAAATACTCCCAAACAATTAATAGCATCTCAAGGTGAAAGTGGTTTTCCCTGAGAGGTAGTGATTTCCCCAACAGTCAAGAGTATTTAATTGGAGGTATGATAACTACTTGGGGATCTGGAAAACAGGAGGAAAGCTAAGAGTACAGATTATACTAGATTTTTTTTGAGGCTATTTATTTTTCTAAACTTCTGTGATTCTGTTACTTTTGGGGGGAGGAGGGCAAAATAATCTACTATGCATTCTTTTAAAGGAAAGGCAAAGCACCCTCTAGTATTTTAGTGAATAATAACTCTCTCGGATCTTATGTAAGCACCAGGCTCTCTCCAAATGTTTGGTACATTCATATTCCTATACACCAAATGAAACCTTTCACTGAGGTATTCAAGACCTGTCCCAGTTCTGAGATATACAAGGGCACAGTTGTGACAATCAACAGAACTCATTCATTGTTAAATTTTAGGAGGTCTCATGTCACTCTGTAGAATATCTCTTTCTCTAAAAGAGAGTTCTGGTTTGACCTAATCCTATGATGTTTGCTAATCACTTTAAAGTGAAAAAGAGAAACAGCTACAAGAAGAGGAGACTTGCTTTCCGCAAGGTTTATTTCATTTGAACATAATACCACAAAACCACACCTTTTTTTTTTTTGCTTTTTGGAGGGCAATTGGGGTTAAGTGACTTGCCCAAGGTCACATGGCTAGTTTTTTGTGTTAAGTGTCTGAGGCTGGATTTGAACTCAGGTACTCCTGACTCCAGGGCCGGTGCTCTATTCACTGCGCCACCTAGCCGCCCCAAACCCACACCTTTTGATGGCTTTAGCCACAGAGTGATAACGTCACCAAATACTTTTCTCTATACTGATCTTGAAGTTGATGTTATAAGGAGGTAATGAAGGTGGTATTTTGAGAATGAGACCAGAATTTTTCTTTCATACTCTAAAATATAGAAATGATGGGTTTCAGTCCAGGGGTGACTTCTACCTAACAAGGGCATATAGGAACATACAATTGCCTTGAGTTCTCCAAATAAAAGCAAAAGTTCTTTAACCTGAAAATGAAGAGGGAAGGAGAAAACTACCTACATATATTCACAAATAAAGACACCATGGAATATTTACAGGTACAAAGAAGATTAGCAATAAAGATTCTCAGAAATTCCCAGAAGAAGGAATTTGAGAAAGGAAATAAATCAATAAAACCCATGGACTCAGATATCTTTACTCCAAATTATAAAATTTGCATGATAAGCAAGATGTACTAGACAATCTGACACAAAGAGGCCAATTTGATGTCACAAATACCACTAGAACTTGGCGTTCCTGGACTTATTGCTGTTATATAGTTCTGAAGGTGAATATTCCACATAGAAGAAATACGATAAACTATGGGGTTAGGGGAATAAGTACTATTGTTTATCAAGAAAATAAAATTGTGAGATGAAATCCAGGGATCACTGTGGATTAGCATCTGGGAAAAGATCAATAGAAGAAAAAACAGAATTTATATTGGAATTAAGAGTATAAAACAAATCACCTTGATGGGAAAAGGAAATAAATGAGGATTACAGAAAAAATGATAAGCCTAAAAAATCAGAAGTATAAAGCAGTAATGGGGGATTTGAATTACTTATATAGGTGCTAGAATATACTCCCTCCCCCTAAAAAGCAGCTAATAATTTCTTGAATTGATTCCAAGACGTTCTTATCTATTAAGAGGCTGATAGAACCATTGAAGGGGGTTCTATTCAGGATCTTATTCTCACACACAAAAAGGAAGTGATTGTTGAAATGGGTTGAAATCTTGAAAAACATTGAAGTGATTGGGGGGGGGGGTAGGGAGTTGGCCATAGTCTGTGTAGACAAGATTTTTAAGAGAACAAATTTCAAAGAATTCACTTAGAGATTATCTAAAGGGAAAGTTAGGTAGCTGGTGGGATAGAATAGTGAGACTGGAGTCAAGAAGGTCTGAGTTCAAATCTAGCCTCAGATACTTACTATCTGTGTGACCCCAGGTATAGCACTTAACTTTGATTTGCCTCAACTTCCATATCTGTAAAATGGGGATAATAATAGCATCTACCTCCCAAGTTTGTCGTAAGAATCAAATGAGATAGTATTAGTCAAGTGCTGGCACAAATTAGACAATGAATGCTTCACCCCTTCTTTTTTCCCCTTCTTTCCTTCCTCCTTCTCTTCATTCCTCCCTTCTTTCCTTCTTGAATAAGAGAAAGGAAGTTCTCAAGAATTAAATTATTAACACAAAAATAATTCTAATAACTAGAGAAAGGGGATTATCTACACAGACTTTTGAGAATACATAGGAAACCCATAAAACAACTTTGATTTTAAAAAATGTAATTTACAAAAGATGGAATCAAATCAATGGTAGGTTGTAGAGGATGAATACAAATGTGTGGCAGAGAATAGTATCAGGAGTGTTAAAACTCAAAATGAATTGAGGATGATAGGGAAAGCTAAAGAGCAAAAAGGAGAGGGTCTATCTAGATCCTGGAAAAGATGAGGATCAAAGAAAGGAGAAGACCGCTGTTCCTGGTAAATGGCAAAATAATGATGAAAGAAAGACAGAGCTGCTTATATTGTGCTTTCTTCTATTTTCTCTGTCAATGAGAATGGCCTTTACAATGAAAAAGATAAAACAATGTCCAATAAGCAATTAGTACACAAGATGAGCAAGGAAATGGCAAGACAGCTCCTACCTACCCTTACCCAATTGGTCATTGAACAAGCACTTATTAAGCACCTATTATGTGCCAGGGATTGCACAAAGTGATAGGTATACAAAAAAGGGCAAAATGGTATAATTTTGAGCAAATAAGTCATTTTGACTATTATAAATACCCAAATTAACTATAAAGGACATGGGAAGAAAAACGGTATCTGCATCCAGAGAAAGAACTGCTAAATAGGAGTGTGTATAGAATAATTTTGCATACACACACACACACATACACATTTGTGTTTAATAGCAGCCATGTCTAGGAAAAAAATTTACAGGATAACTTTATTATATATTTGAAGGGAATAGCAAGTTGCTCATACTAGATTTACAGTTTCATGTACACACATTTTTTAAAAAAATATTTTGTAATAGAAAATGATCTTTTTATTACATAAATTAAAAATAAGACAATTTTTTTTCAAAATGATCCTTATCTCCCAGAAGCTAACATGCTCCTACATAAGAGAGTCTCTATAGAACTAAATTCACATAATAAATATAAGGTAAATTTAGAGGAGAAAGAACTGATGTTTGGGGATTCACAAAAGATTTCCTACAGAAGGTGACCTTTAAACTGAGTCTTCCAGGAAACAAAGAATTCCAAGGGGTGAAGATGGAACATCATTTCAAATCTCAAGTTTCTACATTCTTGGCTTCTGAATGAACTGATATACATGAGCACTGAGTCACTTTCAGTAATGTTTAATAAAGTATAGAGAAAATGCAAGGTACTCCTAAATTTTAGAAGGGCAAAAGTTTCACTTTTCTGAAATGAAAAAGAGAGAAGGAAGGAAGGAAGGAAGGAAGGAAGGAAGGAAGGAAGGAAGGAAGGAAGGAAGGAAGGAAGGAAGGAAGG
>CM053601.1:160433220-160451025 GCA_028646575.1 Pseudocheirus occidentalis
ATATATATGTTAACATTTGTTTAAAGAACTTCAAATTCTAGATTCTTTCTCTTCCTCCCTTGTCACCCACCCCCACTGGAAAGACAAGCAATTCAATACAGGCTGTACATGTGTAGTTATACAGAACATCTCCACAATTGACATATTGTGAGAGACTGATTGTATGTCCCTCCTTCCTATCCCACCCCCATGTTCTATTCTCTACCCTGTCCCTGTCCCTTTACAGAGGTGTGTACTTCCAGCAACCCTCCTCCCCACCCCGCCCTCCCATCCATCATCCCACCCCGCATCTTCATCCCCCCTACTCTCCTGTGTGGCAAGATACCCAGTTTAGAGTTTGTCATTCCTTCCCTAAGCCAAATTGAATGAGAGCAAGGTTGACCCACTCCCTTTTGCCTTCCTGTTCTTCCCCTCCATTGTAACAATTATCCTAGCCTCTTCTATATGATATGATTAACCCCATTCTGTCTCTCCTGTCTCCTCTCATTCTAAGCCTCACTCACCTCAGGATTTCACCTTTTAAAGTATCTTCCCTTCCTGTTCAATTGATCCTGTGCCCTCTATGTACACATATGTACACATACTCAGATGTGTTCATACTCATATATAAATGCTCCTATATAGACATATGTGTATGTATACATATAAATACATTTGTATTCCCTTCACCTATCCTCATACTGAGGAAAGTTTCATTAAGTTACAATTATCACTTTTCCATGTTGGCATGTAAATAGTTCAACTTTGATAAGTTCCTAATGATTTCTTTTCCATTTTAATCTTCTCATGCTTCTTGTAATTGAATGTCAAATTTTCTTTTCAGTTCAGGTTTTGTCAGCAAGGATGCTTGAAAGTCCTACACCTCACTGAATGACCACATTTTCCCCTGGAACATTATACTCAAATTTGCTGGGTAGGTGATTCTTGGTTAATCCTAGCTCCCTTTATCTCTGGAATATCAATACCTCAGTATAGAAGCTTCCAGATCCTGGGTTATCCTAATTGTGTTTCCAAAGTATTCAAATTGCTTCCTGTTGGCAGCCTGTAATATTTTCTCCTTTCTCTGGGGACTCCAGAACCTGGCTATAACATTCCTAGAGTTTTCTTTTGGGATCTTTTTCAAGAGGTAATTGGTGAATTCTTTCAAGTTCTATTTTACCTTTTGGTTCTAAAATATCAGGGCAGTTTTCCTTGAGAATTTCTTGAAGGATGCTTTCTAAGTTCTTTTTTTGATCATGGCTTTCAGGTAGTCCAACAATTTTTAAATTGTCTCTCCTGGATCTATTTTCCAGGTCATTGGTTTTTTTAAAAGAGATATTTCACGTTGCCTTCTAGTTTTTCCTTTCTTTGGATCTATTTAATAGTATTTTGATTTCTCATAAAGGCGTTTGCTTCCATTTGCTCAACTCTAATTCTGAAGGAATTATTCTCTTCAGAAAGCTTTTGAGATTCTTTTTCCATCTGGCAAATTCAACTTTTTAAAGCATTCTTCTGCTCATTGGCTTTATGGGCCTCTTTTGCCATTTGAGTTAATCTATTTTTTAAGGAGTTATTTTCTTCAGTCAGGTTGTTGACTCTCTTTTCATGCTTTTCTTGAATCATTCTCATTTCTCTTCCCAATTTTTCTTCCACTTCTCTTATTTGGTTTTCAAATATATGGCTTATAGGCAGTCTGAATGTTTCTTAGAAGCTTTTGGTGTGGGAGTTCTGACTGTGTTGTCTTCCTCCCATTCCATGAATTGATCCTTTTTGTCCCCCAAAAAGGATTCTAGAGTTCAATTGCTGTTCTTTATTTGCTTCCTTTGCCTGCTCATGTTGCCAGTGAATTACTTGATTTTTTAGCTATGTGGAACTCTGCTTCCAGAGGGGAAAGCTCTGTCCCAAATTTCTGGGGTTTTCTCAGCTGCGGGAGTTATTGGGAGGCTGCTGAATTCCCCCCTAGTTTTGGCTTACTGAAAAAGCCTCCCAGGACCACCACCCAAGACCATAATCTGGATCCAGGCCCCTCAACACAAGAACACTTAGCCTCTCAATGATTGGTTGGCCCCCCTGCTATCTGCAGACCAGGAGCTTCTAAATCAACCATGTGAAGGCAGCTCCAGGGTCACCAGTTCTGCTGCTTCCTTGCCCTGAAGGCAGTTTGGCCAGATTGCTTTTCTCCCTCAGATTTAGCTGAGTTCCACTGACCTTTCTCTTAGTCCCTGTTTCTTGTGGCTTGATAATTCTGGAAGCTGCTACAGGTGCAGCTGATCCACTCTCCTGAAGGCTCCAGCTGCAGCTCTGCCTGGCTGCCCCAGGGCCAAGCCATCGTTCCAGGCTGGGCTGGTTTCAGCTCCCAGCACACTGTGATGAGCCTTTCCTGTGTGCTACCTTCAGTGGGAGATGTGGTTTACTGTATTTTTGTGAGTTTGGGAGTCCTAAAATTTGTTTAGAGTCATATTTTATGGGTATTTGAGGTGGCTATGTGGGAGCTGAGGAACCTTGTTGCTTCTATGCCTCCATCTTGGCTCCGCCCATTCAATTTATATTTTTCTTGAAGGCTTTGGATGTTGGAGCTTTGACTTTGTTATATTTTTCTGAGCATATGTTTTGATCTTCATTGTCACTATAGTAACTTTTTATGGTAAGAATTTTTTTCTGTTGTTTGTTCAGTTTCTCAGCCTATTTTTTTACTTTCAATTCTTTGTTAATGTAGGGCTTGGTTTCCAGGGTGGAGGAAGCACTGTCCCAAACTTCAGGGATTTTGTGCAGTTGTTTTCAGAGATACTTCCAGGGACCTGTAAGTTTTCAGTTCTTTCATGGTGGTATGATGCAAGTAGAAGTGTTTATTACTCTCCTGGCCTGTGCTCTGGTCTGTGAGTGACAACAAACACTTTTTTCTGCCCTAGAACTGTGACAAAGCTCCCCTTTCCAATGTGGCCTCAAGTTCTGGTGTGTTAGTGCTCTTCCTTACTCTGGGACTGCCACCTAGGATTGTAATCAGATCAGAGTATGGGCAAAGAAACAAAGTCCTGCCTTAGTGCTACCAAAGAGACTCCTGTAATTATCTTCTGACTAGACCCCCTTACTCTCTGTGGGCCCAGAGCTCCTGAACCAGCAGCTGCTGCTGCTAATTTAGTGGCTTTCAAAACCTGCTCCTGGTTTGCTGAGATTGGGTCTGTGCTGGAGTAGCCTGTGCTAGATTGTTCTTCACTTTGACCCAAGAGCTACAGACCTTTCCTGTGACCTTCTAAGTCAGTGGTTCTCAACCTTCCTAATGCCATGACTCTTTAACACTCGTATGTGAGCATATCTGCATGTGGGTGAACCCTCCTGGAGATGGATAGAGGAGCGATGTCTCAGTTCTTAAGATCATGGGAAATATGTGTTTTCCAATGGTCTTAGGTGACCCCTGTCATCCCTGTGAAAGGGTCATTCAACCCCCAAAGGGTTCACAACACATAGGTTGAAACCTGCTGTTCTAAGTATCTGTGGCCATCCTTTTGCGGGTTCTATTGCTCCAGAAATTTATATAGCATTATTCAATGATATTCAGAGGAGTTTGGGGGTGATCTCAGGCAATCATTGCCTTTTCTCTGCCATCTTGGCTCTGTTCCCAGACTAGCGGGTTTCTAAAGTTGTTTCTGGCTCTAAATAGTTGATCTGTCTTATTGGAAAGGTTTCCAAATCATAGGTTACCTATAGTAATGAAATCACAGTTTTGAAGGAAAAAAATGCAATAAAGCATTTAGGTGTCTTCTTGTCCAAATTCCTTGTTTTACAGATGAGGTGACTGAAGCCTAGAAGAATCAAGGCCTTCCCAAGATCACAAACAAAATAAGAAGCAGGAATATAATTAATTTTTACCCTCTCTTTCTCCATTCTAGCTTTTTCTACTACCCACACTCTTTTCAGTGTAGGGATATAAAAGACAAAAACAAACCAGTCCCTGCCCTCATGGAGCTTACATTCTACTATGAGAGAAAGGAAGAGGAAAGGAGAAGCTCCATGAATACAAATAATGCAAAGTAAATTATGGAGGAAGAGAGTCCCAGTAGATGAAAGGTTCCAAAATGTCATCATAGAAAAGAGGACACCTGAACTGAGCCTTGAAAAAAGATAAGACTTTTGAGTGGCAGAGGCAGGGAGGATGGGCATTCCAGGCATGGTCCTTGGCCTGTAAGATGAATGCATAGAGATGGAGTTGAAGGTAGAGTCAGGGTAACAACTAATAATCTTCTCAGTTTTTTTTCAAGGAACTTTATTTCCTTGATAAACTGAATGAACAACAGAAAAAAAGCATTTCCTATTGCTTCTCAGCACAAACCTTCTGTGCAAATAATAGTGACTTTGTACTTAACCCAAGAAACATCTACATATCTGCTCATATTGATCTGCTATTGCATTAATGAGAAGGGTCAGGACAGCTTGGCGGTTCAGTGAATAGAGTGCTAGTTCTGGAATCAGGAAGACCCCAGCTCTTCCTGACTCCAAGTCCATTACTCTATTCAAATCTGGCCTCAGACACTTATTAGATGTGGGACCCTGGACAAGTCACTTCACATTGTTTGCTTCAGTTTATTCATCTGTAAAATGAGCTAGAAAAGAAAACGACAAACCATTCAATAATGTTTTCCAAGGAAACCCCAAATGGTGTCATGAAGAGTTGAACATAACTGGAAAACAACAGAATAAAAAATGAAAAGGATATGGGTCTAGAAGTCAGTAGACCTAGGTTCAAGTCCTGGTCCAGCCAGTTACTTTCTGCGCCTTCAGTATTTAGTGTAATGCCTCACCCATAGTAAGCGTTTATTAATTGAGTAGTTGGTTGACCTATGGGACTGTAGCTAAGCCATATAATAATGTGGAGCTTCTAATTTCTTATCTGTAAGATGGGAATAATAATACTTTAATTTTCATAATATTCTACTTTGGTGAACTCTGCAGTTAATGTTGCAATCTGGCTTTCTGGTTGGTATTGGCTAGACAGACCTCCAAAATTTGTTTAAAAGATTGATTGCAATATGATGTATAAAGCACTTGATAACTGTAACTGCATGTGTTGATTTGAACTGTTTTATTGTTTCCCTAAGCTACAGTTTTCTCCTGTACCCTTCCTTCATCTATTTATTCCAAGGCTATCTAGCCATTCCCTTTCATGATTCCTACAGTACATTAACTCCATCTATATGGGTTATATATATGCCTTGGTAATACATGGCCTTGTTTCTCATACTCTTGCTTCCTGTGTCATAGTCCTGTCTCCCTTTAAGGCAGAGACCATGCTTTATTTTTTTTCTGTGTCCCCTAGAGTACCTGGAATGGGCCTGAGCACATGGCAAGCACTCAATAAATACTTAATGATTGATTAAAGAGTAAATCTCAAGGCAGCCAAAAGGCAGCTCGGTAAAGGAAGAAATCCTGGCTTCATCATTTCTGCATAAAGGATGTTGAATTTGGAGCCAGACGACTAGGTTTCAAATCCTGCCTCTTCCATTTACTACCTAGGTGATAATAGGCAAGGTATTTAGCCTCTATATAAGAAGACTGGACTAGATGGCCTCTCAGAGGGTCCCTTCCAGCTTAAAAATCTATGATCCTATGATCAGGGAAGGAAACAATGTGAAGGGCCACCAGCTTAAACATTCTGTTATGCAAAGGATTAAATGTCACTAAAATGTCAAATCAGAAAGTAAGATTGCAGGGTTGGGGGAGTCAATGAATCATGATGTATGGACATATTGTGGACAACCTGCTCAGGACAACTAACTCAAGAGTCCCTTGAGATCTTGATAGAATATCATGTCTGATCCTTTCATCCTCTGGCTATAGTCCAATAAAAGGAAGGCAAGGGTTAGGCACACAAACAGCAGGAATTCTTTGAGGGATGTGCCAGCTGAGACATATAAGAATTGATGGCCATGGCATCAACTGGGACCTAGCAGAAACACTGATGATTTGTATCTGGGGCTTTGTATCTCACAAATTCATCAATGGCTCTGCTAGGAATGTGTAGTATAACTGAAAGCAGATTCATTTGAACCATTTCCCAGACCTCTTATTACAGTATATGATTCATTCAACTTACTACCCAGTATGGCACCTCTTTCAGGAATGAAGAGAAATAACTGATGACAATATCAAAGAAGTCCCCCCAATTATGAAGGCACACTGCAGCTTTTTTTCTGCATCTGCCATGCTTCTAAATACCTATTCTGTCTGGTAACATGCTAGAAAGTGCAATTAGGAGAACCTGAGATATTTACATGGACATCTAAAGTCATAGTGAAAACTGCCTTTGGGTAGATAATCATAGATGCATTTGAAGTCGCTGGATATGTGTCTGCCTGAGGGCTCATACCATTATATGTATTTGGTATAGTGCTTCCCCACTGTTCAGTACTTGGCAACATCCCTGACAGATAGATGGTTATTCAACCTCAGCTTGAATGCATCCAATAATGGGTAACTTAGAGCCTCACATAACAACCTTTTCTGTTTCATGTTAGCTCTAATTGTTTAAAAAGTTCCTCTTTGACTGAGCCCAGGGCTTGATAATCTGCACTCATTTATGGGTTTTTGTGATATGTTTTTTTCAGAGATATAAACACTTCCTTTTTAAGAATGGATAAGGGATGTGCTAAAAGAAATGAGTAACCAGGAGAATAAAAACTAGTTAGAGTCTACAGTCTGAGAGGCAGCTAGGTGGTGCAGTGAATAGAGCACCAGACTTGGAGTCAGGAGGACCTGAGTTCAAATCCAGCCTCAGATAATACTAGCTGTGTGACCTTGGGCAAGTCACTTAACCACAATTGCCTTTCCTTCCTTTCTCTTCCCCCCCCCCAAAAAAAGACAAAAAAAAAAGAATTGCAGTCTGATCTTCCTCAACAACCCTGTGAGGGAGATGCTGGTACTATTCTTCCATTTTTATTGGTGCGGAAACTCAGGCTGAAAGGGTTAAAGTGACATGCCCAGGGGAATACAGCTAGTAAACGATAGAGGAAGGATTCAAACCCCAGCTCTTCCTGACTCCAAGTCCATTACTCTATCCCATTCCCCACCTAGCTGCTTGGGGAAAAGACAACAATCTCAAAAGACTTAAGAATTCATGATGAAACATGCTGACCACCTCCTAACAGAGGGGAGATAGGTGGGAATGGTTTAATTGGATTAGGGAGTAGGTCTCACTAAGAGGAAGGGAGAAAAGAGGAGTGGAACTCATATCTGTAAGTATATTAGAAAAATAAAGAAATCTATGCATGAAAGGAAGATGGAAATAAATAAAAATAAATTTGAAAATGGAAATAGGAGATAACATGATATCATCTGTCTCTCTCTTTCCTTCTCCATCTTTGTCTCTCTCATCTTCAGTTTCTCCATATCTACTGTTTATTTTCAAACATGCACAAAACTCCCCATCTTTCAAAATAAAAAATTCTCATCATATTTTACTACCCCCACAACTATTTTTGCAAATCTTTCCTCTTCTTAGCCAAACTCTTTGATAAATTTGTCTATATTCAATGCCTTTAATTCCTCCTCTCTGTCTTCTAAACCCTCTGCAATCTGGCTTGGGCATTAAGACATAACGGTGATATTCCAAGGGAAATAATAATTATATTTCTATAACACTTAGAATTTAGAAAATATTTTCCTCATTGGGACTCCTTCAAATAGTTAATGCAAGCATGGTTATCCCCATTTTATAGATAAGGAAACAGAGTCAGAAAAGTAAAGTGACTTGCCAAAGGTCACCCAGGTAGTAAGTGTAAGAATCTGGCTTTTTATTTAGATTTTGTTGATTCCAAGTCCAATAATCTTTCCACAGTACCAGACTGGCTCTAGTCTAAAACCTTTCACTTGAAAAGATTAAGTTCATGTGAACTAAATGTAATTCTTGCCCCAAGGTCATTGGCATGGAATTCCCTCTTTATTGGTGGAGATGAATGTCCTACCCTGCAGGACTGAATTGGAAAGAGAAAGGAGAGCTCCAGCCTTTTCCAATTCCCTTCATGTTTTCCTTTTGTGGGTCTCTCCAAGCAAAAGCCTTCTTTGAATATCAAGTCCCTTTTGGTGCTCCTAACTGGTAGCTTTGATAGAGAAAATGGAAGAGTCCAACCCCACTTCAGGTTTCTGAAGAAAGGACTGGGAAGACATGAGAGAAACTGGAAATCTCTGTCATATTCCAAGCTTACTATTCCAGAGACTTCAGGGAGTCTCTCTCTGGGTGAGATCAAGGACTCTCTCTTGGTTGAAGTGAGTTATCTCAGTCCCAAAGGGAGAGCTCCTTCACTTTGTATTATGTGATACACACACACACACACACACACACACATGCACACACACACACGCACACACACATACACACACATATAATACTTTGTATTATCTGATATATAGATATACATATACTTATACATATACTTTTACATATACATATATTCTCCTATATATGCCTTCTCTGTTGTTTGGTTTGGGGTATTTTTTGCTATAATTTGGATAAATTGGCTGCTCTATTTGCTCTGTGTGTTCACTGTGGAACTGGTCTTAGATGGGAAAGGGATCAAGCTTTGGATATAAAGCCTGGGATACTCCTCCCCCACCCTCAATGACTAAGTGATCAAAAGTTATCTTGAACCGAGTCATATCGCCTAGATTAATAATATTTAAGGGAACAAATAGATATACTTCTAGCCTGATAGCTCCTCTCTCTGAGGAGAAGAGAGTGGTGGTAACTGATTCCAACTTCCTGAATTCCCTCTTGGTAGGAATGAAAGTTTCCCTTGAAGAAGGCTGGAGGAAAAAAAGAAAAAGAAAGATAAAGGAAAAAAGAGACTAACAATGTCCAGTCTACTTCCCTGCAAACCACACAACTGGCCCCTTGCCACATGTGGCCTCCCTACACATGTAGGTCCCACTCTACCGCTTCATATATCCGAAACTATTCATCTTTTCTTTCTAAGAATTGGATACTAGCAATTTGTTATCTATCCAAAGCTAGTTAGGGCAGGGATGCAAGTAAGCTCTTGTGTGTATACAAGATGGAGAGAGATACTCTACCACCAAAACCCTGCATGATACATTCACTCTGCCACATAATACTAACTTTACAAGATCCAAATCCAAGAATGGAATTGTGATAGGCTGGACACCAACTTTAACTGGGCTGATGTCACCTCTTTACCACATTACCCTTTATCACTGACATATTCCTTTGTTCAGAAGCAAGTCCTTCTTACCCACTATGCCTATAAGTATCTGACACTATTCTAATTTCTCTGGAATTGGAGTTTGCATTCTTGCAATAGTTTTCATGTAAATCCCTGGGGAACTCCTCCCAGAAAAATTCCACGAGTCTCCTCTCCATCTTCATCTACCTTGACCTTTTACCAATATTATCTATGATGCCTTTGCTCATTAAAATTTTATCCATTTCTTCTCTGTTTTGTCTCATGATGTTGGGAATGTCAAAACAGTGTATTTAGGACTGGGTCTAGCATAAACTCTGGCCTGGGAATGGCTAGGATCTATTTTCTCATTCTCACTGGGTGTAATGGAATTTTGAAAGATCTCTCCCTGTCTCTCAAATGTTCTATTTCATGGTGGAAAGGGTATTGAACTAAGATTTAGGATCCCTAGGTTTAATCTTAGCCCAGTTGTTCATAAGCTATGTTACAACAGATAGGTCTGAGATGAAATGATCATTCTCTTCCTCATGAAAATTGTATATGATTGCATTAAGGTGGCCATAGAGGTGAATGGGTGAATGAGGTAACCTTGGTCAAGAACCAATTCAGCATGAAAACCACAAAGTCTCATTATGTTACTAATGACTAGAAGAACCTCTGACAAACACTATTCAGTCCCCTCCTGAACCGTTGATTGGCAGGGAATTTAGCAAGAATCTAAGGATTAATACCTGGTTATCTGGGAATTGTAATGTAATAGAAAAGGAAGGTGGAAGCTGGAAGAAAATGGGTACAATGAAGATGAATTCTAGCTGTGCTAAAAACAACAAGAAGGTAGAATCCTGAGACAAGGGGGCTGGCTAGAAAATGGACCATGTCGTACTGTAATGGGCACATGCAGTAAAGTGGAGAGGTGACCTTGCATTCTGGTAGGGATATCAGGTAGAAGGATTTGGGGGACATCAGGTGGATGGTGAAGGAAGGGAGGCAGGGAGGGAATAACCATTTATATAATGTCCACTATGTCCGAAGTCCTCTGCTGAGTGCTTTATAAATTGTCTCATCTGATCTTTACATTTGGGTGATAAGTGCTATTATGATTTCCATTTTACAGTGGAGGAAATAGGCACACAAAGGTTATATGACTTACATACATAGCTAGTAAGTGGCTGAGGTTAGATTTGAACTCAGTTCTTCTCAACTCTAGGCCCAGAGCTCTATTGATTGTACTATTAGCCGACTTAGTATTCCCTCCAGGAATAGATTGGAACCCACAGGGAACATACTTGTCAAAGGTCCTCTGGAGAAATAAGTTGGGTTGTGAGTATACAGTAATTGTGTTTTCATGACCTAGACTAGTGACATCATACAAGAAAGTTTCTTGGGTACATCTTTGAAAGTCTTAAATTCTCCTTAGCTCTGCAACACCAATCCTAAGTGGGTGATGGTAATGGGCAGTCCACATATGGGATGTGGGTTTGTAAAGCCAAGCATTAGAAGATTTTCAATAGAATGCTACTGTGAACAGCTTTTAAGGTACGGATTACACAGTAATAGTGAACACTCTGTTTATTGCATAACAGATCAAGGTTCAGTACAATATTCACAATATAATATTCTCAATATTACATCTTGTTAGAGAAAGTCACAATATAGTGTTCATAACAGCTTAACATTAGAATGGCCACACAGTTTTCACTACAGTGACCACAATATTTAGAACAAGGAACAAAAGAAGAATCACCTGGTTTCCCTAAGGGGGAAATTCTTCTCACTTAAAGATTCAATCAATCAATTTACAAAAGAAGAATCACCTGGTTTCCCTAAGGGGGAAACCCTTCTCACTTACAGATTCAATCAATCAATTCACAATATACCAATCTTCTACTAATGGGGCAACCATTAACTTAATCAGTCACTCATCTAGCAGTCAGTCACTAAGCTAGATTCCAAAATACTAAATATCATTAATTATTACTACAGTCCTTAGAAAAACACACAAATTTTCCACCCCTTGGTTTCCAGCAAACCTCAGTTTACTCCAAGGGGAGGCCTTTTCTTCACCTTGACTCTGGATAGTCTCTCTGATTCCCTGGATCCCCTTCCATGGTTCCAGCTCCCTCCTGAATCTGCCAAACAATCACCTGGATTCAGAAGCAGACAGTTGCCAGGTTCTCATCCAGTCCTTAGAGATAGACAGCTCCCAGGTCCTTGTCCAGTCCTCAGGGCAATCCCCAGCACACACCGAAGTTCACTGCGTTCAACACACCTCAAACCCTTCACCACTTCTCTTGCCTGGAATACAATCATCAGCCAGGCCATGAATAAGTCTTATCTTAGTCATGCTTCTTCAGTCTTCCAGCAGTTCAGCTGGCTCTAGGACCCAGAAGGAATATCTGCCTTCTGTTTGGCTTTCACCAGATTTTGGTCTCAGGAGAATTCCATTTCAGTTCGCAATCAGCTTCCAAATACTGGGAGAGAAACTCTCTCTCTCTCCCTCTCACTCTCTCTCAGTTGGCTTCAATCTCCATGAATCCTCCTTCACAAGGAGCAAATTTCAATTCTCTCTCTCTCTGTCTCTAGAATTCTTCTTTATATACAGCACTGGCCTCATGTCTCAGCCAATACCCTTCTTCCACATCAACAGGGGAGCTCATGCCTTCTCAACAATGGACAGGGTTCACACCTTCCATACTTTGCCCTAAGTTACTAGGTGCTACTTAGCCCCAAGTTACTAAGTGCTAAGTATCTGATAAACTGATTACTATTACAAGGTTTGAGTATTATTATGAGTATTGAGTGCTATTACAGTAGGTTACTGCTGTAATATATGTGTGGCATTATTAGCTGTGGCATATTCATGTAAAGTGGGATAAGAGAACATGACACAAAACTCATCAAACAGAACTGTGGTGATATTTGAAGTCAATAAAGCTCACAGGAAGTGGGGACAAGTGTGAAATGTCAGATTTGCAAATAAGTTGTCACTCCAGTCCTGCTTTTGCCAATGTAGACTCCTCAGAGGACTTAAGAAAAAACCTGATGGAAAGAGTGAAAATGGCAAGGGGGATTTGGAACAGAGAGGAGTAAGAATTTGTTGGGAATAGAGGAGACTTTAGAAGGTCATGGGTTTGTAACTCCCTAGAGGCAATATTGTTGATCCTACCAGGAAAATTTATAAATTCCAGGTAAATAAGAAGGGATAGTTGGACCAGGAAGTTGTTCTAGTCCCAATGGATAGGTTAGGGATAATTTAGGATGAAAAGTCTTTATTCATTAGCTCATAGGTGGGGCTAATGCTGCACTCAGCCTTAGCGACATGAGTTCAAATCTTACCTCTAAAAATTCCTACAGGAGTGACTAGATGTCATGGATGACTTGTCTTTTTTTTTTCTTTTTGGAGGGTGGAAGGCAGGGTAGTTGGGGTTAAGTGACTTGCCCAAGGTTATATGGCTAGTAAGTGTTAACGGTCTGAGGCCAGATTTGAAGTCAGGTTCTACTGACTCTGGGGCCAGTGCTCTGTTCACTGTGCCACCTAGCCACTCTGGTGACTCCTCTTATCTCTTATCCCCAATATCTGATCTGTTGCCAAGGTCTATTAATTTCTCCTCTGCAACATCTCTCAAATATGCCCCCTTCTCTTCTCTGATATTTGCACCTTTCTGGTATAGGTCCTCATCACTTCACACCTAAACTATTAAAGTAGCCTGATGGTGGGTCTACTTGCCTCCAATCTCTCCCCACTCCAATCTATCCTCCATTCAGGCACCAAAGTGATTTTCATAAAGCACAGGTCTGTTTATATCACCTCCCACTCAATAGACACCAATGGCTCCTTATCACTTCCAGGGTCAAATACAAAATACTGTATATGGCATTCAAAGCCCCTCATAACTTAGTTTCTTATTAACTTTCTAGTCTTCTTAAGCCTACCATACGCAGTGGTTGTGAAGGAAAGATGGTGTAACACATGTAAAGCAGTGTACAAACCTTAAAATGCTATACAAATATAGATATTATTTATTATTATTATAATCATCTTTCTAATGTCTTCCTTTCAAGCTACTCTTTATGAATTGGCATCTTATCTTAACAAGGAAGAGAAAGGAAGAGAAGAAAAGAAAAGAGAGGAAAGGAGAGGAGAGGAGAGGAGAGGAGAGGAGAGGAGAGGAGAGGAGAGGAGAGGAGAGGAGAGGAGAGGAGAAGAGACAGGAGGGGAAGGGAGGGGAGGGATTTGAACTCAGGTTTCTCTGACAACAGGCCTGTTGCTCTATTCACTGTGCCATCTAGCCTCCTAGTAGGTGCTATTATTTATCTCCATTTTACAAATGACTAAATTTAAGCTAAGAGAGTGTAAATGATTTGCACAGTTTCATACAGCTAGTAAATTAAGTCGGATTCAAACCTAGGACATCCAGACCCCAAGCCCTGTATTCTGTACACCAAAGGGTAATTAGGTCTCTTTTGACCCTTAGGAAGATTCTTGTGTTCTTAGATGTCATTAGCTCTCAGGCGGTCCATATCATCTCCATGGAGGTGATCCTCAGTTCAACATCTCCTGCCCTTATCAGGATTTCACTATCTGGATATCCCATAGGTATCTAAAACCCATGATGTTCAAGACTTCCAGGGGGCCATCATCTCCCCTAAATCAATTCTACCTCCAAAAATTCCTACTTTGTTTATGGTGCCCCTCTCCATTCAGTTACCTAGGCTCAAAATCTCTAAGTCAGCTGCATCTTTCATCTTCCAAATGCTCGTCATACAATCATTTGCTAGCCCTGTTAATTCTATTTCCCCAGTTACTGGTATCATTCTTTTCCCATGTTCTAAATTAAACTTATATCAAAAAAATGAGTGCAGTTACTTATGTTTTCATGTTATTTTCTTATCTCCATTTTCATTTCATAACTACACTAATCTCATGTATTCACTTCCTATGCGGTACAATATTTTCCCTGATTTAGCAGACATATTTCTGTCAAAAGGAATAGCATGGCATATTTATTTCAGCAGCCTCCATCACTTCCTCTACTATCTCTCTATTTTGCAATATTCTAAGAAGTGATTTGGTGATTTAGGCGCACCACATACCTCCCCAAGTCCTGTTTGAAAAAATCTTTTGCGCTAGAAGAAATGTTAAGTGATTTAAAAGTTATGTTTATACATAGGATTTATTTACCTTTCAAATGTAGAATTTGGGTCCTTATACATTTCAGGCAAGTTGACCAGGACCAAGTAGATGCTGGAGTTCTAGTTCCTGTTTTCTGCTAGAAAGCTCCAACCAGGTTAGAAGTATTTGTCTTCTGAGAGTCTAGAGCAGTGGTTCTCAACTTTCCTAATGCCACTACCCTTTAATATAGTTCCTCATGTTGTCGTGACCCCCAACCATAAAATTATTTCATTACTACTTCAAACTTTAATTTTGCTACTGTTATGAATCATAATGTAAATATCTGATATGCAGGATGTATTTTCATTGTTACAAATTGAACATAACTCACAGGTTGAAAGCTGCTGGTCTAGAGGGTCATAGACTCAAAGATCATAGATTTAAAGCTGGAAACAGACCTCAGGGGCCATCCTGTCCAATCTTATTTTACAGATGAGGAGATAAGGATATATGGCAGAGGTGAGTGAGACGAAGCAGAAACAGGTCAGAGCAATGATTTCAGATAAGGCTTCTCTTATCCACATCCCAGCCAATGACAGCAACTGGCCACACCCACAATTTAACCCTATTATATGAAAAGATTTTGAAATACTGGCATGCCTATCCCATCTAAAAATAAGTTAATCCCACTTAGTGAAGACTGTAAATGGTAGTTCTGCTTGCTATTTCAAAATGTGTGTGTGTGTGTGTGTGTGTGTGTGTATGTAAGAGAGAGAGAGAGAGAGAGAGAGAGAGAGAGAGAGAGAGAGAGAGAGAGAGAGAGAATATCCAACACATGGAAGGATGTGCATAGGGATGATGTCTATTTGTTTTCTCCTCAAAACACGTTGGGGGATCAAACCGCATACTTTTTGATACAGCAATACCACTATTAGGTCTATATCCCAGATAGATTATAAAAATGTGAAAAGGACCTACATGTACAAAATATATTTATAGCAGTTCTTTTTGTGGTGGTAAATAATTGGAAATTGATGGAATATCCATCAATTAAGGAATGGCTGAGCAAATTGTGGTATATGATTGTTATGGAATACTATTGTGTTATAAGAAATGATGAACAGGCAGATTTCAGAAAATCCTGGAAAGACTTACATGAACTGATACTGAGTCAAGTGAGCAGAACCAAGAGAACACTGTACAATAATCAACTATGATTGATTTAACTCTCTCTTCTCAGAAATACAGTGATCCAAGACAATTCCAAAAGACTCGTGATGGAAAATGCTATCTACAGATTTTTTAGAAATGCTATTTTCACTTTTTTGTGGCTTTTCCCTTTTCTACTGTTCCTTCTTTCACAATATGACTAATGTGGAAATATGTTTAAAAAATAAATTCTTATGTGTCCAACAATGTGTAGGGAAAAGGATACACTACAGGAAAATGTCTGTAAAAGCTTGGTTATAATTTTTAAAAATAGTCTTTCATCTTCAATGTTATTTCTAAAAGGAACTAAAACAGGCAAGGCAGGATACAAATTTTCCATTCAGATTGCATACAGTCACTGATTGTTTCTCTCAAGGCAGACTCTCACTAATCAGAGTTTGAAAATAAAACATATAAATATCACTTGGAGTTCTGGACACATGATGAGTTGGGAACATGAAATAGGAACCCATAGCACAGCAGGAGAAAACATTGCTCCTTTCTGGTTAAATGCACTTTTGCAAAAACCCTGAGCCTGATTAAAGCATTTGCCAGTTAAAAGACAGGGAAGATAGATGGCACTGGTGGCTGGAGATATGGACAACTCATCAGAGCTGTCACTGTATTTGGCTGGATGAATTAAGCCAATAGAGAAAAACCCAACATCATTGTTCACTCTGATTTGCATTATTTATCTAGAGGGAATAAACAGAAAATAAAGCACAGCACCCTCTGGATTTAAGGTTTTAATATAAACAGAATATTTTTTAAATGCTATTTTATGCCATCCTGTTTTAAAAGGCTCTGGCTTGCCTGTAAATAATCATATTTTCTTAACTTGTATATCATGTTACAGTTTTTAAACTACCTTTCTATCCATTAAACTATTTGATTCTCCCAACCCCTATCCCCAGGAGATACATTAGACAGATGCTATTGTGTCCATTTCAGAGATAAGGAAATAGAAACCCAGAGAGAATGTTATTTGCCTAAGGTCACTCAGTAAACAAAGTTCAGAAGTAAGACTAGAACTCAAGACTTGTGACTTATAGGAATTCCTGTGTTCCTTCAATTTGCAGTTACTGTAGGCATACTGTGGTCAGTGTAAATAGAAATGATCAAGTTATATGCCAGATACAGCAAAAATAAATGTTTACATATAAATATATTTTTTTTCACGATCCCCAATTCAATGATTTCCCTTTAGAGTGAATAAGCCTCTAAAAAGAGAGCATCTGTGTCATTAAGAGATGAGAAAGGGTCTGCTAGGTGGCACAGTGAATAGAGCACTGGTCCTAGAGTCAGGAGGACCTGAGCTCAAATTGAGCCTCAGACACAACAAAAAATGAGTCATATGACCTTGGGCAAGTATAAAGCCAAGCAACAGTAGATTCTCAAAAGAATGCTACTGTGAACAGCTTTTAAGATTCGGATTACACAGTAGTAGTGAACACTCTGTTTATTCCATTACAAATCAAGATTCAGTACAATATTCACAGTATAATATCTTATTACAGAAAGTCACAATATTTATAACAAGGAACAAAACAAGAATCACCTGGTTTCCCTAAGAGGGAAACCAGCTTCACACTTAAAGATTCAATCAATAATTCACAATATACCGATCTTCCACTCATGGGGCAACCATTAACTTTAGTCTCCAATAAAATCCTTAGAAAACCACACAAACTCTCCACCCCTTGATTTCCAACAAACCTCAGTTTAGTCCAAGGGGATGCCTTTTCTTCATTTTGACTCTGGGTAGTCTCTCTGATTCCCTGGATCCTCTTCCCTGGTCCCAGCCCCCTCCTGAATCTGCCAAACAATTACCTAGTTTTAGGAGCAGACAGCTGACAGGTTCTTCTCTGGTCCTCAAAGGAAAACAGCTCCCAGGTCCTTGTCCTCAGCAAACATCAGTTTTGTCCAAGGGGAGGCATTTTCTTCATTTTGACTCTGGGTGGTCTCTCTGATTCCCTGGATCCTCTTCCCTGGTCCCAGTTCCCTCCTGAATCTGCCAATCACCTGGATTCAGGAGCTGACAGCTGCCAGGCTTTCATCGAGTCCTCAGAGATAAACAACTCCCAGGTCCTTGTCCAGTCCTCAGGGCAATCCCCAGCACACACTGAAGTTCACAAGGTTCAGCCCACCTCAAAACCTTCACTACTTCTCTTGCCTGGAACTCAAGGATCAGCCAGGCCACAAACAAACAAAGTCTCATCGTGTTCCTGTTTCAGTCAGCTTCCAGATACTGGGAAAGGACTCTCTCTCTCTCTCTCTCTCTCACTCTCTCTCTCTCTCTCTCTCTCTCTCTCTCTC
>CM053601.1:160451525-160478834 GCA_028646575.1 Pseudocheirus occidentalis
CTCCCCCTCTCTCTCCCTCCTTCTCTTTCTCGTTGACGTCAGTCTCCATGAATCTTCCTTCACTGAGGAGCCAATTCCAATTCTGTCCTCTCTCTCTAAAATTCTTCTTTATATACAGCACTGGCCTCCTGTCTCAGCCAATAGCCTTCTTCCAAGTCAACAGGGGAGTTCACACCTTTTCAACAATTGACAGAGTTCATACCTTCTGTACTTAGCCCTAAGTTACTAGGTGCTATTTAGCCCTAGGCTACTAAGTGCTAAGTATCTGATAAACTGATTATTATTACAGCAAGTCACTCAATCCCCATTCTCTACCTTCCTCCATCCAAAAAGAAAAAAGAAAAAAAAAGAAAGAAAGAGAGATGAGACACCTGGGTCACAAGTAAAGGAGACCTTCAAGATGGCTTGTAAGAGAATTTAAGAACTGTACTTAGATACATGGCAGGGGCTAGAGCAGGACTAGACTGGTCATGCCAGAGAAGCTGGGCCTTGGAAGGTCTTAGAGTACTTTACCAATGGCATCAAAGGCCATATTCCTTCCTGATTTGAGAGAACATTCTTTGGTTATCTATTGATTACATATCCTCTGGCACATGAGTTCATTTTTTATGCTACAGTTCCTCAGCTATGTAAGTGAGCACCATGGAGCAACCCTACACACTTCATTGAAATTAAATAAACATTTTCAAGCACCCATTATGTCAGGCATTATTCTAAGCAATGAGAGAAGGAGGGAGAGGGGAAAAGGGAAAGGGGGATGGAGGGAGAGGGAGAGACAGACAGACAAAGATAGAGACAGACACAGAGAGACAGAGAGAGAATATGTTTCTTGTCCTCAGTAAGCTTATTTTCTTTGGGAGCAAAAATAAATTTAATTGATAGATGAGAGAAAAAGTGTGGTGTGTGTGTGTGTGTGTGTGTGTGTGTGTGTGTGTGTGTGTGTAAGGAAGAGAGAGAGAAATTGAGATTTAAAAGTCTGAAAAATGTATCTATTATATCTTTCACCACTCCTTTCAGTGAACCTTCTCCTCCTTCCTGCCATCCACTTTACCATTACACACACACACACACACACACACACATGATACCTAGATTTTTATAAGGTATTGAAACTGAAAAAACCATCAGGGTAAACTGTCATACTTCTCTGTAGTCAGTGATGATGGATAATGCAGTACAAAAACAGAGCTCAGACAGAATTGAGCTAACCGTGGTGTTAATGGCATACATTCCAATGTAAAGAATACTGAAGATGCATTTTCCTTGACCCATCACTCAACTCTCAAGATTGGTAGATGTGGTAGCCCCAATCGCTCCAATGGTCCAGAAACAAAGATCTGAGTGTCCCTGAGTGGTTGGTGCACAGGAGTTTTATCTTAAAGAAATGTAAAAGAAATTGAGCCTTTTTCAAATACAATAATTTAGGATAACTAGCTCCTAGACATCTTTAAACACACCAATTGTGAATTGTCCAGATAAAGATAAATACAGGGACTGGTAGAATTGCCCTAGTATTAGAGGCTACAATTATTGAACTTCTGAGTTATTCTCATGCCCAGTTGTCATCTCCACTTCTTCCTCTAGAAAGGAGTTTAGGTTAATCAACCTGCCACACCCTCTATCTCCACCAGCCTAGAAGAATCTAAATGAAAACTTGAAAGGTCACTTTGGAAAGGTGGTCAGTTCTTGTTGATCATGAAAGAAATTGTCTAATGGCATAACGGTAGCCTGAGATGGTTTTTAATGTCTAGGTAATAAGAATAAGAAAAATCACATTGTGGAGTGTTGGGGGAAGGCTATATTTGAAATATCTTAGGTAAAAGTCTTATATCCCAAATATATAAGGAATTGACACAAATACTTAAGAATGACAGTCATTTCCCAATAGGTCAGTGAAGAATACCAAGTCCTTTTCAAAAAAATACATAAATTATCAATAACCTTAAGAAATAATGTTCCAAATCACTAATAAGAGGAATATATATTGAAATGATTTTCAGGGGGTGGCACAATGAATAGGGCACTGGCCGTGGAGTCAGGCTGACCTGAGTTCAAATCTGAACTCAGACACTTGACACACTTACTAGCCGTGTGACTTTGGGCAAGTCACTTAACCCCAATTGCCCTCCAAAAAGCAAAAAAAAGTTAAAAATAAATGATTTTAAGAATTCTCTTCACACTCATCAAACTAATAAAGGTAATAAAACATGGTATTAGACAACATTGAAACATCTTGATGACACAGAAATGCTAAATGTAGTAGGCCAAGACTTTCAGGGGCCTTGGCCACATTAGCTCTCCAGTTCTACAAGGTCACTAGGCAAATATGCAAGAAGAGTATAATCTTGTTGGGTGAATGTTATCATTGGTTCCATGAATATCTAAAGAAGTACAGGGTAGTTAATTTGCAAGTCTTCTTTTTAACTCCCTGTTCCCTTGTGCCTCCAGACATGGTCCTAGGAGAAAGTGTTTATGTATGATTGGCTTTGGGCCAGAGTAAGGAAGTGATTATTTCCCAATGAGGGTCTTTGTATTCAGGTTACATAAGAAACCATGCTAAAGGGAACATAAGCTCTATGCTTTTCTTGTATCCTTGGGTTAGTATGGAATGGCTCTGTAATAAACAGACTATCAAATACATCCCCATCTCTTTCTCTCTCCCTCTCTCTCTCTCTCTCTCTCTCTCTCTCTCTCTCTCTCTGTCTCTCTCTGTCTCTCTGTCTCTCTCTAATTATTCAGCTGGAAGCTCTCTCTCACTCTTTCTTTGTTTTACTGAGCTGGTAGCTATGCCCAGACTGTGCTGGCTGCAGTAGCTAAAACCCTGTTGATGAAATTGGGACATAATATAACCCTTCCACAAAACAATTTGGAATCACATGGAAAAGTCACTAAAGTAGGGACACCCTAAGTACCGCTATTTGACATATACACAAAGTAAGTCATAGACAGGATCCAATGCCCCCATATACAAAAATATGTATAATGGTACTTCAATATTTTTGTTTCATTTTCATTCTGAATTTATGAATATACACAGAAAATAACATTTCCAAATACAACAGGGAAAAAAGAATATTATATGTAAAAACAACCTCTACCACTACCAATACAGTTTGTTTTCTTTCAAGTATATAATAAAATCAGTATATTTTCAGGGTTATACCATTGTATTCCCTTTCTGAACTTCCCATATTTATTTTTAATGATTTAATTATCCTTTTTTTCTTTTTCTTATTTTTAGCAACATCATCACTAGATCCCCTCTCCTTTCTCTGATCATACTTTCTCATATCTCAGATAAAGAAAAACACACCTTGTAGCAAATGTGCATGGTTGAGAAAAAAAAAAAACAAATTCACATATTTGCCATATCTAACAATGTATGAGTCATTCTGCATCCTGATTCCACCACCTATCTGTCAGAAGTGGGGTAGCAAGCTCTCAGCAGGCCTCTAAAGCTATTGTTGGCCATTGAAATTATTAGAATTTGTAAGTCTTTCATAGTTGTGGAAATTCTTCTCCTGGTTCTGCTTATTTCACTATGAATCTGTTCATACAACTCCTTCCCAGAATTCCCTGCAATCATTTCTTTCATAAGTTCTAATGGAAAAATAATATTCTATCACTCTCATATGCCTTAATTTGTTTATTCATTTCACAATTACTATACCCAAAAGAACTGCTATAAATATTTTAGTTTCAGTATCTTTCTCCTCTTTATTTAATCATTTAGGACAACTTGTCTGATAGTGTTACTGCTGACTAAAAGGGTACATAGAGTTTAGTGTCTTCAGGGACATAGTTTCAAATTGATTTCCAGAATGGCTAGTTATACCAATCCAGAGCCTCATTTGTAATGCAGTAAGATGCCTATCTGCCTGCAGCTCCTCCAGCAATTCCCCATTTTCATATTTTGTCATCTTTTACAATGTAACGGGTTTGAGATATAATCTCAGAGTTATTTGTAAAGTGCATTTGTCTAATTATTTGGAACATTTTATTTCATATGGAACTTCATAGCTTGGATTTTTTTCCTTTGGGAACTTCCTGTTCATACATTTTAATCATTTATCCAAAGCAGAATTTTTATCTGTTTAAATCAGTTCCTTATATATCTTGAATACCATACCTTTATTAGTAAAACTTGTTGTAAAGAATTTCCCCAGTTAATTGATTTCTTTCTAAATTTAAATGCTTTGATTTTGCATAGGCAAATCCTTTTCTGTTTTATGTAATCTACATTTTCCATTTCTGTCTTTTAGTACTCTCTTTATCTTTACCTGTCCATAAACATTTTCCCCTATACATTGCTATGAAAAGTATCCTTCTCTAATTTGGTTATGATATTAGCTTTTATATTCAAGTCATGTATCCATTTGGGGTTTTTTTGTGGGATGTAGTATGAGATCTTGACCTTAGTTTATTTCTATCAGACTTATTTTAAGTTTTCCAAGTAGTTTTTATTGAATAGTAAGTCTTTAGTCCTGTAGTTACTGTCTCTGGGCTTATCAAACACTATGTTACTATGTTCATTCATAGAAACAATTTTTTTTGTTAGGAAAAAACCCTTGAAATGTATTTGTCACCCATCAACTAGTGAATGGGTATCAAATCATGGCATACAAATATTATATTATATTTTAAAAATAAATATATATTATAGTATATTATAAAAAGCAAATTGGCTACTTGAATGCCTGATCATGACATGGAGATGACTGTATCTTCTTGGAAACTAGGCCATATGAGCACAAGCTGTGGCAGGTCTTACCCTTCTGAAAAGGCTTAAATATGGACCCTGAAACAGAACAGTTTTCTGAGGGTCAGCTTGGTTATGCACAGGGAACCATAACACTAGTACCTTGGCACCTTGGTGAGAAATATTTTTATTCATGGCAACCAATGATATGGAGGGGAAACTAATTGACCCAGAGTCCTGTGAAGCCTTTTTCTGCTTCTTCAGGAACTCTGGCAGAATGGTATAAAAGGGAACAGAGGGTTCTAAGAACCTCATGGCTTTTAGACCATCAATGAATTTTAATTTAATCACTGAAATTCTAAATGAGGGATTCTTGTCTAATGATCAATGAGAGGACATATTGTGAAAGAGCTAAATTATATTACTCATAGCCTTTTTGCCATAACAGAAGAAAAGGACATTGTCAGTAAAGAGGATGACTCAAAGGTAAAGAAAGGAGTTGGCAGTGTGACCTTATTATACTCTCAAAAGTAACAAGAAACATTTCTCATGAGACAGTTGATCCTCACATATTACAATATTGATGGTAAAGATTATAAAAAGAGATCATTATGATAATAATTGTAACTTATAGACTAATGTCAATTGCTGAGGAAGAAGGAGTAGATAAGTTTTATGAAGAACTTCATAAAACCTTCCAAATCAAATCAACATTCTTTCTGATATTTAGTGACAAAGAAATGAGAACAGATGAAGACAGGGAGAAATATATGGGAAAATAATTCCATAAAAAGAAATTAGAGTACCCAAAGACTTGTAAACTAGATAGAAACCTTAAGATACTACAGCAGGAATGATTTCTTCCCCCCAAAAGGCAAGTTTTGGAAATGATGAACACTAAAGCACATTCCAATTAATAAAAATAACTACATTTTGGTATAAAGGAAAGGACTTTTTATAGACACAGGGATTATCCCATGAGTCAAATATCTGATCACTTGGGCCGTTCAGTTGTCAGAACAAACAAGAAGAAAGAATAGTAAGAAGAAGAATGATACAGAGCAGTTTCGATGATTTAATCCAGAATTAAACAAGTTATGAAAAATCAAGATTAGAAATGGACAACAGAAATGGTATTGACATTGATTGTAACATTTTCAACCAGAAGTTAAGCCAAGGTAAATGAGATGCTAAAATAAGGAGAACAAAAGATCTCAGAAAGTGTTATATTCAGCAAACATTTGACCTACATTCCAACACAGAGAGATGGCTGCCGAGGGCAGCAGTGGTTTATAATATTAACATATTTGCAAAATTTTATGAACAATGATCCATGAGCCATTATGAATAGTATCACCTGATGAAGCAAAGAGAAGCAATAATGGAGAAAACCATCCTAAAGAAAGCTTAGGAAGATATCCAATTAGTGAAGTCAGTCCAAGGACATTCAACAATGAAAATGGAAGGAGATAAAAAGACTGTGAAATTTAAAATGGAAAATGTTTGCAATATTATCACAACAAACTATTTTCTCCATCAAGGTATAGTGGAACTGCCATGCATGAACCCTAACATCATAGGCCCTAAGGCAATTACAGAGGAAATAGAAATAACACTAAAGAGAACAAACCTGGGAAAAGCAGTTAGGTCCAATCGAGTGAATAAAAAGGGGAACTCTCTTGGTTAGTCAGACTTTTAAGGATATTGAGAGACTGATTTACAAAGTATGAAAAAGAAGGTAACATATACAAAGTATGGCAAAAACCTGGACTTTATGGATTCCAAAAAAACGACCAAGAAAACATCAATTGCTGACCTATGTGACTACTCTCCTGAGTATACAAAACAATTTCAAACGATGATCTATGCACAAATGGAGGTGAATCTCATCGAATATGTTAGTAGAGAATAAATAGGCTTTCAGAAATAACATTGAACAACTGATCATATCTCCATCATTTCAAAATTGACCAAACTACATAGAGAACAGAAGATCCTCTCATGCTTATTGTTTGTTCGTCATGAAAAACCAACCAACTCAATAGAATAGCACCTAACATGATCTATTAAAAGAAAGTGTCTCCTATTCATATATGAAGTTCATTCACTATGCATTAGAGCAGTGGTTCTCAACCTGTGGGATATGTTCAATTTGTAACCATAAAAATACATCCTGTATGTCAGATAGATTCATAACAGTATCAAAATTACAGTTATGAAGTAGCAACAAAAAAATTTGATGTTTGGGGGTCACCACAACATGAAGAACTGTATTAAAGGGTCATGGCATTAGGAAAGTTGAGAACCACTGCATTTGAGGATATAACAATATAAATCATCTGATAATAAACATCAGGCAAAAAAAAGGGGGTATATGTTAACCAAAAATATTCGCCACCATGACGGAGGAATTCCAATGAGAAATCCCAGTCAAGAATGTGATTCCTGCAAATGCACAGGCCATGCAGATGCTCTGATTTATAGATGGCATTATCTTGATTTCATCAAACTTGGAGGCATTGAAGAACCTAATGAAGACAACTGTAATCATTCAAAAAAATGGGACTGGTTATCCACACAGGAAGGAGCAAGTAGATAATGAATATACATTGCCTAAATTTCAACATGCATCATAATGTATGCACTATAATCTCAGTCTATTGTTTATATATATGGAATTGGAAGCAGAGATGGAAATGAGCAGGGCTCAGATTTGAAAAATAAGAAGCGAAAGGGCCAGACTAATATGAGGAAGTTGCAAAGCACTTTTATTGACTCTAATATTTCCTTAACAGCAAAAGCCCATCTTTTGAAGGCAAATATTGTATTGGTATTGTAGCATGGAATTATAATCTGGAATTCTACAGCCTCTAATGGAATCACTCAGAAAACAATGGAATATAAAAAAATAGATGTCAGCAATCTCCAATGTACAACCAAGAAGGAGCTATGAAAAGGAATAGGAATAAAGATAATTACAAGACATAAAAACATGTACTGTTCATGTGGTGAAGCAGTGGTTACAGGTGGAAGGCTAGTAAACTCAAGAGGTATCTTCCTATTATTAAGGGAAATTCAGAAAGGCTTCCAGTAGGTTTGGTGAATTCCCTGTGGCAAACTTGAGGTAGGATATGGATGAGTATCAATAAGATCAGATATCTATTTGAGTATTTGAGTGAGAGTTAGACTATGTGTTCAGAGAAATAGAGCAAGACTATAAGAACCATTGAAGACTAAACAGAACTAAGAATCTTCAATAGGCACTGCCTACAATAACGTGAAAGAAAATGCTAAAAGGATAATGAACTCTGACTGAATGGAATGGATACCGTTGGTCCTCAAGAACAGCTGATATTAGACAACTCCCTATTTCCTGGAGAGAGGTAAAAGACTATGAGTATGGAATAGTGCATATACTATCACATATGGTGACTATGCTAGGTTTTTTTTGTTATTGTTAGAGAGGAAAGTATGATGGTGGAGTGGGCAGATATATAGACTATGATCTAAAAGCAAAAGTCATTAGCAAATTTCATTTTAAAAATGTTTCCGGCATCCATTACTAAGGCATAAATGGGAATAATACAAGAAGAAGCTTGCCCAGCCAATGTTGAAAACAATAGACCCTTTTTTAGGTCATCTAAGTAAAGGGCAGGTGGCAATTAGATAGATAGATAGAGAGAGAGAGAGAGAGAGAGAGAGAGAGAGAGAGAGAGAGAGAGAGAGAGAGAGAGAGATACACAGAAATATCCACAGGAGAGAGAAATCTTCATATAATTGTGATTAGCAAAAGTTTAAACTTCTGTTTAAAAATCTATTCTAGAAACAGACTTCCAAGAAACATAGCACTTCAAATTGTCAGATTTGAATGAAACTTCTTAGGGCATCCTGATGATCTCTCACACTGAAGCTAGAACAAACACTTCCAAAATGAGACCAAAAAAGGCATATAATAAAGGACACAATCAGCATACCTCAGGCTACAGAAAAAGAATTGGAATGAGAGCTGGATAGATGGGACCTCATTCACTATTTAATCCAAATTCTCTTCTATTATAGGTGAGGGAAACATCAGAAGAAGCCCAAGTACAAGTAATTTACCCTGAGTCACAGAGTAGCAAGTATGAAAGGCAGGATTCAAAACCTGGTCTTCTCACTCTAGGGACAACATTGTTTCTATTATACCAGGAATCTAGATTTCATAAATCTTTCAACTCTGTAGGCTCTACCTTCATTCCATACAATGGGGAAGCTCAAGAAGCTCTGGGGTCTAGGTCTGTACCAGCAGCATGATATTCACAACACCCAAGGTAGCTATGAATATGCTAGTGTAGTCATGAATCACAAAATGTAACAGGGTCTCCACATTGAGGGCAGAACCAAAACATTTTTTTCAAATACCAGAAAACCAAGTCTCCAAACCAGAAAGTCAAAGTCATTACAGTAACCATGAAGTTGGTACACATAGTCAATACAGCAAACACCCACATTCCCAAGCCTTCAAAACAAAACAGGCTCCCTCAAGCAAGGATTCTCTTCTCCTCACTCATGGTGGCTGCTCAGTCTCCACACTGCTAGCTCCCAGCAGTTCTCATTCTTCTCAGTTCTTGTTCCGAGATGTTCTGGCTAGCTCTTAGAAGTTCTCAGCAGCACCGGCTGGCTCTCATAAACTTTCCAGTTCCTAGCAGTCCTCAGAAGTTCTCAGGATCCTAGTGTAAAGCCAAGCATAAGCAGTTTTCCAGAGGATGCTGCTGTTGACACCTTCAAGGTTCTTATAACATAGTATAGTGAACTCTCTATTCAGCAGTAAATTAGGGCAAAACATTCACAGAAATAAAATTATAGCATTCACAATGTTATGACATAATAATTTATCACCAAAATGGCCACATAGTATTAAACAAAGTACATTCATTTAGTAACTCAATCATTTGGTGAGTCCTTAATTCAATCATCCTTAAGGAGGCAAGGGACAGAAAGTACCAAGACCACCACTAGGTCACATTGTCTTAATCTCTCATCAAAAAGTCTTCTTTCTTCTTAATTGGATATTAGTTTCCAATCATCCTTAATTCCATCACCCTGAAAAGTTATAGGATATAAAGTACAGAGTTCTCAACTCCTAGGCCACAGTCAATCATTATCTTATCAATTTGCATTAAATACCCAAGGAGAGGTCTTTTCATCTTGACTGGAGGTTGGCTCTCAGCTTCCATGAGTCTTCTTCCATGGTCCCATCTCCTTCCCAAATCTATGCAGATTTTACCTGGGTTCAATGGCAGGTAGATCTCAGTTCCTTGCCCAGCTCTTTGCATAGTTCCTATTCCATATTGAAGCTCATAGTGTCTAGTCCATCTCAAGTCCTTCAGAGTTTCTGTTTCTGGGAAGATAAACCTTAACAAAGCCACGATAACCTTCATTCACATTGCTAGCACCATCATCAATTCATTTTCTGCCTGTGAAATCAACATAGACCCAATGACAAGGTCTGAGGAATCAACACAAGTCATCAGTATAGTTCCAGGACCTCTGAAAACATCAATAAGACCCTCCTCCAGGATTTCTATAAACACGAGAAAATCCTCTTTCCAGGCTTCTGAATCAGCAGTAAGGTCCCAGGGCTTCTGTAACAACAGCAATGTCCTCCATCAACAGACAAAACAGACAAAGTACCAGCACTGCAGCCATGCTTCCACCCAGCTCTCCTCTCTTCTCATTCCTCAGTTCTTCTCAATTCTCTTCTCAGTTCTTCTCAGTTCATTTCTCAGTTCTCTTCTCTCTCTCCAGCAGTAGCAGCTCAGCCTCCATACTGCTTGCTCCCAGAAGTTTTGGCTCCCAGAAGTTCTTATTCCCAGTGGCTCTGGCTGGCTTCCAGAAGTTCTCAATGGCTCCAAGAACTTCCAGCTCCCAGAAGCTCCCAACTTGTAGCAACTCTCAGAAGCTCCCAGGATCCCAGCAGTTCTCTCTCTCTCTCTCTCTCTCTCTCTCTCTCTCTCTCTCTCTCTCTCTCTCTCAGCAATTCTGATTTTCTAGCTTGGGCTTTTCCTTATATATGGTATTAGCTCCTCCCTCTTCTGTCCCTTCCTGTTATATCAGCAACTTCCTCCCACTGTGGGATTCACAAGTTCTCTGATCTTAATACTTGACACAATCCCAAACTTGAAACAAGGTGCTAAGTACCTATTTGCTTGCCAATACAAGGGGCAGGGAAGATCTTCAAATCCCCATTACCATTATAGGGTCACCCAAAACATCAGTGAATTTCAGTGGTTTTATATGAAAGAATGGGTCCCTACAGGCAGATCTGACTCATTTCAATAATTTTTTTTTTTTTGCTTTTTGGAGGGCAGTTGGGGTTAAGTGACTTGCCCAAGGTCACACGGCTAGTTTTTTGTGTTAAGTGTCTGAGGCCGGATTTGAACTCAGGTACTCCTGACTCCAGGGCCAGTGCTCTACTCACTGCGCCACCTAGCCGCCCCTTCAATAATTTTTTAAGTAAGGATTTGTTAATTAACTTTTAAAAAATGGAAATTTCCAGTTTTCAAGATATCAATAAATCACCCAACAGGAATTTTAAGTGTCTATTATAAGTCAGTCACTGCTTTCGATGATGGTGACAAAAAGATAAAAATTAAATAGTTCTTGCCATCAGAAAACTCACATTCTTTCAGAGAAAACATATGCAAAATGTGTAAAAGACAATGTAATTTGGGGGGGGGGGGGTAGGATACTAACAACTGTGGAAATAAAAAAGAGGGGATTCTAAATATAGGGAAGGGGGTAAGAAAAGACATCTTGTTGGACTGAGACCTTATTGGACTAGGTCTTGTAAATCATAGGATTGTTTTTCCTGGACTACAATGAATATGAGTGTGAGGATGGCACTGAGAGGTCAGTAAAAATCCAGCCAAGCCACCAAAATAAATTTAGCCCAAGAGGAGAGAAAAAATTCACAATGTATTCACACAAAACACTTCTTAGAGAATAAATGATAAGATATACCTCCTTTCTTGGGTAGAAATGTAGGGAACTATGAACAGAAAACGTATTCACTGTCTCCTATCTCCTAGTGCACTTTCTTTTCATGGTAAGAAGTGGATTCTCCATATCTTCCATAGATTTTGCAAATACTAACTAAAAGGATTTCAACTGTCCTCTTTGCCACCCAAAAGATGATAAATTACTACTCACTGACTCCTACATAATTTTTGTTTTAGGTGAGATGTCTCACTAAATAAAATAAAAGTGAGACATCTCACCTAAAACAAAAATTACTTCATTGCCAGAGAGGTTTCAGGTCATGATATATGGATAAGAACAAAGGAGATTCCTGAGTACAAGTCTAAGATATAATTCTGATCAGTCAAGGTTTGAACTTCTGTTTAAAAATCTGTTCAGGAAACAGAGACTCCCATGGAACATAGCACTTCAAGCTGTCAGATCTGAGTACTACAGAGGAAAGTATAATTATTTCACATATTGAATTAAGGGTTTGAGAAGAAAGTATTCCACCTATTATCCAATTTAAGACCTTTTAAAGGCTTTGAAGTCATTTTCCCTCCCAGCAAAATGAGTACATAGTGAATATTTGCTGCATTCAACTGGTAAATATATTTATACCAATCTCTTCTTTTTTGTAGGAAGGATAATTGTGTTTTAATGCAAAGAGCACTGGAGGAAAAAAAAAGAAAAGAACATTGGCCTAGGAGGCATTAGATAAGCATTTGGATCCAAGATCACAGAAACCAAGAGCTGAAAGTTACCCCTAAGGCTATACAATACATTATACACCTGATTAATAATAATTTCCTTCCTAACATTCCCCAAAAATGATCGAATAGGGCTTGAAGACTTCTATGAAGGGTGAATAGATGATCTCCCAATGCAGCTCTCTGGGGTCAAGTAGATAATGTCTAATGCTTCTTCTGCTGATAATACTGAAGGCACATTTCTCCATGCCAAACCTCTCTCCCTATTGCCCCCCAGTGCCTTCAAATGATACAGCTGAATATATATATATATATATATATATATATATATATATATATATATGCATATATGTGTATTATATATATATACATATATATGTGCACACACACAGAGCAAGAATTTGAGGCCTGTCAACATGTTGATCATTCTCCTCGTGATACTCTCCATTTATTAGATAATGCAATGGCATTATCACTTCTTTATTCCCCTTCAGGAAGTGTTCTTAATGTATGACCCAAAGGGAAAACATGGATAGATTTCAAGAGTTAGGAAAACTTGGATAGGAACAAAATACATTATTTTTTCACTAATCGAAATTTAAATTTAGTATTTTGTTCAATGATTAAAAATACTATTCCAAGAAGCTATCCATAGGCTTCATCAGACTGCAAAAAGAACCCAACACAAAGAAAGGCTAAGAATCCCTGCTCTATGCTAAACATATTCTTAATGCAGCCTATGGTCATACTGGTTCTCTTTACTACCATCTCTAAATGTTGTCTATTCGGAGTTGTGACCCCACTAATCCCCAACTTTTTTTTACTCTTAAAGTTATCCTTATTATTTATCTTATTACATTTGAGGATTCTGCTTATACAAGCTTTACTAACTCATGACCACTGTCCATGCTCTGATCCATCAGACTATGGTGGAGAATATTTTTCATTGGGAAAAACATCATTTTCAACACTTTTATCTAACACATTATGCTGACTGTTGTACTATTTTCCTGACAGTGTTGTTGCAATGAAAGATTTATGTAAATTTTAAAGCATTAAATGAAAGTAAACTATTATTGCTACCTCATATTCTTATAGAACACTAAATAATAACACATAAATAACAATGTGATGTGATAATATAACAAAATACGATGGGATATAATATAGCATTATAGGAAATATGATGTGATATGATATGTAACATGATATGAAATAATGGTTACTTAACACAATTGTTAGGTAATACTAAATTATATTAATTTTTTTGTTATGAGAGGTCATGAGTTATATATTCACCTATATAGTAGAAAGAGGGAAAGCTTTCGCCCCACCTCAACCTTTTGTCTTTCAACAAAGGAAAACACAAATCCCCCATTTTTTTACGGTCAAGATGTACATGGAATGATATGATAGGCCTCAAAAGAGAATGAAATTTTCACCCCAGAGGAAACCATGAAAGACTGTTTTCCTCTGGTCCTTGAATATCAGAGTGGTAACTAGGGATTTTTTGCACTTGGGGCCAGTCACAGGAGAAAAGCCTTCAGCTCAAATGTGGAGAAGAACAGGTCACAAGCTAATTTGAAGGTACAATTACCTAAGCATGGGTGGCCTATGTAAGACTACTCTAGGACAGAAGGTCATCCCAGCCATCATCTAGAAGGCTTACTTTTCTTTTGTGACTAGACCTTTAATTTCAGTGGGAAAGAGAGCTCTCAATGAGGAACTTCCACTAACCAACAAATAATCTTCAATAATTACTTTCAGCTCTAAGAGATCAAATAACAACTTCTCCAGAGTCACTCAAACAACATGTATCAGAGCTTGACTTTGAAAATAATTCTTTCTTCCTCTCTGTCTAGACATTTTTGCACCAGATCATGCTGGCTCTCCTCTGTTTTCCTATTTTAACTATTTATTGTCACTTACTAGATGTTTGGCTAGCTTATTTACTATCCTGGTGAAGGATTATACTTCCTGCCAGTAAACTTTCATTTCAATTATAGTTCAGTCTTGTATGACTCTTCCTGACCCCATTTGAGGTTTTCTTGGCAAAGATACTGGAATAGTTTGCCATTTCATTCTCCAGCACAGGTAGTACTAGACAGACTAAGCCTCTACAGTCTCCAATGGCAGCATGAAGGCAGAGGCTCAGGCTAGTATCTGTTTCTAGATACAGTCAGTGACAGGCATTCTTCACAGAGCTAAATTCACTCTTCTCTTCTGGATCAGCTTTCATGGCAGATTCCCAACTACCATTAATGGATGATGATTTCAACAGTGATACGTGATTGAGTATTGTCACCAAATGAAAAAAGCATAGATAGCTAGGGTTCCAAAACACAGTCATTTGGATGGCACTTTAATTTACATTTGGCAGTTTGGGAGGCTCATAATCACTACTAAAACCAAATTCGACTTTAGGGGTTTCCTCCCAATCACTTTTCCTTGGGAACTTTTTCCTTTTTAAGGAATGTGTAACATGATGTATTCATCCATCTCCAAACTCTCCAGTGGTGCTTGCTGCCATGGGACATTAAGGAGAAAAATGACATCAAGCGTATTTAAATGCAGAAAAGGCATTTAGAGTTATGGGCTATTCCATTAACTAGTTCTCATCAGCAATGATGGGATAAATGTAGCACGGTCCAGTGAATGAAGTACAGAACAAGGTGAGAGTAGTTCTTCCTTGTAATCCTTCCTTTTCACTGCTTTATATCAGGACTCTTAATAAGTCATTTAACTTTAATATCTCCATTTCTTCTGGTCCAATATTACAGGAAATGGTTTGTGTTGGTCACAAGGGATTTTTGTAAGGTATAAGTAAAGATTACCGAGCCAGAAGAGATCAGCTGTATGGACAGTGCAAAAAAATGCTGAAGTGAACATCAGAAAATGAAGATCCCCTACCAGCTCTGGAAGGGTCTTGAGAGATGATCTAGGTAATATTCATTTTATAAATGAAGAAAATAGGGAAAGCCATACAACGACTTGCTCATACTTATATACTTGCTTACCTTTTACAGACCAACTTACAGAGTTGGGTCTAGAAACCAATTATCATGATTTCTGTTACCGTAGAAGTAAGGCATAGAAGAAATACCTGCATTGGGCAGCACACTGGTGTGTGGAAGTAGGAAACTTGCTAAATATTTAAGTGATTATAATGTTATATATACTTTAATTTAAAAAATTCAGAGTGTTTTGAAATGATCTTCCATTGATCAACGGATCACCATATTAGGGAGCTGTGACAGATATCACTTATAGATTTGCCTAGTAGAGTGTCAAAATTTTTCATTATTTAAGTAACCTATTAACATTCTCTCCTCCACTGATTTTTAAAATATACAATAACAATCCAAAAGAGAAAATGAGAAATAGGAATGTTTGTGCTGATGAAAGGAGGACACAGTAGCTAACTTCAAATATTTGAATTATGTCATGTGGAAGAGGGACTAGCTTTGGTCTGTTTGGTCCTCATAGAGTAGAACTAGGGATACATGGAATTTGTAAAGAGGTAAATTTTAATTTTATCTCAGGAAACAATCCCAAACAATTAAAGCTATCCAAGAGTGGAACCGGTTACCTTAGGAAGTAATGGGCTTGCCCTCATTTTGGTCTTCAAGCACAGAGGGGAGGGGTGATATAGGTTACAATTGATATAGGTTATAATGTTACAAATGGGATTATTTTGTGGGGTCTATGTTGGACTAATACAACATAGTCCCATACAACTTTGAAGATCTGCAACATTAATTTTCAAATCTAAGAAAATGTTATGCACCACATCCTGAACATTCCTTAGTAAGGTATCATCCAAAAAAAAAAATTCTGCCTCGTAACAGGATATGCTTTATTTTAACTAAATTCTAACCCAAAGGAAACATAATGGGTGAATAAAAACCCTTCATGTACAATGTGTCAGGAAAAAAACCGACACTGTATTAGTAAACAGAAGATCTGGATTCAAATCTCTCTACATCTAATGGGTCATGGGACTTTAGGAGAGTATATTCACCTCACTGTGCCTCAGTTTCCTTCTGAATGAAACAAAAGGGTCCCTGAAAGTTTTAGACATTTTATGATTCCTTGGAAATAAATTTCTGCCAAAAAAATTGAACCAGATAATAGAGAGAAACCAAACAGGAAAGCTACAGGCTGATTTTATAATATACTGAAAAAACAAAAGGAAGCTAAACATAACAGAGACCCACAGTTTCATCTGCTGTTTTTTATTAGGTCATTTTCAGTGATGTCTGACTCTTTGTGACCTCATTTGGGGTTTTCTTGGCAAAGATATTGGAATGGTTTGCCAATTTCTTCTCCAGCTCATTTGACAAATGAGAAAACCAAAGCAAGTACAGTTAAGTGACTTGCCAAAGGTCACACACTGATAAAGTGTCTGAGGCCAGATTTTAATTCACAAAGGTAAGTATTATTCACTCCAGGCTCTGCACTCTATCCATGCCACCAGCTAGTGGTTCATTATAATTCTCTTTTTCTGTCCTATTACCCATATGCAAGTGCCTTTTATATTTGAGATTTATTAAATTATATATATAAATATAAATAATACATATATTATTTAATATATATTAAATATTATTAACATATTCAATTATTCCATTATATATAATATGCTATGTATAATTATTACACAATTATATATTAAATATACATATTATATATTAATACATATATATAAATATTAGAACTGATCAGATCATCAGGCCAAAAAGTAGGCTTCCTTCCTACACACACACACACACACACACACACACACACACACACACATATACACACACACAAAATGACTCCTTGACAAAGAAAAAGGCAGAAGGTTTAGTAGAATTAACACTGGCACAAGAATCAGGAGATAGGGATTGAAGACTTGTCTTTTGAGCTATTTCTATTAGCTATCACTAATTTTGAGCAATGTCTCAGTTGTCAGTTAACAAAGCATTTATTTAGCAATTAGTGACACTGTACTAAGTATAGTAAGAATGCAAAGGAAAGAGTTCCTGTCTTCAACAAGTTTACATTCTGATGATGAAGACTATGCAAAGAAATCCGTCCATAAACAATTTATAGAGTGGAAATGGAAGGTCATCTCACATAGAAGGAGGATGGAGGAAGGATGTTTGAGACTAGATTTGAACTCAGATTTTTCTGACTCCAGGTCCAGCATTCTATTCACTCTAACACCTAGCTGTTTCATGGCAGAGAGAGTAAGGGAGATACTACCTGAAAGACAATGGGGTTTGAGCTGATTCTTGAAGAAAGGCAGGAGTCAGAGGTAAGGTGGGCGAGCATTCCACTTGTGGAAGACTGTCAGTGAAAAACAAGGCACTGGAAGCAATATCTGGTATCTCCAATGGGCCAGTGTAGCTGAATTGTAGAATGCATGGAATAGACTAGAGTATTTTGTTGTTGATCAGTATTTTCGATCATATCCAACTCTCCATGACCCCATTTGGGTAAAAATACTGGAGTGGTTTACCATTTTCTTCCTTAACTCATTTTACAGATGAGGAAACTGAGGCAAACAGTTAAGGGTGTCCAAGGTCATGCAGCAGGTAAGCATCTGAGATGTGAATTCAGGTCTTCCTGACTCCAGGCCAGGTACTCTATTCACTGCACCACCTATCACTAAAGTATAAAATTGAAGAGATAAGAGCTAACCAAATTGTGAAGGGGAAAAAAGGTAGCACTAAATTGGGGTAAAAAGGGGATATATTGAGGAGGGTCAGATCAGAGTAGAAGACCTAGAGACAGAGGAAAATCCTCAAAGAATCATATATTCTTTCTTCAGTGATCCTTCCTCATGCCTACTCATCTATTATAATATAATCTTTTGTTTTATTACCCAAATGTTTCCAGTAAATTGAATTTTCCCTCAACTACAAGGAGTCGAGGAGCTAACAAGAGAGAGATAAACATAAATATGCTGTAAATACCACTTCAGCCCTACCCAGATTTTAGAATTTTCCTAACTGGAGTCTCAGTGACTATGATTGAATGCATAACTTTTTGCTTAGAATAAACCCTTCAAACCTCCAAAAATGGGGGAGGTTATGCACCTTTAGGCTTATCGTGGGGTCCCTACCTTTAAAATGAGCTGATTGTTATAACACTGTGTTGCAAGTAAACCGAGGGAATTAGATTGCTGTGACCTCTACAGTTCTTTATAGCTCTAAATCTATAAACTGATTCTTTTTCCTTGGGAGATTTTTAGGGAATTAAAAAGAAAAAATATATACTAAGATATGTTTCTTGTGTATGCAAGGCTTTCAGAAAGTTACTATGCTATTTTCAACTTTCAAACTTTATAGAGTTTGGTTGCAGATATGATAGAAACCTAGCAGGGGGTTTCTTTCCTCCACTGATAAGGATTTTGAGTCTATGAGCCATAGGGGCACTGTTTACCTTCTTCCTTGAGGCAGTCATTTTTTATTTGTCACAAGATCTGAAAAAGAAATCAATCATGTATAACTGTGTAATTCAGCTGTCCAAAGGCTGAATATGTTTGCTCGTAAATGCCATTTGCTTATAGACTCTCTTGCCTATAGCAGCAAGCCAAGTTATTCCTATTTCAAAGGGCACACAGCCTTTAATGAAGACCCAGTATTTGGCTTCATGTTCCTGATATCTCCCCAAGAGTAAGTCAGGGAAGAAGATGATAATATTTCATAACTTGCATTTTAATACTGTCTCAATATTTACAATGTGCTCTCTTTGCAATCCCATGAGTTAAGAAAACAAATAGTATTCTTTCCATGTACAGATCCTAGAAACATGAATCTAGAAATTTAAGTCATTCAAGGTAATCAGTTCCAATTGCCTTATTCTACCAATGATGAAACTAAGACCCGGAAAGCTTAAATTACTATCTCAAGGCCACATAAACTGACAAGTTCAGGGAAGGAAACTGTGGCTCAGAAAAATTAGGTGTCTTGTGTGGGATCGTGCAGCTAGGGTCTCCCTTTGCATCCTGGGTCATCTCCAGTCAGCTTTATAAATATCTGGGTGCTGGATCCAGATGATTCTTGAGGAGAAAGTAAAGTTGATGACCTTGCACAGCCCTCCCTCTCTCAAATCAAAGTCAACTGTCATCATTTCCCTGATGCCATGGTCATCAAGAACAGAGGACAAACACAACAACCTGGGTTTAGAAATCAAATGAAGCCCTTCTGAGTAAATATTATATAAATATAATAATAGTGCAGACAAAGTTAGAATGGCAGTGATGATGGGAATGAGGGCCATGTGATATATCTGTTGTATTGTTTTTTTAAGCAGTTATAGTGTTGAGGAAATATATTGAAAAGTACTCCTCAAGAGGCTGGGCACCCAAAAGTAATAGAAACTCTGTACTTGGGGAGTTCATATTTTAGGTGCATACATTCATACAATTGTTTATTTGTCAGACTTATGATTACATTGATATAGAGGTCCCAATGAAGAGTTTCTTCTATTAATTCTCTCTATTTCTTCCATTAAAGCAAAGTTGTGTTTTTTTCTTCATCATTTAGTCACAGAGAATTGGTGAAGTGGGACCCTGAGAGGTTGTGACTTGGCCACAGCCACTATGTATCCAAGGTAGCACTTGAACTAAAGTCTTCCTAACATTGAAGTCAGTCACACATCTATGCCAGATTACTTTTACGATCTTTTTTATGAGGGTGGAGAGGAGCAGGTGGCAACAGACTTTTGGTTGCTATTGGGTAGGGCATTTCTAATGAGAAAACTCACTTTATTAATATAGATTGGCATCTGTCCTGCATCTTAAGAGAATCTCCAAGACACACTGAGAAGTTAAATTACTTGGCCAGGGTCACACAGACAAAATGTGGCAGAAATGCGATTCAAATCATGTTCTTTCTGCCAGCCAAGGATGGTTCTATCCACTGCAGCATACTACCTCTAAGATTCATTTGTCCCCTTTGTTCAGGCAGATTATTTATCTTCCTTCCCCAGTTTTCATCAAATATTCATATTCCCCAGTGCCTAGCAAATAGTAGATGCTTAATAAATATGTGTTGAGTGATAGTTACTGGATTAGAATAACTTGGTTACACTTTCTTAAGCTACCATCCTGAAGCATTCTTAAAGGTACTGATTTATGTTTAAATATTACCAGGGAAGATGGAAATGTCCCTTTATTTCTCCCTCCCTTCATCCTAGTTTCCTGAAGGCTGCTATGAAAAAAAAATTTCAGCAAGATAAGACAAGCATCAGACTCCTAATGAAAATCACTGCAGCTGAATATCCAGCCAATGCCATAGTCCCTGAAGGAAAGAAAACATTCCCATAATGCACTGAGCCAATTTGTGAAGCCCTGCTGAGCTGGGCCAGAGACCCCTGAGGACAATCACCTCAAACCTGAATTATGAAGTCTGAATTAGTGCTATTGTCCGTATTATATTGTCTTTACCTGCCATATCCGCCACTGTCTGAAGGTCACTCAGCAACAAAACAGTAGAAGAATTTCTGCCCTATTTCTTTTTTCAGTAGCCTTCCATTCTGACTCCTTTCTCCAAATCCACACATTCCCCCTTTATTGCTTCCTAGCCTTGTCCTCTTTTCACCAGGCCCTTTCAAAACTTTATATGGATTTGGCAATTTTTCACAGTGTCAAGTAGACCAAGCTGTAAATACCCAACTGAGAAATACAAAATATGTTTATAGGCCTTCTGATGCTATCTTGCCTAAACTATAAATATGAAATGCATTATGACATTTCTCAGAAAACACTCCATCTCTGAAATTCAATTGGCAGCACAAATTTACTCCCCACAAGACGGCACCAAAACCTCCACTTTACAGTTTTCAATCAAGCTTGGGCATGCAGGTGCATCATGCCAACAAAAGTGGAACATTATTAGGTCATATACCCTGGGCGACAATGGTATAAAATGATTATTTCAAAGATGTAAAGAACTCAGCTGAAGAGTGTCAGAGCATCATAAGCAGCTAAAATAGTGACCATTTGGGACTCTAATATTACAATCATCTTGTTATTACGTGCCTTTTGTGGTTGTAGTTGTTTTTCCTAGAGCTGCATGGAAAGGAGCTTGTAGGCCTGAGAAGATTGGAGTCACCAAAGGTGCTAATGCTTTGGGGGATTGTAATCTCCACCCTAACCAGTGATAACAGAACCAAATTTTTAAAAGGACCAAATTACTAGTCATTGCAGCTATCACCTGCCTGAGAAGGGAGGCTGAAGAAAGAACAGTGAATTTGAAATGACAAGATCTGAGTTCAAGCCTTGGTTCACTTACTTAAAAACCATGTCACAAGCTCTCTAGGCCACTGTTTATCTGTAAGATCAGTGAGATATTAAGAGATAGACTAAATCATGGGTCCTAAGGTCCATACTCATATGTGTATGTATGTAAGTATATGCATGTATGTATGTATTATGTGTATATAATAATTTTAATATGATTGGTTTCCTTTGTAACTCTATGAATCTTATTTTATCCATTTAAAAACATGATTCAAAATAAAGGTCCGTAGGTTTCATGAGACTTCCAAAAGAATCTGTGATGCACAAATAGGTTAAGAACCCTTAGAACGGATAAAATCTAACTCTAGATCCTCTGATCTCCCTTACCATATGCCATTAGTATACAGGATCTGGTCAAAGTTCCCCAGTATTTGCACTATTTATAGCTGCAGAGCTCTATGTCTAAAAATCCAGCCTGATAAATGTGTAGTAAGTGCCCAATGTATAAAAAAAGAATGAAAAAATAAGAGGAAGGAAGGAAGGAAGGAAGGAAGGAAAGAAAAGAAAAGGAAGAAGAAAAAGAAGAGGGGAAAGAAACCAAATTACTATTCATTTCTAATCATAGTCTGTTTGTTTTTGTTTTTTTATTACAGAATGTCATAGATAGAAGGGATTTTGAAGCTATCTGAACCGTAAATCCTCTCTACCACATTCCTTACAAAGTCATCCAGGATCCACTTCAAGATCTGCAGTGAAGTTAAATGGACACTTCCCAAAGCACGAGTACAGTTTTAATCATTAGAAAATGTTTTCTAATATACACCTAAAATCTGCCTCACTGTTAAATTTCACTTATTGTTGTTCAATTGTTCCTCATCTTTAAATAAATTCAAGTCTTCAGGGCCTGAAAACATGTAGTTCAGGCTACTGAAAGACAGTGTAGATATGATTTTAGAAACCACTGTCAATAATCCTTGAAGTCAGGAGACTTCAAGACAGAATGGAGAAATACAAAAAAATTCCAAATAGGAAAATATTGTTATGAAAAAGTGATACAAATATCAACAGTAGTGTTGATTCATGGAAAAATTCTAGAAAAGATAATTTAAAAGAGAAAATCTGCAAGCATTTAGGAAAAAAAGTAGTTATCACCAAGTTTTAATATTGGTTCATAAGTCATGCACAAGTGATGTCTCCTTTTTCCCCCCAAAGGATTACTAGATTATTAGGTCATGAGAATGCTATAGACAACTTATATTGATTTCTGTAAGTTATTTGTAAAGTTTCTTATTATGTCCACATGGCCAAAATTAAGAAACATGAGTTTGGCAGTAATACAGTTAATTAAAGTTGTAGCTTATGAAACAATTGTACCAAGAAAATCAAGGAAGGAGTCAATATCCACTCAAAGGAAAGTCCCCAGTGGTTTATAGGACTCTGACCTTGACCTACCCCTGACCGATGTTTCATTAACCAATTGATCAAATAATAACTCACTTTTATATAGTGCCTTAATGTTTGTGAAATGCCCCCTTCACAGCCTAGCAAGGGAGATATATAGTGCAAGGCAAAGCAATAAGAATTTTAAGTGCTTTCTATTGAATAGGCAATGTGTTGAGCATTGGGGATATAATTACAAGCAAAAAAAAAAAGATAAGCTCTGTCCTCAAGTAGCTTACATTCTGATGGGGGCAATAAAGCATAAAAGGTAGCTAAAAACAGGCTGAAAAGAATGAAGTTACCCTCTCTGAGGAATGGTGTTGAAGCCCATAAAGTGAGAAGCAGAGTCAGTAGGAGAATGAAGGCCAACAAGTTTGGACCTTACTCAGAAATGGTGGCCTCAAGAGGAGTTCACTAATGGAAGAAAGGAGCTGACATGGCAGATGGAAATTCCAGGGGAAGGAAGCTGTAATGCCAAGTAAAGGCAACTTCCAAGGTTCAGATTACCAGCATAGCAAATCCCATTTATTCAGCAAAACATTCACAGAACAGAGAAAGTCAAAATACAGCATAACTCCTTCATTTAGCAAATAAGTTCTCAATTCAACTTCAAAGTACCAAGGTCCATGTATCCCACCCCTGGATCAGTAGTCAAAGTAGCCCACTCCTGGGCAGTACATTCACTTAGTCTCTTCTCAAATGGAGAATAGTTCTGAATCATAAACAAAGTACATTCATTTAGTCAATCACAGAGCACAAAAAGGTCAAAGGTTTCCCACACCTGGACACTACTGAATTACATTAATATCCATTAACACCAAGCACTTTCTCAAAAGGGGCAGGAGAGCACGAAAGGCCATCCACCCTTAAGTTCCAACAAAATTAAGGTATCATCTCAGCATTGAAAATCCAAGGAAAGGCCTTTCTTTCATCTTCACTCCAGGCAAGCCCTCAGCAATCTCAGTTCCTGGGGAGACAAGGCTCAACAAAGCCATAGCCAGTGTCCTCATCAAGTCACACTCTGCTTGTAGAACAGTCCCAGAACCCCTGGAAACATCAGCAAGGCCTTCTTCCAGGATTTCTGTAAACATACCACAAGAAAATCCTCCTTCAGGGCTTCTGAACCAACAGCAAGGTTTCAGGACCTCTACAACAGCAGCACTATCCTTCACCAGCAGGTGAATCTGGCAAAACAACATCAGAAGAGACAAACAAAATGCCGTCATCATACCCATGCCTCCTCAGTTCTCAGCAGTTCCAGGTGGCAGTTCTCAAAAGTCCTGGGCAGCTCCAACGGGCCCTCAGCAGTCTTTCTCTCAGCAACTCAGGTTCCCTGATACTGGATAAGGCTCTCCAAAAGTCCTTCTGGCCTCCTCTGCTCAGGCTTTCTCTCCGCTTGGGCTTTTCTCTCTAAATCCACAGCACCTCCCAGTTCAGCTCTCTTTCTTCACGTCAACAAGTCCATCCCACAAGTTGGATTCACAAACTCTGGGTTTCAACACCCAAACCAAAAACCAAGCCAACACAGGGGGATCCCCAAATTCCATTACCATTACAGAGGCCCAAGGCAATGAAGGGAATTCCAGAGTAAAATTATAATATAGACATGGTGTTGAAGTTTGTAAAGTCAGAAGCCCAGCCCTACTTTACAGATAAAGATGTCTTTAGCCATCACAACACAACTAGCAAGTACCTGAAACCAAAAGACAGTATACCTGGTATGTACCAAAAGCCTGTATAAAATGAGGTTTCATCAAAGTTTACAATTTCTTAGAGATCTGTATATTCATTGGTAGTTAAGAGGCCTAGTGGATAGAGCATTGGACTTGGAGTCACGAAGACCTGAATTCAAACTGGGCTGCAGACCACTAATTAGTGTGTAACGCTAACCGAGTCATTCTCCTTCTCTCTACCTCAATTTCAGCATTTTAAAAATGAAGATAATGATAGTCTTACTACCTTAGAGGGGTATTGTGAATAGCAAATAGCATAACATGTGTACAAAGTGCTTTGCAAACCCCTAAATCCTTATCTAAGTCATTCTGAAGGACTTACTTGGGGGGGAGAGGAGATTAAGGCACAATAAGATGGAAAGGGGCACATATCAGGCCCAACTGTAATATTGTGGTTCAGCAATCTTAGTAAATATATTCCTATTCTGGTCCACATAGCTCTGCTGACGTCCAGAGTAACTACCCAAATGGAACTGACTACATCCATTTCCCCCTCCCCTACATGCATAAACCACACTGTCACTTTCTACATCTTCTCTCCACCCCACTTCTAGTCCCAAATTAGTATGGCTAATTGATTCTCTTAAAATAGGAGGTCACTTTCTTGGCTGGTTTTCTTCTAACCTTTCTGCTGCTTTTAATCCTATTAGCAACCTCCCATCACAAAGCATTAATGTGGTTGGATCTGATTTCAGGGTTTTTTTGCCAATACTCAACAAAATGCTTTAGCTTATTAGTGACTTTTATGTCATGTGGTTTTATTGAACTGTATACTAATGAGATGTGATTGGGTGGAAAATTGCTCGAGCTAGGATTCTGGGTGCGTCACCAATGAGGGGTGATTCAGGGAGCTTTGGTAGGAGCATTTCTTCACTGAGTACTGGTCTCTCCAGCACAGAAAGGGGACGTGTTATTTACAATTCAAATGACAGATGATTAATTGGCTTGTTCTTGCAGAACTGTCGAACACCCCCTCCTCCTGCAAATCACAGAGATGTTCTAAGGAAATAGTGGGAAGAGATTACAGTCCTATTGTCTATTCTGAAGCCTCATTTGTTACCTTTAAAAAAAAGAGGGAAGGGGGAGAAAGGGTGTCAAATCATGGCAAAGATGGTGGTTTTATCTAAAATAAACTTATTAAATGAGACAGATTCTTTATTAACTAGTCAGAAGCCCAATGATTAAACAGTTTTTCTTGCTATTGAATACCAAGCAGAAATCAATGTACATTATGCAGCCATGGCAGCTGAGATTGCAAAAGACCCAAGGACAGCATAAAGACTGTGATTTACTGAAAATATTTCACCAGGGCAGCAGTTGGGAGATGGAGTGCCATTTGTCCACAGAATGAGGGCTGCATCTTGTTCATTTTCACATGTATTAAGAAAGCAACTTGTGTAAATTCCCTAAATATAAGTCTCCTGGTTGCTAATCTATAATGGTTCCATTATAAAGGCTTACTTGTGCTTCTTTGGGAGATCTGAGGAAGGGGAGGTCTATCAGAAGGCTGCATGTATTACTAGGTCATGGTGACTGCTATTCACCAGAGGTCTTACGGGAGCTGAGTGTAAGACATGGAATCAAGAAAAAGCCAAGTTCAAATCCTGCCTCAGACACTTAGTAGTTATTATGTGACTCTCACATGTCATTTAAACTCTCTGAGCTTCCATTTTCTCTCCTCTAGAATAATGGAATTGGAATTATACTCAAAGTTAAATTTCATGTTTAAATCTGCCTTCTTATGATATCACCACACCCAGTTCCCTGAAAACCAAAAACTTAGAAACCCTGGCTCTGAAGGCTTGAATGAGGGAAGGTGGTGTTACTATATGTATACAACTTCAATGGTAGCCAGTGGCATAAGGCAGGTGTGAAGGGAAAGTCCAAATCAGGTTTGAATGTTGTACTATTAGACCCTAGATTGTCCTAAGGGATCAATAAATCAGAGCCATCTGTGTCCCTTCTCCTATGGATATTACTAGTTTAGCTCTGAGAGGACTTAGTGAAATACATTTGCCCAGAGAGTATGCAGTAGAGGAATAGAATTTCCAGAGATATAACACAATGAGGATCCACAGAGGGCTTGTGATATGCTCTTCCTACTCACAGTAACAGACAGGGCCTCCCCTCCCCTCAAATGATTAGTTGGGTTTGGGGTTTTGTTTTTGTTTTTGTTTTTAATGGATGTCACCTTCTCCTCTTTTAATAACAAGTTAAACATATATGGAAAAAGAAGGGAAGGGAAAGGGGAAGGGAAAGGGAAAGGGAAAGGGAAAGGGAAAGGGAAAAGGAAAGGGAAAGGGAAAGGGGAAGGAAAAGGGAAAGGGAAGTGGGAAGGGGAAGGGGAAGTAGAAGGGAAGGGGGAAGGGAAAGGGAAAGGGAAAAAGGGGAAGGGAAAGGGAAAGGTAAAGGTTAAGGGAAAGGGAAAGGGAAAGGGAAAGGGAAAGGGGAAGGGGAAGGGAAAGGGAAAGGGAAAGGGAAAGGGGAAGGGGAAGG
>CM053601.1:160479334-160551083 GCA_028646575.1 Pseudocheirus occidentalis
GGATGGCCTTTTGTGCTCTCCTGCTCCCTTTTGAGAAAGTGCTTGGTGTTAATGGATGGCATTGTAATTACTTTGAGTCCAGGGGTGGGAAACCTTTGGCCTTTTTGTGAGTGTACTTTGTTTATGATTGGAAACTGATCTTACTTTGAGAAGAGACTTTGACTTACCTGGATTGAATTAAGAACTTCCTTGTGAAATGTATGGGTTATACTGTATTTTGATTTTCCCTCTTCTGTGAATATTTGTTGAATAAATGGGGTTTGCTATGCTGGTAATCTGAACCTTGGAAGTTGCCTTTGCTTGGTATTACAGGGTGGTTAGGAGGGACAGGGTAAAAGGAGAGAAAGTAAAAATTATAAACAGGGTGAAATAGGATGGAGAGAAATAGCAAATGTTTCTTTAAAAGACCTCATTTCTCATATATATATTTATACATGTATAAATGCATATATGTATATATACATGTATAAATACATATATATGTATTTATACAGAGAGAAGGAGAGAATACTGAGTAAATTTATAAGAATGCAAATCATTCCTCAATTGACAAATTGTTAAAGGATATGAACAGGCAGTTTCCAGAAGAAGAAATTAAAACTAGCTGTAGTCATATGAAAAAATTGTTCTTCATCACTATTGATTAGAGAAATGCAAATTTAAACCACTCTTACATACCACATCACACCTATCAGATTAGCTAATATGACAGAAAAGGAACATGACAAATATTGGAGAGGATGTAGGAATATGGGGACACTGATGCACTCTTGGAGTTCTGAACTGATTCAACCATTTGGCAGAACAATTTGTAATTATGACCAAAGAAGTATAAAACCAAGTATACTTTTTGGCCCAACAACAGCACTACTTGGTCTGTATCTCAAAGAGATTTTTTAAAGGGGGAAACATATAGAAAAATATTTATAGTAGTTCTTTTCGTGGTTGCAAAGAATGGGAAGTCAAAGGGATGCCCATCAATTGAGGAACAGCTGAACAAGTTCTTGTATATGAAGGTGATGGAATATTATTGTGCTATAAGAAATAATGAGCAGGATGCTTTCAGAAAAATCTGGAAAGAGACAAGCTGGTGCAAAGTGAAGTGAGTAGAATCAGGAGAACATTATGCACAGAAACAGAAATATTGTAAGATGATCAACTGTGAATGACTTAGCTATTCTCAGCAATGCAATGATGCAAGAAAATTCTAAAGGAATTAAGGTAAAAAATGCTATCTACCTCCAGAGAAAGAACTGATATAGTCTAAATGTAGACTGAAACATACTGTTTAATTATAACTTTATTTTTCTAGGAGGGCTTTTTTAGCCCATATTTTCTTTCACAACATAGCTGATATGGAAATATGTTTTACATGATTACACATGTATAACCTAAATCAAATTGCTTGTCTTCTCAATGAGAGGGGAGGTAAGGGAAGAAGGGAGAGAATTTGGATGTCAAAAATTTTTTAAGTAAAATTATTTTTACATGTAACAAAAGATATGTTGTTTTTTTTAAAGAACAACTCTTGGAACTTGGTACTATTATTATCCCCATGTTACAGATGTGGAAACTAAGAGACAGAAGTTATGTGATTTGTCCAAGATCACACAACTGTTGCCTAAGGCTAGCTTTGAATTTGGGTTTTCCTGACTCCAGGTCCAGCACTGTATTCTCAGTACCTCCTAGCCGAATCATAATGAATAGGTCAATGAGTATTTTTTAAAGCAACTACTATGTGCCTAGCACAGTGTTTAACACTGGGAGGTTGGACACTTCAGTCATTAAAACCCATGAAATTAGAATTGATTAAATCATAATCCTTACTCTACTGTAGCTATGGTAAAGAGATCACATGGGACTGGAATGGTAACTGAGTCTCAAAATCATCTACAGTCTGGGAGGGTGTCACACACACACATTTGTAGAATTACCATATTTATGGAATGAATTGTGGAAAAGTAACATAGGATGAGAAATTGTGGTAAATTGTGATCTGTGTTGCTGAAGAGAATATGTACATCAGAGAAATGCAGTAACAGTATTGAAAAGGACCCTAACAGGCACAGAAGGGGAAGGAAGGAAGGAAGGGCATTTTCAACCAACTAGGTTGAAGAAGGGGAAGGAAAGGAACCAAAGATGGCTAAGTATGAGAGATTATTTCCCTCATCACCATTATCTTTATATATATAGTCAATGAACAATCTGTTCTGACCCACCGACTGAAGATAATTAACCAGGACATAAGAGACAGAGAGTATTTTTTTCTTTTCTTTTTAAATTGATTTTTCCTATAGCTTGTGTTTTCTACATCATCTAGATTTCTCCCCCCCACCACTCTGCCCTTATCTCCTCCCAGAGTCATCATGAACACAAAAGATTTTTGTTAAGTATTCTTCTTTTTCAATAAATGTAGATTATGAAGAATAATGAGGTGAACTTTCTAGCAAAATGGCAATGGTTTTTTCCTCCTTTTCTGTATTTGTCTTATAGTTCTCTGTACTTTATGGGGGGAAAAATCCCTTTTTCTCTTCCTATAAACACCTTTCCCAGGTTGATCTTAGTCTCCCAGTATGTGTTTCTCTAATCTATGGAGGTTTGGCAAAAGAGGTCATGGAGAGAGATAATCATGTGGTGGAAAGAGAAATTAAATTGTTTTGAGAAAAAAAAGATATTCCAGGTGCATCAGTTCCAAAGCCTGTGCTATTATAAATAACCTATTTTCTCACCACTGGACAGTAACATGGTTTCTATGAATTTCCTCAAGTTGAATGATTTCATTCTGGAGTCGCAAGTTTTACAAACTCTAACATAGAAGGAGCTGACCCTGCAGCATTCTAACAAAACACTCTAAATGCAGAACTACCAGGCAAAGCCACATTATACTCTTAGGGTGATATTTCTAGTATTCCTAATGGTAGCATCTACCAACACCCACTGCTTCCTAGGAAGAACCAAGAAATTAAAAGGGCCTGCCCTTCATTGTTTCATACTGTTTCTTCCCCCTTGCCCCCTTTTTATTTATTTATTTGTTTTTTGGCTAACAACCTGCTGATCCTATGGCCATGCTTTTGTGGCTATAAAATCATTTCCTCAGCAATTCATTTCAACCATCAGCTGGAATTTTTCTGTACTTTTCCAAGCAAGCATACAAAGTAAGTATATAATTAGAATGTACAAGATGGAATGTAATTTTTAATTAAAGAAATGACTAGAAATGGAAACACACACACACGTGCAGTTCTTAGTAAACAGAAAATTACATGGGAACAAAATAGTCATGAAATCTCACCAAGCCACCTTCTTAAAGAGGAGAGGAAGCTGTGACCAGCTATGTGAGTCTTTTTTTTTGGTGAGGCAATTGGGGTCAATTTACTTGCCTAGGATCCCACAGCCAGTAAAGCTTCAAGCATCTGAGGGCAGATTTGAACTCATGCCTTCCTTACTTCAGGACCAGGACTCTATCTATTGTGCCATTCAGGGCCAGGACTCTATATATTGTGCCACCTACTTTGCCCCTAAATGAGTCTTGAAAAGCTAGCTTTCAACTGAATGTGACCACTTACCTATAATAATTTTATAATACACATTATAAGATAATGTATTCAAGAAACCTTTGCAAAACTTAAAGGCTTTCAAGTCAGTCAATAACATTTTTTTAGGCAGTTCTTATGTACAAGGCCCTGTAGTAAAGGCTGGACCTACAAGGGCAAAAACACAACTGTCCATGCTCACAAGAATTCTGTATTCTCTTGAGAGAAACAGATATGTCTTGTTCAGTTGCTTCAGACACGTCTGTCTCTTCATGATCACACTTAGGGTTTTCTTCACAATGATGCTGGAGGTATTTGCCATTGCCTCTTCCACCTCTTTTACAGGTGAGGAAACTGAGACAAACAAGGTTAAATAACTTGTCCAGGGTGTAGTGGTAATTACTTTAAATTTGAAGACCCCTTTTTTGTTATGTCAAGTAAGCAGGTACTTAGCCCTTAGTCAAGCCTTTGTGAAAGAAACAGAAAGTGTGAACTCTGTCTCCTGTTGCTGACATAACAGGAAGGGTTGGCTGAAACAGGAAGCCAGTGTGTGTGTGTGTGTGTAAGAAAAGCCCCAGAGAGGCACATTCAGAATTTTCTCCTGACAGGATCCTAGTGAAAGAAACTGTAACACTGAGAGATGTGGTGAAAGCTAGAGTTGCTCCTTGGAAGGCTGAAGGGGCTGTTGCCTCCTGGAAGGCCAGTGTTGCTGTTGCCACCTGGAAGGCTGAGATTTCTTCTGGGTCCTAAGACCAGCTAAAACTGCCAGAGGACTGAAGAAGCAGGACCAGAATAAGACTTTGTGGCTTGGTTGATCCTTGAATTCCTGGTAACAGAAGTTGTGAAGATTTTGAGATCTGTTGGACCCTGTGAATTTCAGTGTGTAGCAGGAACTGCCCGGAGGACTGGATGAGAACCTGGGAGGTGACTACCTCTGAATCCAGGTGACTGTTTGTTGGATTCAGGAGGTATCTGGGACCATGGAAGAGGATCCAGGGAATCTGAGAGACCACCGTGAGTCAAGATGAAGAAAAGGCCTCCCCTTGGATATTGAATGCTGCAATGATAACATGGTTTACTAGTGACCTAGGTGTGTGGGGTTTCTGTATTGTCTAATGATTGTATTTAGTGATTAGAGATGCTTAGTAACTGATTGCTAAATAAGTGACTGATTAAGTTAACCTAGTTGCCCCCTGAGTGGAAGACTGACTTGTATTCTGAGATGATTGAATGACTAAGTAAGGAGGCAAACCTCCTTAGGGATACCAAATGATTGGTTTTTTGTTCTTTGTTCTAAATACCATGACCACTTTGGTGAAAACTATGTGGCCATTTCAATGACAAGCTGTTGTGAACACTATATTGTGATTTTCTGTGATAAGATTAATGTTGTGAATATTTTTTTGTGATTCGTTGTGAATGTTTGCCTTGATTTGTTATGGAATAAATGGAATGTTCACTATACTGTGTAATCAGAACCTTAAAAGTTGTTCATAGTAGCATTCTTTTGGGAAGCTGTTCTTACATGGCATTACACAGGGTCACACAGAAAGTATAAGTAAATGTCTAAGGCTGGATCTGAACTCACGTCTTCCTGACTCGAGACCCAGCACTCTATTCGTTGTGCCACCTAGCCACTCAAAAAAGTACAGAACATTTACATATATATGCATGTATATGTATATATATATATATATAGAGAGAGAGAGAGAGAGAGAGAGGGACATGCACATAATTATATATATATATATATATATACACATGTACACACATCTACATATGTATATATACACATCTCTATACGTACATATTTCTCTATATATACATGTCTAGATATACACATATACACATATCTTTACATATACATATCTATATACATACATACACAGAGAGAAGGGGAGAGAGAGAAAGAGAGAGAGAGGAAAGAGAGAGACAGAGGGACAAAGGGAGACAGAGACAGAGAGACACAGAGAAAGAGAGAGAGAGAGAGAGAGAGAGAGAGAGAGAGAGAGAGAGAGAGAGAGAGAGAGAGAGAGAGAAGGTAATTTCTTTGAAGGTGCACTAGGTATCAAGAAGACAAGAAGACTCAGGAAATTTCTCCTGCTGGTGGTACTTGATCATAGTCATGATGGAACCTAGGATGGTGGCACTGAGGTGGAAGCACATTTCAGGCACAGAGGAAAGCCTGTGCAAAGGTACAGAGATGGGAGATGGAGATTGTTTATAAAGAATGGTATGAATGCTAGCTTGGGTGAATTGTTAAGAACAAGAAAGAGAGAAGGCTGCTCTGAGGCTTGTGGCTGCTTGTAAAGCATTTGGAATGAAGAACGCAAAGGTTCGTATTTGCTCCCAGAAGCCATAGGGAGCCACTGAAGTTTGCATAGAGCAGTACTAGGATTAGCTCATTAGAAGCTTTGAGAAAATCACTTTGGTAGCTGTACCAAGTAAGACTTGGAATGGAGAAAGAATCTTAGTAGCAAATAATAGTGGTAGCATCATCATCATCATTCATGGCACAACAGAAACTTGCAGAAACATATCGCACAGTGATGGTGACAGTCACAATGACGAAAATGATGATGTTATAATCCATGTGAATATTGTTCTGGAAAACACCTTAATAGGCAGAACTTCCTTAAGAATAAATAGGAAAAAAAAGAATGAATAGAAAGTACACTTCTCTCTTTCTTGCACTCTTAAGCCTGTGATCTTACCGCATCCTGCTCATAAGGGGTGTTTCCTCTGCACCTGTTACATTAGAAACTGTTTGTTTGTTAGGCTGGAAAAGTATATTCAGAAGATGGAACAAAATTCCTTTCTTGAATGTCTCCAGTTTTCTGCTATTCTGCCTGTAGTGAATGGTGGCTGTTAGGGGGCCAAACAGATAAAGCTTTCACAAAATACTACATTCAAAAGGAGACATTGATTAGCGCTCTAGGTTTTTTTCTTCTTTGTGTCTGAATCTTCTGACCCAGGGATGACAAGGTTTTAGACTCTGTTGGAAATGCACATTATAGAAAACAGCAGAGAATAGTTACTGTCTTGCTAAAGCATGTCTTTTTAGCAGTTTGGTAAAAACAAGAAACTGGGGGTTTTATACAACTTGGTAGTGGGGCGAAGTCAGTCCAAGGGATACTTCAAGACAGAAGGAGAGAAGGGGGAGGGTGGGAGAGAGAGGGGAAAGAAAAAAGATGAAATGGGAGGGGGAAGAAGGGAAAGGAGGGAGAAAGAAGGAATAAATGGAGGAAGGGAGGGAGCAGAAGGGGAGGGGGAGAAGAAGGGAGAGGGAGAGGAAAAGGATATCCACTATAAGCATCTTTAGAAATGGGTATGTATAGCATTAACCATGCAATCAGGGGAACAGACAGTGGAGTATGACTTATGCATACTAAGATTCTGTTAATTTAAAAAAAATATCCCTGCAACTGGGGTTCAGTTCAAGACTAAAATTCTCCCAAAAGAAAGTTAGCATGACAGAGTAAATAGAGGTGCCTCAGAATCAGAGAGGTGAAGGTTCAAACCCATCTAATGCATATACTGGCCAGGTGAAATTGAGCAAAGCATTTAATCTCTCTGTGCCCTTGGAAAGTTTTGGAGAATTTAAGTTGCCAAGAAGGCGCCATCCTGCACTGACAGTTTCCTCAACCAGAAGTCTCTGATAACAATAAAATCATAGCTCCATAACTATCCCTATCATAGAAACATACGACCTTGACTTTAACATTCAGTTAATCAATCCATAAATATTACTTCTTTATGAATCATTCAGCAAGAATTAACTTAGCACCTAAGTGTCAGCATGGGTAATGGACGGAGTACAGAACCTACAGTCAGAGAGACCTGAGTTCAAATGTAATCTCAGAAACTTACTAGCTAGGTTACCCTCAGCAAATCATTTAATCCTGTTTGCCTCGATTTTCTCATCTGTAAAATGAGCTGGAGAAGGAAATGGCTAACGACCACTCCAGTAAAAATCTCAAATGGCATCATAAAGAGTGAGACATGAATGGAAAAAAAAAAGAATGAACAAGAATCAGAAGTCAGCCATGGTGCTAAACCCTTGGGATTTAAATATAGTATATTATGGAATCTACCCTCAGATGAAGTTTAAGTAGCTTTTATTCAACTGAATTCAGTGACTGTCAAAATGCAAACATACATTAGAGAGAGAATGAATTGAATCATTGATTCTTTATCACTCTAGGTAGCTTATGGAAACGACATTTCTTCTGAGGGGAAGTTGGTTAGAGCATGAGAACATGAGTACATCTAAAAGTACACCTAAGTAAAGTCAGGATGGTCTTCAATGGAAGAAGGGAAAGGAAATGCAATAAGGAAGCCAAAGCTTGGGTAGGTAAACTTTTCTGGAGTCACAGTTTTGCCAAGAATTCATATGTGCACCTAAGAAAACAAACTAGAGATGAAGGACTAAATGGAATAAAAAGAATTGGTGCAGGAAGAGGACTAGACACAGTGCTCCTCACTGACATTTACCATCTTTCCCTCTCTTGCCATGAGGAAGCTGGTGGCACAGTTCATAGAGTTCTGGGAGACCTGGATTCAGGAAGACCTGAATTCAAACTTGGACCAGCTTGTGACCCTGGGCAGGTGACTTAACCTCTGTTTGCCTGTTTCCTAAATTGTAAAATGGGTTCAATAACCACACCTACCTTGTGTAGTTGTTATGAGGATCAAATTGATAATGTCTGTAAAAAGCACTTAGCACGGTGCCTGGTGTGTACTAGGCACCATATAAATGCTCATTCTCTCTGTCTTTCCCAGCCTCCAAGTTCCACTCTATCCTTAAATCATTGTACCTAGCTGCTTAATGCCATCATTTACCTCCATCTAGGACACTGTGTCTCTTTCCTCAAGGAGCTTAGTAGATAGTTTATAATCTTCTCAACCTCTGACCTCATACTTGGGGACTTCAATATACATGGCAATGACAAAGAACCAGGTCTCTTGGCTCATAAACCCTTTCTATTCCTGTGACCCAATGCTTCACCTCAGCTACTCAGTCATTCCCTAGATTTCATTGTCCCTCATACCATGGCTTTTATCATTACTAATTATGAATTTTTTGCCTCTGATTATAAGCTTCAAGCCTTCGATTTCTCTTTACTTCACATTTTCTCATTCTTCATCTTCATCGTAACTGAGAGTTGTTCTCTCGTTCCTTATTTTTCCAGTCTATCACTCTTGGTCTGGCCATTTAATCTTAATCCTCTACATAACAAGCTCAACTACACACTGTCCTTTGCCCTCTGAACCTTGGTCCTATTGCCACTCAACCCTTGCCATAGCCCAATCCTGGGTTACCCCTACCATCCACCTTCTCCACTCCAAATTGTGTACTATTGGACATACTTACAAAGTTGTTCTCTCTGGGTACACTACAAATTTGTATTATTCCATCAGTAATCAACTATAATGAAACCACTATAACTCAGCAGCCTCTTTCCTTTAAAGGATTTTTTTTGTTATTCTCTTATTGACTTTCTCTCCTACTCATCAACTCTTCCAAACCTTCTCTACTTCTTCAAGCCACCTAAACCAACTCCTTATCCATTGTTCAGCAAATCTTGCCTCCTAATTTACTGAGAAATTTTAATACATTCAAATGCAAGCCCTATAATCTACCCTACTCCAAATCACTCCCTCTGAATCACCCTCCCACCAATCTTTCATCCTTTTCTCTGATAACTGAGGGTATTATCACTCTTTCCAAGGTTAACTATTTTAATGGTAATCATATACTCTCCCACTCCTTCTGGAGCTTGCCAGTGTTTCAGTTCCTTCCTTCCTTCCTTCCTTCCTTCCTTCCTTCCTTCCTTCCTTCCTTCCTTCCTCCTTCCCTCCCTCCCTCCTTCTTTTTTTTTGAGGCAATCAGGTATGAGCAATTTGCCCAGGGTGATGCAGCTAATCTGAGGCTGGATTTGAACTCAGGTCCCCCTAACTCCAGGGTCAATTCTCTATCCACTGAGGCACCTAGCTACCCTCTGTCTTTCAATTTCAATCTCACTAAATCTTCTGCTTCCTTTAGTTCTACCTACAAACACGTTCCCAAATCTCCACCATCTTTAAAACAAAAGAAAACCTTCATATGACTGTATTATCCACACAAACTATTATCTCTTTTTCTCTTTATTTTTCTTAGCCAAACCTCAAAAAAAAGCTCTCAATACTTATTACTTTTTCTTTTCATGTCTCATTCAATTCTCAGCCCTTTGCAAACATGGATTCTAATCCCACCTTTGCTTGAAGATTACCTCTCACTAGTTAAAACCAAAGGCCTTTATTTATTCTGTCTTCTCTTTGATCTCCCTAACTTTGACAACAAACAACCCCTCCTCCTGGATACTGTCTCTGGCTTCCACCACGTTACTCTCTTGTGGTTCTCTTTATCTGCCAACTCCTTCCCAGTTCTGCAGAACCTAACTCTAACTTCCTAACCACGTGTGTTCTCCAAGTATCCATGCTGGGTTATCTTTTCAGCTTGGTAATTTTTTTCCTTAGTGATTTAATTGATTCCCACTGTGTCATGAATGATCTCAATGCAAATTACTCCCCAAATTCATATATCTAGGCCTAATTTTCTACCTGAATTGCAGTTGTACATTGCCAAATGCTTGCTTTATTTCTCCAGCTGGATGATCCATTAGAATTTCCCACTCAAAATGTCCAAAACAAGTTGATTACACTGTTGTCCCCTACAAACAAAAACAAAACCACCTCTCTTTGAAATCACACTATTTAGAGAATACCACCCTTCTTCCAGTTGCCCAGCCTAGGTTTGGAGCCTCAGAATTAATCTTGTTTCTTCCAAGTTGCCAAATCTAATCAATTCTACCCTTACAACATCTCCAGTATTTCATAGAGCAGAATACTATTCTATTCTATTAACATACTGTCTTTTATGACCAAAAAGACTTCATGGAAGAGGCAAACTTCAACCCGAGTTTTGAAAGATGAAGAGGATTGCAATACATCAAGTTATTGCAGGCAGAGAGAATGGCATGAACAAAAGTTTAAGTTGAGAATGAATGGGACATATAAAGGAGGCAACAAGCAGTTCAATTAGATTTAAGTGTGGAGGGGTACATGATGGAAAGGATGAAGGGTAGCGTGACATAAGAATAGATCACTATGACATGAAACTTCTTGATATCCCATCATTTCTTTTTTTAAATTAATTTATTTGTTTATTTACTTTTAGTTTGCAAGATTCAGTTCCAGAATTACTTGAGTTTCAGATTTTCTCCCCTCCCTTCTCCCCCCCACCATGGTGGCATACAGTCACATATAGAATCTGCAAACACTTTGAATTTGTACAATAGTCTGGTTGTATAGAAGGGTTGTAACCAATGGAGCAAACAATGGGGAAAAAAAAGAAAAGAAACAAGACCAAACATGGAAAAGAACAATAGCATGTGTTGCTTCAGTCTCCATTTAAACTCTGGTCTTTCTAGATCTTTCTCTGAGTGTAGATATCTCCTTCTATTCTGAGACTTGCAGAGTTGTCTTTTAACTGTTCATTGCTGAGAAGAGTACAGTTTATCAAGGCTGTTGTCACATGTATGATGTATCTATGACTGTACAAATTTTTCCTGGTTCTGTTCTTCTCACTTAGCATCAATTGATATAAGCCTCTCCAGGTCATTATGAAGTCTATCTCCTTCTCATTTCTTATAGCACAATAGTATTCCATTACATTCATATACCATAACTTGTTCAGCCATTCCCCAATTGATGGGCATCCCCTAAATTTCCAGTTTTTTGCTACCACAAAGAGAGCTGTAACAAATATTTTTGTACACATATCCCATCATTTCTTATCTGCTTCTTGATTCAGTATATGGTACTAAATAATATGAGGGCAGGTAGGTGATACCAGGCTTGGAGTCAGGAAGATTACTCTTCCTGAGCTGATCTCAAATACTTACTAGCTATGTGACCCTGGACAAGTCACTTAATCTTATCTGCTTCAATTTCCTTATCTGTAAAATGAGCTGGAGAAGAAAATGACACACCACTCCAGCATCTTTGCCCCAAAAATCCTAAATGGGGTCACAAAGAGTCAGATACAACTGAAATGATTGAACAACAAATCAGGAAAAGCCAGTTGGCAGAATTGTTTATAAGGAGCTTGGGGAAGAACTGGAGAAGTAAAAGTTACATAAGGAAGGAACTGTAAGCCAAGTTTCACCAAGCAGAAGGTGGAGGCAGGCTTTACAGAAAATAACATAGTGGAGGAGTTAGTCCTGAGGGACTTCTCAAATGTATTTTTCCACCTTTCTGAGTATCTATCTATAAGAATTCTTCAAGAATTCCTTTATTTGAGACTAATACGTGATGTATTTTCAATCCATGTTTCCCTTTAAACTAGAGTGCAATGAAGTTTCAGCTGAAAACTTTAAATCTGCCCACTTCCTTATTCCACTAAAATTCAACTTTGAAAACTTCAGAATTCACTACACAATGTAGTGACCAATCATAACATCTGGAGTTACAATAAAGGATGCCTCCCACCTTTTGGCAGAGATATGGTAGACCAGAAAGTACAGAATGAGACACGTTTTTTTAGACACATTTTGACATGTCCAATGTACTTCTTTTTGTGAGTGGAGGGGGAAGGCAGGTAATAGGGGTTAAGTGATTTTCCCAAGGTCACACAGCTGGAAAGTATTAAGTGTCTAAGGCTAGATTTGAACTCAGGTCCTCCTGACTCAAGGGCTGGTGCTCTATTCACTGCACCACCTAGCTACCCTGTCCAATGTACTTTTTGATAATGCTTATTTATTACAAGGTAGAAATCCTGTAGAGGGGGTGAGTTGAGTAGAAAGAAAGATAGAAAAGAAAGATTCAATAAAATAGTATAAAATATACAGGAGAAAAAAATTGGAAATGGATACAGATCAAAGAAACTGTCGTACTAAGTTGACTGTATATTTTAATGTGTACATAAGGGAAGTTCAAAGTTTGGTATCCAGTCCTTGTTCTTGTTATATAGAAATGTTCTTGTGGATGGATGAATAAGTTCACAATGAGACAGTCTTCCATTTCTCCTAGTTAAGTCTTTCCTGTCACATACCTTCTTTTTTTAGCATCATGTCCTGCCTCTTTGTTATACTTAGCCTATTTCTCACTATAAATTTCACAAGCACAGAATCTGCATCTTTTATTTTTTTTCATAGTATACAGCTCTGACCATAATAGGTCCTTAACCTGATTGCTCACAAATTTTATTAATCTTTTTCAGAACAAAAGACAGCCATTTGTTCAGAGCACAAGGGAATAAAAAGTGATAAGAAATTATGCATTTTCTTTCAAAAAGTTTGTCAAGGAAAGTTTAAATTCTTATAAAAAAGTTTTTAAGTAGAATTTCCTGTTTCTCATAATTATATAGGTAGATGATCTACATGAAAACTTAATTTTATATTTTAAAACAACATTGTTAGAAATAATGACAGATGTTGCTACTGCCTACTGTGACTATATCATCTGCTCAAATTTGAAGCATATGATGTTTGTTCTCTTTGTGTATTCATTTGTACAATAAATCCTTGTGTACATTTGAAACTTCAATCAACATCATTTTTTTAAATAATTCATGTTGAATCTAGGTTTCTGTAATAGGCTGGATTTTTTTCTCACCATGTTCTAACACTCACTTATGTCTTCCTACAATGTCATATGCCCAAATGTTGTTTACAAGCATGGAGAGATTTGAAGGAATAGAACAGCAGTTCTCAACCTGTGGGTTATGTTCAATTGGTAATGATGAAAATACATTCTGCATATCAGATATTTACATTACTATTCATAATGGTAGAAAAATTACAGTTATGAAGTAGCAACAAAAATAATTTTATGTTTGGGGGTCACCACAACATGAGGAACTATATTAAAGGGTTGCAGCATTAGGAAGGTTGAGAACCACTGGTATAGAATGAGCCTAAATGTCAATACTTTTTCCAGTTCCCTAGAAGACCTTGCTACCTCTGTGTGTATATGTGTATTCTTAATCATATATTTCATTTATATGTGAACATGTGCATACATGAATATGTTGTTCATCCTTTGTTTTTTTAAAAAGGACCAATGGCATCCCAAGGTGATGTCTTAACTCTTGAGTGAATTGGATTTAATTGAGGCAGAATTGCACAAAGGCAACTACCTCAGTCTCTTTCCAGGGTCATCCATGTCCAATGGCAAGACAAAGTCAGGGTGACTGGAGTTGACTCAGGATGCAGTGGATGACCTTGGCATCTTGATGTCTGACCAGGCTGTAAGCTCCCTACAGTACTTGCTTCAGCTGTCTTCATGGCCAATGGAGAAAATTGTTCTCATTCACTCATTCTGCTTCAGCAAGTCATCACATGCTTGGGGTGGACATCACTCTATCTCATCCATGGGTATGACATCTATTAGTTGCCCTCTGCTTGGTTTAGCCTGCCTTCCAAGACAGTTTTAGTGCTGTGTGGCTGCTGCCCATACTACAGCTTCTTGGAGCCACACGTGAGAGTTGAGTGAAGGTGGATGCCATAGGTGGATGAGTAGCTTTGAAAAGAGTCCAGCAAGCCCTCAAACAGAGGTGCTAGTCTGCCCTGAACACCCTATACACCCATACACATATTTTTTTGAGTCAAATCCAAATCTTCATAACCTCATTTGGGGTTTTCTTGGCGAAGATACTGGAAAAATTTGTCTTCCTTCTCGAGCTCATTTTACAGATAAGGAAACTGAGGCAAATAAGATTAAGTTACTTGCCCAGGGTCGCACAGCCAGTAACACTAGATTTGAGCTCAGAAAAATGTGTCTTCCTAACTTCAGGCCCAGAACTCTATCCACTGTGTCACATATGTATTATGGATACACCTGTACATCCACACATATAATTATATTGTACATACCAGAGATACAAATACAATCAAGCTCTCTACCCTTTTTTAGAGTGTTCTTTTCTTCTTCCACTGAGTTAAACCACCCAGAGATGAGTGTGTTATAGTTCTGAGAGATTAGATATTAGCAATATTAGCACCTTTCAGAGAGACTGACCTTAATCCTTAAGAACTGTTCCAGCAGAGTACTAACATTTTCCTACTGGTATTTGACAAGTTAATATTTTAATATATTTTCTTAAGGATTATTGTACAACCAAAGAATGTTAGGACCCAATGGGACTTTCAGAGGTTAAACAGTCCATTCACCCATGCAACCTCTCAAGAATAAACTTGAATTGTGCCAGATTGATCAGAATCTTTTCCATTTTTTTATGATTACCTTTTGAAGTCAATCCATCATTTCCCTCAAAAAACCATCCCAGCATTAATAACTTTCATTATGAGAAAATTATTTTTCACACTCAGTATTTTTAGAAGGTTTCTTCCAAAATTGACCCTGGCAAGTTTATAAAAGGTCACATAGAATCTCAGAATTGGAAGGGACTATAAGGTCATTTAATGTTTGCCTGAGTAAAAATCCCACACATCTGCCTGTGTGTGCTATGTCTGATTTTGACATCAATGCGAATCATGAAGCAAAAGAGAATTCACTTCTGAGTAACTTTATTCTCTTTCCTTTGATGATATGTTTCTTTTGTCCCCCTCCTCTCAACATCATTTTATTTTTAGCAATGTCAATTGTACAATGACATAGAAAAGAATTAGGAGGTTTATTTTATTTTTGTTTTCTGTTTACAAGAGAGTAGTATGGGGTCTGGAAAGAATAAAAAATACTCAACAAGGAGTTGAAACTTAAGATAAGTAAGCAGATGCTAATTTTTCAAACTGGTACCTGGTATTTCTGAGGTATCATTAGTGATCTCTTAAGGTATTGGAGAATGAGATAAATTCTGTGGAAGGGATCTAATTTGTGATTCAAATTATACCTCTGGCACTTGTGTGATCTTGGACAAGTTGCTTTACTTACTTAGGCATCAATTTCCTGTTCTGCAAAAGGAGAGGATTGGACTAGATGGCTTCTAAGGTCCTTTCCAGCTCTAGATCCCTGACTAAAAAGGGGAAATTGCCTAATTTTCAAGAAGATAAGAATATAAACTTTGTGAATTCTGGTTGTTGTTCATTGTTCTAGGAGAGGACCAAAATAACATCACCATGTTGGAGTCAAGGCACAGTGTGCCCCACTGTGGCTAATCAGACCAATACAAATTCAGAAGGAGATAGCACAAATAGTGTATATGAACATTTGGAGTGAAAATTTCTCTCAGCTTATACATCTCATGTTTCCTTTGAGCTACTGTAATTCTGCTTTGCTCATAGAACACAATGCCTTCTTTGATGTAGGCATACCATGCTGGGGGTACTTGTAAAGCCATGAACATGTAACTTTCTAGAGGACTGCTGCTGTGAACATCTTTTAAGTTTCTGATTACATAATATAGTGAGCTCTCTATTTGTTCAATAACAAAATCAATAATAGAATCATAGAAAATCAAAATACGGCATTCATGATGTCACAACTCAACAGCATATCACTAAAATGGCCACATAGTTTTCACCAAAGTGGTCACATAGTGTTAAACAAAGTACATTCATTTAGTCAATCACAAAATCCTTATTCAACCACAAAGTATAAAAGTCAAAATTCTCCATCCCTAGGGCACAGTAAATTATAATCTTCTCAGTCAGTACACAGTATCCAAGTTAAGTCTTCTTTCAGCTTGACTCAGGGCTGGTTCTCAGCTTCCATGGTTCTTCTTCCATGGTCCCAGCTCCAACTATCACCTGGGTTCAAAGGCAGGCAGCTCCCAGTTCCTTGTCCAGCCCTTTGTCCAGTTCTTTGTCTAGTGCCCATTTCATATTGACGTTCACAGTGTCCAGTCCACCTCAAGTCCTTCACAGTTTCTGTTTCTGGGAAGAAAAAGCTTGACAGAGCCATAATAATATTCACACACATTGCAGACACCATCATTAATTCACTATCTGCCTGTGAAATCAACTCAGACCCATCAACAAGGTCTGAGAACTCAAAACATATCATCAACATAGAAATCAACACAGACCCACAAACAAGGTCCAAGAGGTCAGCACAAATCATCAGTAAATTCTCATGTAATCCAAAATCCTCCTCCAGGACTTATGTAAACATACAACCAGAAAATGCTCTTTCAAGGCTTCCAGTAGGGCCCCAGGGCTTCTATACAAAGTATCACAAACAAACAGAACAGGCAATCACAGAGTGCTGTGATACCACAAGTTTTCTCCTTGACTCTGCCACCACAAGAGTCTTCTTCTCAGTTCTTCTCAGTTCAGTTCTCTCTCTCCAGCAGTAGCAGCCTCTCCTTATATATGGTCCTTATATAAGGGGTCCTCCCCTTTCTGTTGCAGGAGTTCATGAGTTTTATGGTTCACAAATTGTGGGGTTCACACATTCTATTTCTTAACAGAGTTGAAACAAGGCTCAAAATAAACTTGAACTGAAATAAGGTGTTAAGTTAATAGCTGAAAAAAGATGTGAACTACTTTTGCTCCTATGTCACTGTCTTCCATGTAACTCAACCAGTTCCAAAGTTCTTGAGAGAAACCTTGAGTGTCCTTATATTGCTTCTTCTGACCAGCATGTGATTGCCTTCATTGGGTGAATTCTCAGTAATATCAGTAAAGTCAGTAGGTAAATATACATTTGGCATTTGGACAACGTGGCAAACCCATCAGAGTTGTGCTTTCTGCAGTAGAGTTTGAATGCTTGGCAATTAACTGGAAAAAGGATCTCAGTGTCCAGTCATTTATTTTGCCAGGTGATTTTTCAAACTCTTCCTAAAACAATTCAAATAGAGGTAATTCAGTTTCCTTAATTGGTGCTAGTATACTACCCAGGTTTCACAGGCATACAACAATGAAAGCAGCACAATGGCTCTGTAGTCCTTCAGTTTCATAGGCAGCCTAATATCTCTTTTCTCCGAGACTTTCCTTTGGAGCCTGCCAAACACTGAACTAGTTCTGTCAACACATGCTTCAACTTCATCATATATGCAGATGTTCCTAGAAAGTACACTACCAAGATAAGTGAATTTATTCATGGTACTCAAAATTTCTCCATTTGCTGTAACCGATGGTTCTGTATATGGATGGTATGGCCTCACAGATAGCAAGTGTCTGAAGCTTTATATGAACTCAGGTCATCCTGACTCCAGATCCAGCACTCTAAACACTGTCCCACATAAACTTAAAAGAATGTTTCAATTGATAAATGTAAAGGGATATAAACACACAGTTTTCAGAAGAGGAAATCCAAGTTAAAAATAGCCATAGAAAAACATGTTCCAAATTACTACTAATTAAAGAAATGGAAATTAGAGCAACTCTCATTTCCACTTCACAGCCATCAGGTTGGCAAAAGATTTTTTAAAAAGGAAAATGAAAAATGGATGTATTGCATAAAAATGAACTATTCATAAAGCTGTGGATTGTTCCAGCCACTCAGAAACTATTTGAAGAGAGAAGATTGTGGGAAGATGGAAGCAAGTTAGGAACCAAAAGAGCCAAGCTCTCTTACAAAGAGGGCAGTAAAGCTTTGCAATGTATCTCATTAAAAAGAAAAGAGGAGAATCAGTTGAAGATGTCTCTATTCAGTTGAGCATTTCACAGGCCTGCAGTTTTCTGAAGAAAAATCAAAGCTATCAATTGTTACATGAAAAAAAGTTCTAAATCATTACCAATTAGAGAAATGCTAATTAAAATAACTGAGATACCATCCTAAGCCTATCAGATTGGTTAACATGACACAAAAGGAAAATGGCGAATGATGGAGGGTTGTGGAAAAATTGGGACACTAATGCACTGTTGGTGTTGTGAACTGGTCTAACCATTCTGGAGAATGCTTCAGAATGGGGCTCAAAGGGATATAAAACTCTGCATACCCTTTGACACAGCAACACCATTATTAGATCTATATCCCAATAGGATCAAAGAAAAGAGAAAAGGACTTATCTGCACAAAAATAGAGTGGCTCTTTTTGTGGTGGCAAAGCACTGGAAATTTAGGGGATGTCCACCAATTGGGGAATGGCTGAACAAGTTGCAGTAGGTGATTGTGATGGAATACAGCTATGCTATTATTAGAAATGATGAGCAGGATACTTTCACAAAAACCTGAAGAGAGTAATATGGAAAAAGTGAAGAGAGAGCAACAAGGAAAAGACTGTACATAAAGTAACAGCAATATTGTAAGGATCAACAACTGTGACAGACTTAGCTACTCTGATCAAGAAAATGACCAAGATAATTCCAAAAGGACTCATGATTAAAAAAAAATGCTTTCCACCTCCAGAGATAGAATTGATGGACTCTGAATGCATATTAAACTATACTTTTAATTTTTTTATTTTTGTTATTTCATTTTGTGTTTTTTTTGGCAACATGGCTAACATGGAAATATGTTTTATATGACTTCACATGTATAATTGATATGAGATTGATCACCTCCTCAAGGAAGGGGGAATGGGAGAACAGGAGAAAATTTAAAACTCAAAATTTAAAGAATAATTGTCAATTTTTTAACACACAATTGGGAAATAGTTAAGGAATAAACAAAAAATAATTAAAACAAAAGAACAAATTAATGAACTACATATGTGACCAATATATGAATTTTGACAATAATAAATATTTAAAATATAATAAGTCAATAAAATGAAAAATTTTTTAAATCAGAAGAAATTGATATAATTAGAAAAAAAGAGAATTCATTAACTAGGATCTGTTTTTACATTAATAATATAAAGTAGCAATCTGATTTTTAACTTTCAAATAAAAAAATTTTAAGTGATTTATAACCGATGAAGAAACAAAAGAAATTGATAGTTCTTTTGCCCAAATATCTGCTAATCAAACAGATAAATTAAAGGAAATGAAATGAAAGGGTTGATCATTTCTTATCCTGGCAAACAATTTTGTATCATTTAATTAATTATTCTTTGTATGTTTTATAGAATTCACTTAGAAATCCATCTGGTTGTAGAGGGTTTCCCCCCAGAGTTTATTTCTGGTTCCTTCAGTTTTTTCTAACATTGGATTGTTTAAATAATGTATTTCTTCTTTTATTTATGTCATGTTAATTTTTTTAACAATATGCAATATTATTTATGTTAAAAACACTAAAAGCATAATAATAAGATGATTTTTCTAAATATAATTAATATCTATATTAAACAAAGAGCATACATTGTATATAATGGAGAAAATTTGGAAGCCATTCCAATATGATTAGAGGCAAAGTATGTCCCTTTTTATCATTACTTTTTCACATACATAAAAGATCAAAGAAAACAGGGGGAAGCTCACATGTACATAAATATTTCCAACAGATATTTTGGTAATAACAAAGGGAAATCAAGGTGTTGTCCATTAGTTGATAATGGATTATCACATTATAGCATATGAATGCAATAGGAGGCCAACAAGAAAGGGGCAGTTTCAGCGAAACCTTGGAAGAGTTACATAAACTGATGAAAAATAAAAATAAAGTGAGTATACACACACACACACACACACACACACATATATATATATAAACAACATTATAAAGACAAACAATTCTGAAAGTCATAAGAATTCTGATCAATGCAATAAGCAAGTATAATTGCAGAGGACCTGTGATGAAGCAGTTTGTCTCTGTCCTGGTAGAGAATTCAGAGTATAAGAGAAATATAACTTAGAACATGGCCAAAACTAGAGTACATTTGTATAGACTGTGCATATTTTATACAAGGATCTTGTTCTTATTTTTATTTTTCAGTATGGAGAGAGGGAGGAGAGAAAATAGATTTCCATTCATTAAAAAATAATTTAATGAAAAATTTTTTAAAAAATTAAGATTGGAGAAAGTACACCAAAACAACAATTTTTTAAAGACCTGGAACTTTACATGGATTATCACATCTGATCCTCACAATGACCCTAGAGGTGGCGTCATTATAATTTCCATTACACAGATAAGGAAACTGAGGCTCAGAAAGGTTAAATGATTACCCAGTAGGTAGTTACTACATACCAGAGACAAAACTGAATTCAGACTCCTGACCTCATGTGGTAATAATAATAATAATAATAATATTATAATAATAATAATAATGAATATTATTATTTAATTATTTAATAATAATAATAATTTAGATAGTACCTACTATGTGTCAGGCACCATGTTAATATAAATATATATACACACACATACACGCATGTATATGTATATGTGTATGCATGTGTGTATGTATGTATAGATATATGTATAATCTCATTTGATCCTCAAAATAACCTTGCAAAGTGGGTACTATTATCTCCAATTTACAAAAGAGGAAACTGAGTCAAACAAAAGTGACGACTAAGGTCACATAGCATGTGAGTGTCTAAGACCAGATTTAACTCAGATTTTTCTGACTCCAAGCATGGCACTCTATTCACTGCACTATCTAGCTGCCCCAAATCCAGCATACCTTCATTATGTCAGAGAAACTATACTTTGTCCAGACCATGACAATCAGAAAAATGCTGAACATGTTGTACTTGAAGAAAATGGGAGCTGTTGTTCTGAAGAAGGGAAGACTCGAAGAATCATGACATCAGTCTTGAAGACCTCCTTTATAGGGGAAGATTTAGACCTATTCTTCAAAAGAGAGAAGCAATATATAGAACATCTATATCTGTGGATTTATGCTTGAATTCGGGGGAGAAAATTTTTTCCTAACAATTAGAGCTGAGTCAAAGTTGAACAACCTGCCTTGTGCAGTGGTAATTTCTTTCTCCTTGGAAATATTTAAACAAAAATTAGATGACGACGTCAAATATATTGAAAGAAATTCTTGATTAGCTACGAGTTAGACAAGACAGTGTCTAACATAATTGCTAACCTACAGCTCCTGTTATGAAACTGCCACAAGAATAAGACCAAGTTGTCAGAATATTCTCTTCATGATAGGGATTTTATATGCATGCATACATACATACATACACATACATACACACATGTATGTGTGTATTGACACACATATAATGTGTGTATGTATATATAAAATCTCACTTGTAATATGTGTGTATATATATGTATGTGTGTGTATTTATATACATACATATATGTATATATATATGTATGTGTGTGTATATAGATATTTCTTTTTTTCCCAAAGTGTCTTCCAAGTTCAACAAAGCAGAGATTCCTGTTAACTCCCTGGCAATTCAATATTAAGAATTTAAAATCTAAAATAAACCACAAGTGACTGAGGCAGGATCTCTCAGATGAGAGATGAGTTTGGAGATTGGGTAGCCTTACTGATCTCTTCCTAGCCATGGTAGGCAGATGAGTCTGCAGACAGTCAGTGTACTCTTACTGGTGAGAATTTTATTGTTCTAACAGTAGGACAGACGTAGCATCACTTGATCTGTATTAGCTCTCACCCACTGCACTATCAGCTCCCAGATATTTTTCTGGAAGAGATTTCAACGTCTTGATATAAAGCTCCCCATAATCAGAGGTAGGACTCACATATTAACAATCAGGTGTAATCAGTGACTACTACAGGGTCTTGGTAGTCAAATACAACCAAGCAAATTTATCCCAGTTTTGGTTCCTTAAAAAATGAATCAACCAGAAAAAGGGTTTTCTATGTCAAATCCAGATTCTGATTCAGGAGTTGGCATGTTCTAAGTCTCTTTCCTATAGGATCAAGACTGACTGGCTGCCAATCTCATTTGGGGGGAGAGGAAGGAATAAAATCTCAAGTAACTGGAGAAATTCCTATATATCATTCATTAAGGGGTTAGGATCTGTAAAAAAAAAAAAAGGATAATTAGTTGGTCCTCTGACAAGCAACTATATTAGAAGAGAAAGAAGTCAAAGAATAAAGATTTCCAGGGTATTAATACCTTAACCACATTAATAAGATTGTTCAAAGCTTTAGTCTTCTTATTTTGAGTGTCTTATAACATTTGACCCAATGAATTTGTTTTAAAATTTGACTTGAAGGCAGCTTTCTTACTACTTACTCTAAGGACCCCAAGTACCAAAATCCATCTCATTTTCCTCATCTGTAGAATGGGAATGATATTTGTACTACTTGCCTTACAAATTTGTTGTGGGAAAAGAACTCGGCAAACATTAAATCTTTCTTTTATTATTGTGATTATTATTACCAATAATTGTAGTAGTGGTGGTGGTGATAGTGGTAGTGGTAGTAGTAGCAGTAGTACTGATATCTGTAGCAGATAGCTTGCTGTGAAGATTAGAGAATTATCCATAAAGTCAGGAAGATTGGAATTCAAGTCCTGGTCCGGCAACATAATGGCAATATGACCCCTGGACAAGTCATTTAACCTCTCAGTGGCCCAGGCAACTCCATCTCTGTCTCACTCCGCATGTGTGTGTCTGTGCGTCTGTGTGTGTGTGCGTGTAAGTTGCACAGAATTTGTAGATATATTTCACTAACCATTGGTAGGTATTCCCTATATTGATGAAGGGACAGATAGGTAGTAAAGTAGATAGAGTGCTAGGCCTGGAGACAGGAAGATCTGAGTTCAAATCCAGCCTTAGATACTTAGCAGTTATGTAACTCAGGCAAGTCACTTAACCCTGTTTGTCTCAGTTTCTCAACTGTAAAATGAGCTGGAAGACATGGCAAACCAACCACTCCAGTGTCTTTGTCAACAAAACCTCAAAAGGGTCATGACAAGTCAGAAACAACCAAAACAAATGGGCCACAACAATATTGATGGAATCAACAACAAAAGTAATAATAACACCAAAGTCTCCAATAATAGAAAAAGGAAAACAAGAGGAAGAATTTTTTGTCCATCTGATCTTCCGCTATCCTTTAATAAGCAGAGAAATGGCCTGTTCCAAAGCTTAGCTTACTCTGTATACAGAGCATGAGCCTGGAATCCTGTGGCAGTCTTTGTTTACTCAGCCAACAAGTCTAGAAATATTAATGGCCTCACCCGCAATATGATGGATGAGAAATCATTTGAGAATTGAATAGAGAACTCCATTCTCATTGGACCCTGGCAGAAAAGATAACAGGAAGTCAACAAAAGTAAGTCAAAACAAAATATGAGGAAGTCCTGGTGCTTTTCTATTGTTCTGATTTAACAAGGCTCAGGTATTCATTACAATGGTTTTTCTCATTGTTTTCCCTCGTTGATTATTTTACACAAATTCATTCCCGGAATTGGACTGTTATCCAGACATGGCAAATTGAACTTCTGATTCCACGATTAAAACCATCAGGCTGATGAATGAGGCAGCAATGCCAATTTCTTCTGGGTGGTTTGGGAGCTCCCAGACACAAACTAGGATCTTATTCGACTTAGGGAAGAAAATGATATATAGACTCAGTGGCAAGCATATTTTCACACTCTTCTATGATTCTTGCCCTGTAATTCCTGCTTAGGAGAGTCAGGACCTAAGTTGTATGACCAGCATCAATATGGTCAAAGGCAATGGCTTCCATGAAGCCTTTTCTGATTCCCCTGTAAATAACTTTCTTCCTCAGTCCTTTCTGACAATTTTGTTTTGTGCTTCCCTTTGGCACTTATAATTAATGTGATGTATTAGAATTATTTAGGTTTGGGTTTTTTTCCTCCTTCTAAGCTATGAAATACATAATGCCAAATGTCATTTTCCCATTCTCCCTGCCCTTTCCCAAGGTCAAGGCTTTGTTGTATGCACATTTGGAGTCAGGAAGACCTGGGCTCGAATCCTGACTCAGTCACTTAGTAGCTATGTGACCCTGGGCAAGTCATTTAAGCTCATTAAGCTTTGATTTCCTCATCTATATGGTAAAGATAATAAGAGCACCTACCTCACAGGGTTGTTGTGATGATCAAGAGAGACAGTAGGTGCAAGACGTAGCTATGACTATTGTTCTTGTTCATAAATGTTTGCTAAATAAATTCTATCATTTGTTGTTAAGGATGAGTTAGTTGCAAGAAGAAAGTACATTGACCTATTTCTTGGAGGAAAAAATATATTGATATATTGATAAGACTAGTGGTGTCAAAGTCAAATAGTAATTGGTCCCTATAGGCCATATATTGACAAAGAAAACCACAAATTAATATTACCTATGTTCTATTGTGCTTTTACTTATTTTGCTAAACATTGCATGTTAATCTGATTGATTCCACTTAAGAGTTTTGCAGGCAGTGAATTTCATACCTCTACTTAAGACCTTTCATTGTCCTTGCCACAAAAATTCTCTCAGACATAAGTCACACACATACTTCTCTCAAGGAAGCCTCATTCAAAGGAAAGACAATCATCATATACCTCCAGAGGGCTATATAAAAACATATATATACTCACTCATTCAATAAACTATTATTGAGCAGCGATTTTCCAAGGTATTATCTTAGGCTCGGAGTGATAGAAAAATGGTCAATCACTTCCATTAAATAGCTTCTTTTCTACTTGTAAAGAGCAAGTGTGAAAAAAAAATAATTTGATACCTATTGTTAAGTTGCTTCAGTCATGTCTGACCCTTCATGTCTCCATATGTGTTTTTACTGGCAAAGATACTGGAGCAATTTGCCATTTGATATTCTATAATGAAACATTGAAGGTGATAAATATATGAGAGATTTTAAAAATTGTTATGGGAATTCTCAGGAGGGAAGCAATCACTTCTGGCTAGGGGAAAGAGGGACAAGGAATACATGGGATACTTCGGCTGGGCCTTAAATGTGGGGACAAGGTTAGCAGATGCAGTTAGGAGACCATGCAGAAGGAATCCTCCTATAAGTGAAAGCAAAGAAAGAGAAAAGCATAACACAGCTTCAAGCCCACCAGTTTTATTTGCTTGCATCAAAGGGAACTTATGAGAGAGTATAATAAAGTAATTCTGAAAGAAATAGATTAGGACCAGATTTTGGAAAGCTTTAAGAACCAAGCTAAAACATTGTTCAGTGTATAACACAGAGCTTATAATTTATGTGTATAGTGAGCAAGATCATGACATCACCAGAGCCATGTTTTAGAAAAATTGTATATTGGCAGCAGGAAGGAGGTCACTGATTAGATGTGGAACTCAAGGAAGAAGGTGGAATCACAAGTGACAAGGATGCAAGTACAAGTGACTGGAGCAATGGTGACCCTGTTAACAGAAAGAAGGAAGTCACTCATAGGAGGTAAAATTAGATGTGGTAGGAAAATGACCATATATCTCATCCAGACCTCTGCTAATAGACAGTAGCATTTAGAAAAACTTGAGTCACCTTGTCCCCTAGAAACTTAAGTTTTTCAACTTTATATCCAATTTCTTGGCCATACAGCCCATTTATGAACATCCAAACTATTCATGACCTTGGCTTCATTATTCATCTGACCTAGGTCCTGAAACACTTGGGAAATGTTCCAAGTATTTCTAGGTGCTGAATGATGCCCCATAGAAACAGAACTATTTGAAAGATTTTTGGTACACTCGTTTCAGAAAATGAAGGTGGAAGAAAGGAGGGAAGAAAATTATCCCCAAATGGTTAAATATCTTTTCTCTGGTAGTGTTTTCATTTTTCCTAAAGAACTTAGGATGTATTTCACACCAATGTATAAAAAAGGGTCTTCTAGAACTGTTCCCACAAGATCAATAAAACTGTCTGAAAAGATATTTTATATTTAATGACAAATATTATTGCAATTACAATTCTGTTTAAAAATCAAGTGTGACAAAAGATGTTTACTGACTTTCCAGCTTGGGTAACATACATCTGTACTGACATCTCTTACCTGTCTTGGAGTGTGCAGACATCCATTTGAAACTGTTTCCCTTTAAAAAAATAATCCAGACAACATTAATGTATCTCTAATACAGCTGCACTTTTATCGTTCCCTCTTATTCCTCAAAAATGATCCACAGTGGTTCAGCAAACACATCTGTGGAGTATTTCACCAACCTGGGGTAAGACTCCTCTAGGCCAGGAGGTCTGAACTCATTTAGAAAATTATGTCATCTTTTACTTTTCTTAAATTTCAATCCTTCTTTACCATAACAGATTTCAGTTTAAGGACCATTCTCCTTAACAGGAGTAGCTACTATCTCTGGACTTTGTTTATCTTTTTACTTTAAATATGTGTCTATATTTACATACATATAGTAGAGGGAGAGACTGACCCTGTGATTTCATTCACATAGGAAACTCCCAGGTAAAGAAACACTCTGTAGCAATGTGAGTCATTATGGTTCCTGTAACTTATTATAGAGTTATCCAGAGCATCTAGAGGTTAAATGGCTTTTGCAAAAACATATAGCCAGTATATGTCAGAGACCTTCCTGTCTTCAGGGCCAGTTTTCCATTATACTGTTCACATTATTTATGGTACCATGATGGCTCTTCCAATGTGCACTGTGCGTGTTTGTGTGTGTATATGTGTGTATGTGTGTGTGTGTGTGTGTGATTTTTTATTCCATTGGCATAGGCAGCTTCTGGCAAAGAACTCTTTGTAATAATGATGATCATCACATTCTCTTCAATTTATAGTCTTAAATAACTTTCCTACTTCACTTAGAGGTTGAATTACTTTCACAAGATAACACTGCTAATAAGTGTTAGGGTTGGGATTTGAATCTTAGTCTTCCTGACTCCGAGGTCAGAGCTCTCTACTATGCCATGCTACTTCTCTGCTCCAGATATGCTTTTTTAAAAATCTCTGGTATAGTCTTTACATTTTCATAGGCTTCAGCTCATCAGGGCTTTACCCTCCAGCAAGAGTACTATAGGTTCATGTCAATCTTTTTCATCTGTCTTTGGCTTGCATGTACCTTCTTCCATCTTTTATGCATGGACCTTTTAATTCTGAACTTGGTGTGCTCCTTTTGCACTCTCATGCATCTCTTTACATGCCAAATCTCTCTTTTCTCCTGTTCATGTAGATCATTCATAGATGGAGGGTCAGGGATTTATAAAGTAAGGAGTGACCTTGGCTGACTGTTGTCCTTCATTCTCAAAGAGGATCAAAGTGACATCACTATGTTATAGTCAAATGCCAGTGTGCCCCGCTGTGGCTGATCAGACCAATATGAAATTGGAATGCTCTATCACACGTTGGACTTGTCAAAATTTTGGGTTGATCCTCTAAATTTGCACATTTTGCATTTCTTTTGAGCTATTTCAATTCTGCTTTACTCACAGAGCATAGTGCCTTTTTTGATGTGGACATTCCATGCTGAGTGGTCCTTTACCAGTGACTCTCATATCACACAATCAATGCCAGAGTTCTTCAGAGAGACCTTGACATTGTACTTGTATCACTTCTTCTGACCACCATGTGAACACCTATCTTTCATGAGTTCTCAGTAAAATATGCAAATGTACATTCGGCATTTGAACAATAAGACCAATCCATTGGAGTTGTGCTCTCTGTAGTAGAATTTGAATACTTGGCAGTTTAGTTAAGAAAGGACCTCTGTGTCCAATATACTATCATACCAGGTGTCCATCAGAATCTTCCTAAGACAATTCACATGGAAGCAATTCAGTTTCCTGGCGTGGAGCTGGTAGACTGTCTAGGTTTCACAGGCATAGAGCACAATGGTTTTGCAGACCTTCAGTTTGGTAGGCAGTCTAATACCTTTTTTTCTCCCACATTTTCCTTCAGTGCCTCTCCAACATTGAGCCAGGTCTGGCAATGCATTTTCAACCTCATTATCAATGTGTACATCCTTGGAAAGTATACTGTCAAGGTAAGTAAACTTATCCACAACATTCAAAATTTCTCCATTTGTTGTAACTTATGGTTCCATGTATGGATGATGCTGTGCTGGCTGGTGGAGCACCTATGTTTTTTTGGTGTTAATTGTTAGGCCAAAATTAGTATAAGCAGCAGAGGATCAATCTGAATTTTGGTGCATCTCAGCTTCAGTGGGTGCTTTAAATGCACAATCATCTGTAAAAACAAAACAAAACAAAACATGCACCAAATCTCTCTATCCAAATCATCGCTTGTAGCCTTTTCAAGTTAAATCATTTACCACATGTGCATAATTAACTTTGATACTCTTTGCCTCCTTGAAGGCATCTGACAACATTGCTGAAAACTTCATACTAAAAAGTACTGGGGCAAGCACACAGCCTTTCTTCACTCCATGAGTGAAAGGGGAAGTGTGAGAGTATCATTCATTATCTGGGGCCTAGGCAAGCACGTAATCATGAAACTGACATACAATACTGATGAACTTCTCTTTTTTATGTTGTTATGTTGGCTATAAATGTGTGCTCATAAGGATAGCCAACCAAATTTTCCATGATTTTTTATAAACACTCACAACTTACTGTATCAAAGGATTTAGTCAGATAGATGAATGTTATGTAAACCTCTGTTCTGCTCCTAGCACTTCTCCTGAAACTGTCAGTTAGCAAACACTACATCAGCCATCCCTTGGTCCTTTCTGAAGCCACAATGGCTCTCAGGTAGATGACCATCTTCCAGGTAAAGGATCAGTCCATTAAGGAGTACTCTGGCAAGAATCTTGGCAACAGTGACTATGAGAAAAAAACATCCCTCCCTCTCATTGTCATAAAACAACCTATTATTTTCTTTGTCTTTTCTTTTATATAAATGGACAATGGGCCATCCTTGAGCTCCTGAGGGATACCTTCCTCTAGCCATATAACCCAAAAAATTTCAGTCAGCTTTTGTTTGAGTACTGGACCCTCCACCTTGTAAATTGCATTTGGAATAGAATCAGCACCAAGTGCTATGCCATGGGAGAGGTGTCTAATGGCCTTCAAAGCCACATCTTCAGTTGGGAATTTGTCCATAGAGGGATTGACTTCAACCCAAGATTTCTGCTCCACTGTTGCAAACTGTGTGTTGGCTCAGCTTTCCTTCCAAGTTAGCATCAAATTGTTTCCTCTCAGAAAAGTATCTTTTGATATTAGCTTTCTGGTAGTCCTCTTGCCTTGGGACACCCACTTTTGTTTAATGCAAATGTTTACCATTTAGATAAGTCTATTATCAGTCCAGCACTCTGTGCCACACATTGTCTTCACCACACTCACATTCTGTCAGTCTCTTCTCCATATAATTGCATAGTCTGTTAAATTTCAGTGTTTTCTGTGAGTGTGTATCCACAAAGTTATATTGTGTTTAGGTAAATGAAAGAAAGTGTTGGTGATGATAAGGTCATGAGATGCACAAGTCTCCAGTAGTAAGTGACCGTGGCTATTGTTGTTTCCAACTCCATTATACCCAAGGACTGCATGCCATGTCTGGTAGTTTATGCCTACTTTAGCCTTAAAGTCACCTAGAATTATAAGCTTGTCCTTTTGTAGGCACATTGATGATGAGGAGCTCCAGGTCTTTATTCATTCATATTTCAGAGTTCTTCATGGTGGGAGCATAGACACTGATGATAGTGGCATGATACTTTCCTGCAAGTAGCAATCACATCATCATGAGCCTGTCATTCACTCTTTTTGGTAAGCATACAAGCTTGTTGACTAGATTAGTTTTGATTGTAAAACCTATGCCAGCTTCTCAGTACTCGCATTAACTGTAGCCACTTCAGAAAAACATATATCCACCTCCAAACTTGGTAAGCTGGCTTTCATTAACCAGGCTAGTTTCACCCAGGGGCACTATTTGAATGCAATACCTGCTGAGTTCTCTTGTGACAAGATCTATTCATCTTTTAGATCTACTGGATTTTGTGTTGGCCATAAATGCATGCATATTCCATGTACTGAGGGTAAGTGGAATCATCTTTGTAGAAAATTTTGTAATTTTTTTAATGTTTAAGCACCAGGTAGGATCCCCACCTTCCACAGCAAACAGGCAAGGGTTGGGTGAAGCAGGCAAATTTCAGGGCACCTTTTCTAGCTCCTTTTTCATACTATTAGGTGAACAACAGTGTCTTTAAAAGGCTACTCAGACACCCAGAGTTCTGCCCAATCTCACTGCTGCCTCCAGTGAGAAAACAGCTCTCTGGCCTGGACTGTCTTGTGCTGGGTTTTGACTACAATTCACTGTGTATCCACACCTACTGCCTCATCACTTACCAGCTGCCACAGGACTTTGTGAAAATGGTAAAATGGTACAGGTAAAGGCTTTTGATTTGTGCATAAATCGGATTGAAATGAGGTGGAATGGTTTATCAAGGTGTAACTGCTACACATTCTGCCACTTCTTGGAGTCACAGGTGAGACTTGGGAGGATCAGGTCGACACTAATGGTGGAAAGCAGCCCTGAAAAGGTAACCTTCACACTATATATGCTAGTCTTCCCTGAACAGAACCTGCACCCTAGGAGTGACCGTAGGTGCTACCTAAGTGGCCTTAGAGACTATCTACTACAATCTCTCTTTTTTTATGAATGAGCAAAAGAATTCCTCTAGCAACTGGGTAATAGAGTAAATAAAGTTTCTGGCCTGGACTTAGAAAGACCAATCTTGCAGGCTCAAATTTGGTCTCAGATACTTACTAGCTATGTGACCCTGGGCAAGTTACTTAATCCTATTCACCTCAGTTTCTGTTTTGTAAAACAAGCAGGAAAAGGAAATGGCAAAGCTCTCTAGGATCTTTGTCAAGAAGACATCAATGGGATCACAAAGAGTGAGACATGACTGAAAGGACGGAACGGCAACACCAACAATAATATAAGAAAGTAACTTGCTTAAGATTATAAAAGGTATATGGAAAAGCCTGGATTTCTTCCTCTCTAGACCCTCATCCCCAAGTCTGTCCTAGTCCTCAGATGTGAGGATATAGAATGCCTGCAGATTCAGAAAATGGACTAAGGTGAGGAAGATGGCAGGACCACCAATAGTAGCCTACTTTTATGAAGCATTTTAAAGCCATCTCAATGTTTTCTTTCTTTCTTTCTTTTTGGAGAAGCCAAGACAATAGGGTAAAGTGACTTGCCCAAGGTCACACACTTAGTAAATGTATCAAGTGTCTTAGGCCAGATTTTAACTCAGGTCCTCCTGTATCCAGGGCCAGTGCTCTCTTCACTGTGCTATCAAATTACCCCTCAATGTTTTCTTGATCAATGCCCTGTGAGGTAGGCAGGGATAGTTGATTATTTGTTTGCATCTATTTTTTTCTTATGATGAAAGTACATATTAAGAGTCCAAGTAACTTGTTCAGGTCCATACAGTTAAAATGTATTGAAGTTGGCACTCAGACTGAAGTCTTCTGACTCCAAAGACCTAAGCACATACACTGAATTTTTAAAGTTGTGGTTTTTTACAACCCCACACAAAGCAAAGTTCTAGCCCCTGGCCAGACAATTTACAGTGACAAATAAATACATATTACTTAAAGAGAATCCATCCAGGAATCCTTCATGAGTCATGACTTTCTCTATTATTGGTGCTTTCTCCCTTTAGACAGGTCATTATTAACCAACTAATGAGCCATCTTTTGCAACAGGATTTATGTGAAAGCAGCAAAGAATATTTTATTAGGATCCAATTAACAACAATTCTCTCCTGACTTAAAAAAGGCCACTTTTGAATAAAGGTAGAAAAGGATTTGGTTAAGAAAGTTTGCTAATGTCTTAAATTCATAATATGCAGTTTCACCAAGACTCACGATCCATTTGATGGGCAGTGACCATTGATTAGCCTTCATATACACATCAGGTTCCTTCATTCACCCATCAAGAACAATATGCATTTGTAGAGCTAATGACATGGTGTTTGAGTTGGAAGGAACCAGATGGAGGGTACAGCCAGCTTTCAATAACCAGAACACAGTACAGTATATCTCTGCAGGTTTTGTTGTCAAAGACAAACTGTGCTTATATGACAACTACAGTAATGCTGTGAAGAAACTGTTCCTTACTGTTCAACTCCCAAGGAAGCCATGAATATTTCATTAAAATTTCTTGGGAGACTGGATCTGCTTTGCTTTACATTTGGCAGGAAAACATGGGGGTGTGACCACCTGTTAACAAATAAAGACATCTTTTTATGATTTATTGAGTATTTGAGTGTACTACATGGTCAGTGTTGCAAATACTACAAAGGAAATACATCCTATCCCCTCCCATGGGGTAAAATAGAGTTAACAGGATAATATATTTAAAATTGGAAGAAACTTTTATATCAATGAATTCAAATTCAATTCCCATCATTCGAATGATGAGTAAACCTAAACCCAAGAAAATAAAATGACCTGTCCATGGTCATGTTGCTAATAAATGGCAGTACCAAGTTTCAAGAGCAAGTCGTCTGACTTCAAATACAAAGCTCTCTCCATTATTCCACACTGTCAATATTTCTATATTAAGAGACAAAACACATGAAAAGTAATAATAGATAACATTACAAGTCAGTATATGATTAGATGTGGCATATTTCAGAGATGAGAGGAGGGAGACGAAGCAGAGGGAAAAGAGTTGAAATAGGAAGAACTGAGTTGACCTTTAAAGATTGAATAGGATTTGGATATGGAGATGGGGAAAAAAAAATCCTAGAGCACTCCAAGCAAGAATAACACAGAATTCCTTCTGTGGATGAGAAACTAACAATGATCTCTTTAGTTCTTTTGGACCTATGATTCTATTAGTCCTTCTCTAGCATCTTTCTTCTGTTTGAGTCCCTATAGTGACAAAGCACTCTGTATCTAATAGGGAAACCTATTCCAATGTTGGACAGCTCCAAATACTTATTTTTCATTTGCCTTATATAGATTTAAATTCTGCGTCCCTGAAACTCCCAACTATTGGTCATAGCTTGCACTTCTAGTGGCCACACAGATCAATTTTTTTCTTTTATGTTAGAGAAAACATTAAAGTAAAAATGAGCATGATGTGACAGTGAGGGCCTTAAAACACATTTTGATGTCAAAATATTCTCAAAATAAAACAGAGCTTGACATTAGTATAAATTTCTTATATATTTACATAAAAAGGATTGTGTCCGATCCACTGGACATCTTGGTTTTAACTTTATAATCAGTATGGGAAATGTAAAAAGCACTGAGTTGTAAATAAGAAGATCCTTGACTTTGATCCATTGGCTGACACTAACAGTGGGGCCTTGGGTGAGTCACTTAATTTCTAAGCCTCAGCTTCCTTTTCTGTAAAATGAAAAACTAATACCTGATATAATTGTTTGACATCATTGTTGGAAAGATCAAGAAATTAAGTATTTAAGAAGCACATGCTATTTCTAGGTACTGGGGATACTAAGACAAAAATGAAATGATTTCTCTACCTAAAGAGCTGACATTCTAGTATAGTTATAAAAGACACACACACAGAGGTCCCAAGGTAGAGTGGGAAAAGCAATGACTCCAGAGTCAGAGAACTTTACTTCAAATTCTGACTCTGCAACTTCCTAGCTCTGTGCCTTTAGGCAATTGACCAATTCCCCTTGGACCCTGTTTTTTCTCATCTGTAGCAGGAGGGGTTTGGATTAAATTGCCTTTGAGGCCCCTTCCAGCTCTAGATCCATGAACCTATGAACCTGAGTAAAAATTAAATTATGGTAAGTACATAAAGGCAATATGGTGTGGAAGATGAGCAAATGAAATCCTAGACACAAAATGCTTTGTAAACTTTAAAATACTATATAAATGTCAGCTATTATTACACTCCAACCCAGCACAATCCAGATGGAAACAATGTCAGCAGGTGTCACCTTATGGAGATAGTTCACTGCCCATACCATTGCTGACTTATCTGTCCTGAGTCAAAGAACGTCAGAAAATGTCTGTGGAGAAATAACTCTAAGGGAGACATTAGATCTGAAATTATTTCAGTATCCAAGCAAACAAGTAGACTTTTTCAACCTGTCAGCAATGTCTGTTCAACGTGGAATCTTAGATTTAGTCAGTGTTCCTTTTGAAGCTTACATCTCAAATTAGCAAAAGAATTTGATGAGTATCATTTGCTCAGACAAATTAAAAAAGGGGGGGGTGGGGAGAAGACTCCCATTCAAAAAAAAACTTTTACTTTATATCCATTCACTTCCACCTTCCCGTTCTCTAATCCTAGAATGAACACAACCAGGATGGGATATTTATTGTTGAATTGAACAATCTCATCAAAGAGAGACCTTCAAAAACTGGTGATCCTTAGGGGTGTCATCCAGATCTCAAATGCTCCCAAATTCTCCTTCATCCCAGAATCCCTGTCAGACTCCAAACTTGCTTCTTTCTTCATAGGATGTGTGCTCAATAGAGGTGTCCATGACCCAAATCTTCAATCCAAGACTGTCCTTCATCCAGGCTTCCTGTCAGTCTCAAAAGTGGCATTTTTTTTACATCAGAGTATTTGTGGTTTTGGAAATGGGTACTACATTCTTCTCCTATCCCCAACCATGGGCCATGAGCCCCAATATATGACAGCCACAACTTCTGAATACTTTTAAAAATTTTAATACAATTCTTCTATTTGGACAGAGGGACTTTTCAACAGTAAAGAAAAGAAATGAGGTCAGGGAACAATAATGAAAATAAATCTAAACTCATCTTCAAAATGCTCTTTTAGAAGCTATAAAAACTCTAAGTTACAATATATTTTCTTTGAAAGTCATCTAACATTCAAATATACAAGGAATTAGCACAATTATATAAAACTAAAATCTATCCCTCAATAGCTAAAGTATTAAGTAATATGAATTGGCAATTTTTATGGAAGTCATTAACAACCATATGAAAGAATACTCCGAGCCATTATTAATAAAAGAAATGAAAATGAAAACAAATGAATTTGCCTTACACCCATCAAATTGGCAAAGATGAAAAATATTTAAATGGCAAATTTGGGAGGATCTACAGAAAGGCATACTAATCCACTGCTTGTAGAGCTATGAATTGGTTCAATGATTCTGGAAAGTAATTTCAAATTATACTCTTTGGAAAAGCTATAAAATGTATATAAACTTTGATCTATTAATGCATTTAGTATGTATATGCATCAAGGATGTCAGAGACAGAGGGAAAGGCCTAACATATTCAAAAATATCTATTGCAACTCTGGTATAGAAAGGACAAGAAGATGGAATCAGTCCTTCCTAGGCACAAGCAATAAGGGGGTGCACTGTCTACAGGATATTTAAAACCAATATTAAAACTAATTATAGGTCATTGTGTTTTTTATTACTGCCATGGAACTGAAGTTCTTAGGAATGTTGCTGATAAACAATATTCCTCATTGAAAAATCATTTTGATAGTCTGAGTTCTAAAGAACTATTGCGTGACCAATGCCAACTCTGGATCCATGGAATCAGCCACCCACATTCTTTTTGAGAGTAAGTTCATAATAGTTCAGAATCCTTTGAACTCAGTTTAAATGAAATTGCTGTCTTCAACCCTTCTGGTACTATATATTCCTCAGTTTAAAAAGCAGATGTGAAGTGAAAACTCTAGTTTAAAAAGACCAAGGTCTCCCACTCCATCCTGGGCCATCTCCATTCATCCTGATCTATATCTGGTCACTGGACCAAAATGGCTCTGGAGGAGAAAGTGAGGCTGGTGACTTTGCACAGCCCTGTCTCACTTAAATCCACTTAATTTGCAAGTCATGGCATCATCTTCCTGGTGTCATGGTCCTCTTCAAGAATGAAAGATAAACCACACGTATGTGAAATAAACTATGATAGTATGGCTGTAAAGAATAAGAAAAATAATGTGAATTATTTTAACACTTTCACACAAGTGACTTTTCTGTGATCATTGTGAGTTTTTAATTGTGCTTAAAATGTAAAACATTGAAAGATGATGTTAATGTCAAGGTCTAGCATTTTTTTTATTTCATTAATACCAATTTTAATTTATACATTCAACTGAATAAGAAAGATCTTTTTAATTAATGTTTATTCTTTCTAAATTGTTAGTTGTTTCAAAACTAAAAAATTAATAGAGAAAACAAAATACTGCATCAGTGGCTTTATTTATAGTTGCCTAAGCTGTAATTTTTGGAGATGTTTGAATTTTACTAAAATTCCCTTAGAAAACATGATTTTTAAATTAAAAAAACAACACAAAACAAAAAAGAAAACGTGATTTTTATGAATCTTTGGCAAAATTAACTGCACACTTAAGATTTTCCATCTATAAATATATATACATATATATGTTGTTTATTTGAAAGAAATTTTTATAAATTAAAATTTTAAAATGTTCTTTAACCAACTATGATTGACTATAGATTAAGAAATCTGACTCTACTGTTTTTAACATGATTATGAGAATATCAAGTTTGATGACATCATGAACAAATTCAGAAATTTTTAAAATAGAAATTATAATGTTATTATTTATTATTATTGTTTTTATGTTTCCCCCCTTTTTAAAAATAATATAACTAAAATATTAATTCATTCCTACTGTTCAGTCATTTTGATTGTGCCCAACACTTTGTGAGCCTATTTGGTTTTTTCTTAGAAAAGATAATTAAGTGGTTTGTCATTTCCTTCTCCAGCACATTTTACAGACCAGGAAACTAAGGTAAATAGGTTTAAGTGATTTGCTCAGGGTTGCATAGCTAGGAAATATCTGAAGTCAGATTTGAACCCAGGTATTCCTGACTCCAGGCCTAGTGTTCTATCCACTGTACAACCTAGCTGACCACTAAGTATTACTTTTTTTTCTTTTTGAATGACATTTAAAAAAATTTTAATGACATATGTGTGTGTTTATATATGTATATATATACATATATAAACACACACATACAGGGAGAGAGAGTTCAATAAAGGAACATTTCCACTGTTCGCATTTTTCTGTCCACTATTATTAGTTTCATTTCATAGTTATTACAGAAAATATAATTTTGTCATATACAAGCCGAAGCTGTTCAAAATTACAAGTTAAAAGTTCTGGGTGTATCACTTTATAGAAGCACTTCATGTAGTAGCAAAGAAATGGAAGTAAATTGATTTCTCATTACTAGAGGAATGGTTGAACAAATCATTATATATCAATATCATAGGATATTCTTTATTTGTAATAAATTATGAACCCGAAGAATTCAGAGACATCCAGGAAAAACTATTTCAACTGATACAGAATAAAGTAAGAAAGAAGATTATTTATAAAGTGACCACAATAACGTAAACAAAAACAAAATTGAAAGACTTTAGAACTTGGATTAATGTAGTGTTCAATCATCATTCTTGATGACTGGTGATACAGCATATTTCTTACCTCTCAATAAAGAGATAGTAAACTGTAAGTCCAGAATGACAAAGCCATTTGTGGGTATGATCAGGATTTTGTTTTGTTTTGTTTTACTGTTTACCTACCCATGAAGTGGTGGTGATGTGAAAAAAAGAAACCAACATAAACAAAACATTTAAAGAGCAAAATGAATAAACTAAAGAATAGGGGAAACCAATTGGCAGTTTGCCACAAAAGGTTTCTATTCTATCTTCCTATGAGGAGAACCATAGAAAATTATTCTTATTAGGGCATAGAAGCAGGAAAACAATGCAGCTGGCAATATAGCCACCTCGAATACCCATAAAATATGATGCTAAACAAATTTTAGGGCTCCAAAACTCACAGAAAAATACAGAAAACACATCTCCCACTGAAGGCAGCTCAGCATGAAGGGCTCAGCACAGCAGGCTGGGAGCCAAAACCAGCCCCAGCCTGAAACTGTCGCTTGGCCCCGGCGTGGTCAGGAGAAGGCACAGCTGGAGTCTTCAGGAGGGTAGATCAGAAGCAGCTGTGGCAGTTCCCAGATTTATCAAGGCAGAAGAAATAAAGATTAAGTAAAAGGTCATTGGAATTCAGCTAAATTTGGGGGAGAAAGCAGTCTGGCCGTACTGCCCCCAGGGCAAAGAAGCAACACAAACAGTGACCCTGCAGTAGCTTCCACTTGGCTGCTTCAGAGCTCCTGGCCTGCAGACTGCAGGGGGACCAAGTGATCATTCAGAGGCCAAGTGCTCTTGTGTTGAGCAGCCTGGATCCAGATCATGGTCTTGGGTGGTGGTCATGAGGTGCGTTTTCAGTGAGCCAAAGCAGGTGGGGGCTGCAGCAGCCCCCTAATAGCTCTGGAAGTTGTGAAAACCCCAGTGATTTGTGACAGAGCTTTCCCCTCTGGAAGAAGAGTTCCACAGAGCTAATAAGACAAATAATTTACTGGCAACTTGAGCAGGAAAAGGAAGCAAAGTAAGAATAGCAACCAAACTCTAGAATCCTTTTTGGGGGACAAAAAGGATCAAAGCATGGAACAGGAGGAAGACAACACAATCAGAACTCCCTCACCAAAAGCTTCCAAGAAACATGAAGATTGCCTAAAAGCCATAGATCAGCTTTAAAAGGACTTTGAAAACCAAATAAGAGAAGTGGAGGAACAATTAGGAAGAGAAATGAGAATGATGCAAGAAAATCATGAGAAGAGAGTCAACAGCCTGACTGAAGCAAATAACACCTTAAAAAACAGATTAACTCAAATGACAAAAGAGGCCCAGAAAGCCAATGAGGAGAATGCCTTAAAAAGTCTAATGTGCCAGACAGAAAAAGAATCTCAAAAGTTTTCTGAAGAGAATAATTCCTTCAGAATTAGAGTGGAGCAAATGGAAGCAAATGACTTTGTGAGAAAATTATTCTTATTTGTGTGTGGGTACAGATAATGATTGTAATACTTGATCCTTTACATTGAATTTGTCTTGTTTGCATGGTTTTTTTTCCTAAATGAATATCTTTAAATTAAGGTTAAATGACTGATAACATTAAACTTCTAATATTCCAAGAAACATTTATTTCTAATTGATGAAATAAAATTTAATTCTTTCTGCTCCTAATGGCCACTTCCTGATGACCTGTATTCAGGACTTTTGTTTGTTTTGACTTCAGGACTTAGCAAATTCCTCAAGCATTGCTGTTTCCTAGAGATGACTTAGTCTCTGTTCTCAGTTTCAATGCCCAACTGAACCTTCCAGTCCATCTGGAATTCTAAGTTATTTCTTGCTCAGATGAATACACTTCTACTACACTACACTTCAATGCCAAGTTCTAACTCCAACCAACCCCCAATAGGAGGGCAGTGGGGCATTTAGGTATCTGAGTTTTGGAATGTGGGATGGGACCATTTTTAGATAAATCTGAAGTCAGTTCAGAATCTATCCAAACTGGTGGAATAAGAGCTTGGTAATCTTGAAAGAAGAATATAGAAAGGAATGTGAGATCAATTACTTGTGTCAGATTTTCAACTGCCAAATTGAAGCTTGAGCCAATGTCATTTCACTCTGTGAGGAACACCTGATTGACAAAGACAGTTTTCAAAAGTGGCAAGTTTGAGAAAGTGGACAAGCAATGAGTAGTTGTGTGAAATAGAACAGTAGTTACCAAATATGAATTGCAAAAACAGCTAAAAATAATAAAAATTATCAATTACTACAACAGGCCTTACTGATGAACAAGACAATGGAACAATAATTTATCTCCTCCAATCTCTGCTGCCCCACCCCCTAATATTCCTGTTTCAAAATACCTTATTTCTCTCAAGGGCACAATATTCTTCTCATCTCATAGGTTCATAACCTTATTGTTATCGTTGACTTCTCATTCTGCCTTTCCCCATATAGTCAATTGGCTGCTAAATGTTCCCTAAAGCAATCAAGCTAAGGTATAGAAAGAGGCCGTGCTGGTCCTGGACTCAGGAAGATCTGTAATCAAATCCTGTCTCATACATTTCCTACTTTTATGTCCCTGGGCAAGTCACTTAACTCCTATTTACTTCATTTTCCCCAGTTGTGAAGTCAGGGTGATAACAATAACATCTATCTACCAGGTTCGCTTCAAGGATAAAATGTGAAAATTTGGAAATCATTGAGCATGATGCCTGGCACATGGTAGACTCTATATGAACATTGTTGTTGCTTTTATTGTCATTGTAGCCTCCCCAATCTCTCCCTTTCCATCCACATAGCCACCACCCCCATCCAGGTCCTTAGACCTGGAATTTAGAATATTCCGATAGTCTGTTTAATTGAGCTTCCTGCTTCAAGTCTCTCCCCACTCCATTCTCCTATCAAAATGATTTTCTTAACCTGACTACTCATCCACTAAATGATCCCTATTAACTTAGGATCAGTTATAATCTCCTCTGTTTGGTATTTTAAGCCCTTTAATACCAGGCCTCACCAGGTTTGTTATACCATACATCCCCTTCACATAGTTCATAATCAATAAAATTAATCTTATTATTGTTCCTTATACATAGCATTCCTTAGTCTATGTGTCTATGTACAGGAATTCCTCTATGCTTCAAATTCATTCCCTTATCATATCAACCTCATAGAATTCCTAATTTCTTTCAAGATACAACTTTAGCATCACCTTCTTCATGAAACTATCAATTCTCCCAACTGCTAGTGTATTCCCTCAAAAATTAATGTATATGCATATATACATTATATGTATATAGAAACATAAGTACATGCTGTGCCCCTCCTCCTCCCAGCTAGATGGTTAGGTCCTTCAGAGAGAGAATACCAGGTTTATCTTTGTATCCCAAATGTCTAGCTCATTACCTGGTAGGTGCTTAATAAGTATGTGTTGATTGATTGAGTAGAAGATGATCATGCTGAATTAGTAAAGGAGAAGTTGTACAGTGTATTCAGTGCTCTTCAGCTGCTCCATGATGAAAAACATCATTATCCTAATTGAATTCAACAAACATTTATCAATTACCTACTTTGTGTTAAGCACCAGTATTCTCCTGCTGATATTATATGGCTATGAATCATGGAACATAATACTCTTGGAAGAGTTAAAATGATAGCTAACCCAAAGGAAAATAGAAAACTGCATAGTGGGCATAAGCTTACTGCCATGTGTTATCTGTGATAAATGTTTAAAAATGACATTCAAGCTGTCATATCTTTAATAACCAAAAAAGGATGTGGGATAGCCATGTAGCAAGAATCTCAGACAGACAAATGGATAGAATATTGCAACATTTGTATCCCAGCAACAATAAAAGAACAAGAAGGCTTTCAGTGCTTTGGAGAGTTCCTCAATGAAACTGTTATAGACAAAGAAACTATGGTCAGGTTGTGAATAGTCTCACGGAAGCAATAACTTATAATGTTGAAATCATAGCATTGTGAAAGAAAAATAGCTTAAAATAAATTCAGAACTCCCACAATACATATATACATACATATATATGTATATATATATATATATATATACACACACACATACATACATTTTATATATATATATATATATATATATATGTATGGAGAGAGAGAGAGAGAGACAGAGAGAGACAGAGAGAGACAGAGAGAGACAGAGAGAGAGAGAGAGACAGAGAGCCTATTAGGCACTAGGCATTCTTTTTAGAGCAAATCAGAAATCAATATGAAATAACAACAATCAATATTTATATAGTACCTACTATGTGCCAGGCACTGTGCTAAGAGCTTTACAATTATTATCTTACTTGATACAACAACCCTGGAAAATATTTACTATCATTACCATTTTGTTTATAATGAAACTGAGGCAAACAAATTAAGGGTCTTGCTCAAGGTAACACAGCTAGTAAGTGTCTGAGGCCAGTTTTGAATTCATGTCTTCCTGATTACAGACCCAGCATTCTATCCATCATACCACCTAGCTATGCTCAAGGAGTTTACATTCTATAGGAGCAAAAATATATATACATGTATAAATATAAACAAAATATATAGAAAGTGAACCTAAGGCATATGGGGGAGGCAATAGTAAATGGAACTCGGGAAACATGAAAGCTTAATATAAGTCAGGAGTTCTTAATCTTTTTAGGTCTTGTCAGTATATTGAAACCTAGGGATCCCTTCTCATAATAATGCTGCTAAATAAAAATAAATAATAAGACTATAAAATTAATCATATTGAAATATAGCTATCAAAATATTTTTTAAAGTTGACACACTATTGGGGTGGTTAGGTGAATAAAGCACTGACCCTGGAGTCAGGAAGACCTGAGTTCAAATCCAACCTCAGACACTTAACACTTACTAAAAGTGTGACTTTGGGCAAGTCACTTAACTCCAACTGCCCTGCCTTCCCCCATCCAAAAAAATGATATTTATGTGACAACTGAAGGAAGTCATGAATTCAAAGAGGAATACGTTAAGGTATAGTGGAATCCTCATTCAAAAACACAAAGTGGGTGGTGGGTAGAATGCCAATACATGAATGTGATATAATGACATGAGAAAAAATTTTATAAATCAAATATGTTATTTCAATTGAATAAACAATGAGTGTTAATAGATCAAGACCTATTAGCAGGAAATGTCCTTCAAAACTGCCATTAGTATATAACTATAATTAATGAAGAAAAGGTGATTCCAAATCCCTTATTTTATACAGGAGAAAATTGAGATCCAGAGAGGTAGTAACAAAAATCCAAAAGAAAGTTAGTGGCAGAATCAGTGTTAGAACACAGGTCCCAGACTTCTGAGGACAGAATCAAAATAGCAGAGCAGAGGAAGCAGCCAAGCTCCCCCAAAATTTGCTTCCAAACAAATTTAAAATAATATCTCAAATCATATTATGAACTGTTAACACAAACTAAAGGTTGGGGTGAGATATTTTTCTAGACCAAGACAACTTAAGTGACAGGTCAAGAAGAGAGGTTTGTGACTTTGGGGGAGAGAGGAACTGATCCAGGGAACAAGTCTGGCAATACCAGTTTGGGAACACGACGGCAGCAGCAGTAGTAACAGCAGCTTTGGGAGCTTTCAAATCAGAGACAGTAAGGAGAGCTAGAAACTAAGAAAAAGATCATGGAAGACCCAGTGCTATCACTGGATACAGGATTGGGTGCTGTTTGGCAACTTAATTTCCTAAGGCCACTTCCAGGTTCTAATTTCAGGGCTGAGTGAAGTATTTACAATCATTAAGGAGTGTGCATCTTGAGAACAGGATTGCTTGCTAGCAGGGGCACTGATGATCAGCATCCTGTTCAGTCACAAGAGACTGGAAGCCCTAAGGAGCAGTATCACTTGAGATTGCAAGGGATCAGGGGCCCTTCCTTGGTAAGAACCAGAGTGCAGACCAAAAGAGCAGTGACGACACCTCTCCCCAGATCATATCACCTTTGACGCACTGAAAACTTCCAAATTTTCTGAAGTAGCTATAAAAACAGTAGTGTGGAAAAGCCTGACATTTGGGGCAGTACCTTCCTATGCCAAGAACATAACCCAACTTTAACACAAAACTCCGAGTGAAGAAATAGGACAGAAACATAATCAAATAAAAAATAAAAAACCTGATCATAAAAAGCTACTGTTATGACAGGAAAAATCAAGACGCAAACTCAGAAGACAAACATGTCAAAACAGTTACAAGCAAATCCTCAAAGAAGGGGAAAATGTGAATTGGTAAAACATCTAACAAAAATTCAAGGAAGAACTAAAAAAAATTTCCGAAACAAATAAGAATTATGGAGGAAATATTGTCAAAAGATATGAGAGTGATGAGAAAAAGAGACACAAAAAAAGCTGGAAAAAGCAATACCTTAAAAATAGAATTGGCCAAATGGAAAAAGAGGCAAAAAAAATGGCTGAAGAAAATAATTGCTTAAAAATTAGAATCGGGCAAATAGAACATAATGACTCCATGAAAAATCAAGAAATAACAGAAAAAGTCTAAAGAATGAAAAAGAGAAGAAAAAGTGAAATATGTAATAAGAAAAACAATTGACCTGTAAATAAATTGAGGAGAAATAATTTTAGAATTAAACTGTCTGAAAGTCATGATCAGAAAGAGCCTAGACATCATGTATCAAGAAATCATCCAAGAAAACTTCCCTGATATCCTAGAACCAGAAGGTTAAATAAAAATAGAAAGAATCCACCAATCATCTCCTGAAAGAGATCCCAATGTGAAAGAAAACTCCTTGGAAAACTCCATAGTTCCCAAAGAAAATGCTTCCAAAAAAAAAAAAACCAGAAAGAATGAATAGTTTCAAATGCCATAGTACCATGGTCTGAATAACAAAAGATGTAGTAGCTTCCACATGAATGGAGAAGACTTGGAATATGATATTCTGGAAGGCAAAGGACCTAGGATTACAACTATAAAAATAACCTACCCAGCAAAATTGAGTATAATCCTTCAGGGGAAAATGGATACTTAATGAAATAGAGGACTTTCAAACATTCCTGCTGAAAAGACTAGAGCCAAATAGAAATTCTGGCATTCAAATACAAGACTCAAGAGAAGCATAAAAATGTAAACATGAAAATGAAATTATATGGGACTTAGTAAGGTTAAACTCTTGATGTTCCTATATGGGAAAATAATACATGTAACTCCTAAGAACTTTATGATTAGACAGAAGCACAGGTGTGAGTCAGTTATGATGGGATGACCTCAAAAAAATGATGGGGTGAGAGAGACACCCTTGACAAAGGGGAAGATAAAGGAAGAATGAGGAAAATTATCTCAAATAAAAGAAGTGTGTAAGAAAGAGCTTTTACTATGGAGGGGAAAATTGGAGGGTAACATTTTAATTTAACTTTCATCAGAATTGATTCAAAGAGAAGGAAGTGTGTGTGTGTGTGTGTGTATGTGTGTGTGTGTGTGTGTGTACATACACACACTCAGTTAGGCATAAAAATCTACCTTATCCAGCAGGGAAATAGGAGAGTAAGGGGATAAAAGAGGAGCAGGGTGATAAAGGGAAGAGCAGATAGAGGTAAACACTTATTAAAAGCAAAACAGACATTTGAGGAATGATGGGGATAAGGAGAGAGAGGGAGAGAAAGAGAGAGAGACAGAGACAGAGAGAGACAGAGAGAGAGAGAGACAGAGAGAGAGAGAGACAGAGAGAGAGAGAGAGACAGAGAGTAGGATAAACAGGGGGAAAATAGGACTGAGAGAAATACACAGTAATCAAAACCATGAATGTGAATGGAGTGACTTAACTCATAAAAGCAGACAGCCTAATGGATTAGAAACTAAAATCCACAAAATGTTGCTTATAAGAAACATACTTGAAAGAGAAAGACACTCAAAGTTAAAATAAAGGGCTGGAGAAGAATCTACTCTGCTACAGCTGAGGTAAAAAGAAAGGCAAAAGTAGTAATCATGATCTCAAAGCAGAAACAAAAATAAACATAATTAATTGTAATTAAAACAGAGAAATTGTATTTTGCTAAAATATACCATCAACTATAAAGTAATATTAATACTAAATATATCTATACCAAATGGCATAGCATTCAAATTCTTATAAGAAAACTTATATGAGTGACAGGAGAAAATACACAGTAAAAGTACGTGAGTGGGAGACTTCAATTATCACCTCTCAGAATTAAATAACTCTAACCATAAAATACATAACAAGTTAAAGAGATGAATGGGCAACTAGGTGGCACAGTGGATAGAGTCCTAGGCTTGGAATCAGGAAGATTCATCCTGATGGCTTCAAACCCAACCTCAGACACTTACTAGCCATGTGACACTGCACGAGTAATTTAATCCTGCCTGCCTTAGTGCCTCATCTGCAAAATGAGCTGGAGAAAAAAAAAAGCTGGCAAATCACTCCAGTATCTTTGCCAAAAACAAAACAAAACAAAAAAAACCCAATCCAAAATGGGGTTGTGAAAGGTCAGAAATGAGTAAAATGACTGAACAATGAACAATAAGGAAATGAACAGAATTTTAGAAAAAATATATATGACAAACCTGTGGAGGAAACCAAATGGAGTACACCATTTTTCTCATCTATATATTGTACTTTCACATAAGTTGACCATGTATTGGAACATAAAAAACTCACCAAAAAAATGAAGAGAAAAAGAAATATTAAGTAAGCACTTTTCAGATCAGAGATTAAAAATTAACTGGAAAACAAATAATCTAATCCTACAACATGATAGTCAAAGATTAATTTTAGAAACAACCAATAATTTCATTAATGTTAATGACAGCAATGAGATAAGAGACCAAAATTCCTGGGAAGTAGCCAAAGCAGGCCTCAGGAAAAAAATGTTTTTCTCTAAATGCTTACGTAAATAAAAATGAAAAAGAGCAGATCAATGAATTAGGCATACAATTAAAAAAATAGAAAGAGAACTAATTAAAAATCCTCAAATAAATACCAAAAGGACATCCTAAAAATCAAAGGAGAAAGTAATAAAATTAATTTTAAAAACTACTGAACTCATTAAAAACAATAACTGGCGTTATGGAAAAAAACAATAAAAACAGATAAACCATTGGTTAATTTTATTTTAACAAGAAATATGAAAACAAAATTACTGGTATCAAAAATGAAAAGGGGAATATACCACCAATGAAGAAAACTTACATAGGGTCACAAAACTGGTAGGTATCTGAGAGAGATTCAAATTCGGGTTCTCCTGATTCCAGGTTTGGCATTCTATCCACCATGCTACTATCTTCTCCATGGTAATCTAATGTTTGACAAATCCAAAGATTCAAGCTTCAAGGACAGTAATTCACCATTTGAAAAAAATTGTTGGGAAAACTAGAAAGCAATATGGCAGAAACTAGACATATACTAATATCTTAATCCATATTCCAAAATAAGGTGAAAATGGGAATATGACTTAGACACAAAGGGTGACCACAAGTAAATTAGGGAAACATAAAAATTTACCTGTTAGATCTATGAGGAAAGAAGTTATGATTGAATAAGAGAGAGGATCATGAGAAATAAAATAGATAATTTTAATTATATGAAATTTCAAAGGTTTCACAGCTAAGTGGTGCAATGGATAGAGCACTGGATCTGAAGTCAAGAGGACCTGAAGTAAAATCTATCTTCAGATATTTACTAAATATATGACCATAGGCAAGTCACTTAATCCTGTTTACCTTACTTTCTTCATCTGTAAAATGAGTTGGAGAAGGAAATAGCCAGCTACTCTAGTATCTTTGCTAAAAAAAATGACACATGAGGATATAAAGAGTCAGACATGGGGGCGGCTAGGTGGCGCAGTGAATAGAGCATCAGCTCTGGAGTCAGGAGTACCTGAGTTTAAATCCGGCCTCAGACACTTAACACAAAAAACTAGCCATGTGACCTTGGGCAAGTCACTTAACCCCAACTGCCCTCCAAAAAAAAAAAAGCAAAAAAAAAGAGTCAGACATGATTGAAATGATTAAACAACAAATAGGTTTTGCACAAACAAAACCAATAAAGTCAAAATTATAAGGAAAGTAGAAAACTGGGAGTTGGGAAAATTACACTTTCTTTGATAAAGGCCTCATTTCTCAAATTAATAGGAAACTGAGAAAAGTTTTTTTCAAAAATAAGAGCCATTTCTTAATTGGTAAATGATCAAAGGATACAAACAGGTAGTTTTAGAAGAAGAAATCAAAGCTATCAAGAATCACATAAAAATGATTTTCACATGTATAATTGATATCATATTACTTGTCTTCTTGGTGGGTGGTGGAAGGGCAAGAGGGAGCGAGATTTAAAACCCAATTTAATAAATGTTAAAAATAAATATTTTTTTAATTTAATTTTGTTAAATTTTTTAAAAAAGAACACAGAATACTTTACCCTAATCCTGTGCTCTTTCCATGGTTCATGCCACTTCCCAAATCTAGATCACCAGTTATAATAGTCTTAGAAGGCCAAAAAGAGGGTGAGGGAGTAGGATCACTGTCCACACTTCTATACCTTCCACATCATGGGGATTAGGGGTATGGCACCCACTATTTGGGAAATCCATATAATTTTTTTGCCTTCCTTTCATACCAGAGAAGTCTGAATTATTATGATATTAAATGATAAAAACACGTTGATATTATATAAAACTATTCATGTCATCTGTGGCTTCTACAAAACTCCCCCCAAAATCCTGCTTAATTTCACAACTATGATGGGGAAAGTCATGATGTGAAAAGTATAACTATATTTACCAACCTCTCTCCCACTTATTCACTGTGATCCTGCCTAGGAACAATTACGCAGATATTAGGGCAGACACCAAGAGACCTGTCAAATGAGTTATGCATCCCACAATATGTCCGAGCTATCACTTATGCACCTGAGACTCTAAGGCTGGGAAGCCACAAACTTGCATGCTTATGAGTAACAAATTATCTGATTCATGACCCTTTGAAGGCTTATATTTCTTCTCAGTACATCCTCGTCCACAATCGCCTCACAAGTTAGAATTCAAGAGCTGAAGCTTGATTCCTTATTTTGTCACATAATACATGTATTACTTTAGGCAGGTCATGATAATTATGTGCCTCAGTTTTTTCGTGCATACAATAAAATCAATGGACTTAATGTTGTTCAAAGTCCCTTTCCACCTCCAAATATATGGTGCTATGTCCAAAACACTCATGATCTATATCAGTGATTCTCAGCCTATGGGGTTGAACAGGGTCACATAAGACCATCAGAAAACCCATATTTCTGATGGTCTTAGGAACCACGAAAGCTCCTCTTTCCATCTCCAGGCAAATCCGCCCACATGCAGATACATCCACATATGAGTATTAAAGAGTCAAGGCATTAGGAAGGTTGAGAACCACTGATCTATATTGAAGTAATGCTTTAAAGTTCACAAATATTTACTTACTCTAAACTAATAGGTTCCAGCATAGTATTATCATTATTATGATGATGATGATGATTTTTGGAGGGCAATCGATGCTAAGCAACTTGCCCAAAGTCACATGGCTAGTTTTTCTGTCAAGTGTCTGAGGTCATATTTGAACTCAGGTCCTCCTGACTCCAGAGCCGGCGCTCTATTCACTGTATCACCTAGCTGCCCTTTCTAGCATAATATTGAGGAAAGAACACAGAATTAGAGTCAGAAGACCTACATTTAAATTCAGTACTACCTGTGTGAACTCAGGCGTTATTCAAGGAAAGATACTAGACCACCTTGGTGATCTCCAGTGAAAGGGTGATTATGGGTGTGTTATAGTCAAGATTCCTTCAGAGAATAGGTTGAACCAGCTGATTCAAGAGGTCCTTCCAACTCTCAAAATCCTATCATTCTAAATTGAAGACAAGTTTTAATCTGGACTCTGTCACTAATAATAACAATAAATCACCTTTAACTGATACTTAATGGTCATCATAGGGTTTTCAGATTCTCTATTGACCTTATCCTTCTATAGAAAATAAAACTAAGTGATAAAGTCACTTGCCCAGAGTCAGACAAGTATCAGAATGTTATCTGTGTCAGAGTTGAGATTCTAACCCAGAGCCTCTGACTTAAAATGCAGTGTTTAATGAGAAAGTCCTTAAAACTAATAGACAGGAGTGGGGGGGGGAGGGAACATTTCAGATTTGGAGGCTTTAACAAAGCATGTTTGGCATCATAGACTAGACTAGCTTGGCTAGAGTTTGTTCATACTCTCCCTTCTCTGAACTCTTGTCCATTACAGTTTTAAAGATACTACATTCAAATTAAATCATAGTTGATCAAACATTCAAAGCATTCATTTGTACTTAATTTTGCTTCTGCTTGAGTTTATTGGCCACTAGGTCCAACAGCTGCTAGTAGAGAATGAAATCTGATAGCCAGAGACAGTCAAGAGATGAGGAAACCATCAGGCAAACTGTTCATTCTTAATTGGAAACAGAAACCTCTGTAAATTAATGCTACATTTGCTCAGCTCCAGTTCAAGATTCATGTTTTCTTTCTTTCTCAATTTGAATCTAAGGGATCCAAATTATTCTGAGAGAAACCTTTCCTGCATGCTGCCAGCTGTTCTGGGTAGCATTTAATCAGCTGATTGAATTGTACACATAGCAAAAGAGCACAAAGTCATTTTGCCTGATTTGAAACTCCATATATTAGCTGAGTGCCATATACTGTATTTATATTCTGTCCTAGAAATCTACTTATAAATTCTACCCCCATGACAGTTGTGATTCTTCACCAGCTAGATGCTTAAAGTATTTAACTAGCACAAAAATGCTTGGTGTGATCAGATTGCTGAAATAAAATGCTACTTAAGCTTTTATAAATGTCATTGTATAGGAACCTCGCTAATGTCTATAGGCACTAAGAGCTGTAAAAGAAGCATTGAAGCATAACCAGTTTAAGCTGGGAGTACTTTGAAAGCGGTTGTCTGAGAATTCTTTCATTTTTTTTAATTGCCTTCACTGACAGATGTGGAACTGTTGCCCAAGACATCTGAATAGGCTTGTCATCTTCCCTTTGTTCTTTATGGCATATGTTATCTGAGTATTAATGCTACTGAGAAAAGTACCTAATAAGGACTAAAATCTGGTCATCGTGAGCCTTTCCCATGTTAAGTGTCAGTGGCTCCCTAGGGTCTTTAGAATAAAACCCAAACTCCTCAATTTCGCATTGAAAGGCAGGCTGTCACAGTTTGGATCCTGCCACCCCTACCCAATTGAATTCAAAATGCTCCCCTTCAAACATTCTACATTCCAATCAAGTTGTCAATTTCCCTCCTCCATGCCATTGCAGACATTGTCCTAAGTACCTCTCTCCTCTTGCTTCCACCATTAAGATCACTTAGCTTCCTTCAATAAACAGTACAGGAGCTGCCTTCTGTAGGAAAGCTTTTCTGGTCCGCCTAGTTGTTAGTCATATTTCTCTTTTGAAACCATATTGTGAGAAAGTTGATTTGGAAACAGAAGGACTTGAGTTCAAATCCTGATTCAAATTCTTTTTGGTTTTCAAACCCCAGACACAACACTTCACTTCTGTTTTCAAACCTCTATAGAATGAGGATGATAATACAACTCATGAGTTTGTTGTGAGGAAGCAAGAATATACGTGAAATGCTTGCAAACCTAAAATCCCAATATAAATGCTAGGTATTGTTCATTATTGAGGAGGGGGGAGAAGGGAGGGAAGGAAAGAAGAACAGATGGAAAGAAGACTAGATGAAGGAAGATGGGAGGAAGGTAGAAAGCAAGCAAGGATTGATTTAAGCGCCTAATATGTGCCAGGAACTGTCCTTTCAAATATTAACTCATTTGAGCCTTACAACAAGTCTGCAAGGCTTATTTTACAGTTGAGGAAACTGAGGCAGACTAGTTAAGTGATTTGCCCAGAGGCACACAGCTAGTGAGTGCCTGAGGCACAGTTTGAACTCAGGTTTTCCTGACTCTGGGTTCAGTGCTCTCTATCTCCTGTACTACCTACTGCCTCTAATTATTATTATTATTATTATTATTATTATTATTATTATTATTATTATCATTATTATTATTATTGCTTTTTGGAGGGGGGAAGGCAGGCAATTGGGTTTAAATGACTTGCCCAAGGTCACATGGCTAGTTTTTTGTGTTAAGTGTCTGAGGCCAGATTTGAACTCAGGTCCTACTGACTCCAGGGCCAGTGCTCTATTCACTGTACCACCTAGCCACCCTATCATCATTATTATTAATGGAATATCCTATCTTTATAATAGAATGTAAGTGATTTGAAAGCAAAGTCTTCTTCTCACTTTGTTCTTATATCCCTAGTGCCTAGAGCGGTTTTGAGCATATTCCACAATAAATATTTGAATTGAATTAAACTGAATAAGGTTACTATGTATAAGGAAACGGGCATCATCATTCTGGTTAATGACCTAGCCTACATCTTTCAAAAGAAAATGAGAATTTATGAATACTGTCTCTGGTATTGAGATGTTGAAGTCAAACCAAATCTAAAACTACCATTCTCTAGCAATGATGGCTTTTCAAATATCATAACTAGTATATTTTCTGTAGATTTTGTCACCATAATCTCTAAAGAATCAAAATTGCAGGTGATTCAAAGAGCAATAGAGAGATGCCTGGTGGGCATAAGTAGGCCACAGCATATTTCCAGTGAAGGTCTGTGCACACAAAGTGGCATAAAGAATGTTATCCCAGAAATATGTGGTCAGAAAAGGAAGTGGGTTGGTTATTTCAAAAGAGTAAAGACTCTGGAGAAACAGACTGATTTAAAAAAGAGAGAGAGAAAAAAAAAACAAAGGCAAAATAAGGCACACTGAGAGGATTCTTTTCAAAAGATTTATGGCAGAATACTGGGGAGGAGGGAGATCAGACAGATAAAAGGACAGGGATAAATTGAAAAGTCATTAGTGGAGAAAAAAGCTACATCAAAAAATAGGTTTAGGGATCACAAATTTAGGACCTGGAAGGAACCTCAGTAGCCATTTAATCCAACTTATGCACAAAAGAAAGCTTACTATAACATACCTGACAAGTGGCCATCCAATCACTGATTGAAAACCAAAATTATTCCTTCCACTGAAACTTTACCAATCATGGATTTTGCTATATTGTGAGCTGGAATAATAAATTAAATATGAATTTGGGAGGAGTTTTGCAAAAGTTATAGTTGACATGTGAAGACCAGCAGACAATGCAGAAAAAGTTTAAAAACTCAGCAATGCATTTATATATATACATATATATGTATGTATGTATGTATACACACACACACATTTCATATATATATACATTTATATATGCGTACACACATACACATAAATGTGTGTGTATGTGTGTATATGTATTATATATATGCACATACACACACATATATACAAACATGCACACACACATATCACATTATATAATATCAACACCCCACAAAAGAAAAATAAAAAATTTAGTCCTTTTTAGACTTCTTCTTTGATACAAAGGGAGGGATTTTATGTAGATTTTATGATCATTGGGGTACATTCCCCTAACCCTCATGATATGGAAGGGATAACTGTTTATCTGTACCTAAAAACCTCAAGCAATTTAAATCTCATCACAATACATAAAACTTGTATCAAAGACACACACAACACACAGAAATATACATGAAAACAAAAGTCTCAAGAGAAAATATTCCTCAGAGTCACATCATTCTCAATACACTAAGAAATTCAATAAACAATTATTGGGCATTCACTATGCATTAGGCATCGTGCTAAGGGCTGGGGATACAATTCACAAAAAGAAAGACAGTCCCTGCCCTCAAGGAGCTTTCAATCTAAAGGAAGAGATGACACACAAAAGAGGCAGGAAAGGAGAGAAAGGGATACCAGGGGACAACCAGCATGGCACCATCTTGTTCCATGGAATGAAAACCAGAGCAGGGACCTGAGTCAAGTTTCTGCCTTCTACAATGAAAGGCAATGGGAGGAGTCTGTTATTCCTTCCTCCAGTCTTCTAACTAGAAGGGAGAGAAGGCTGAAGAAGGAGTGTCAATAAAGGCTTGAATTAACAGCATGGTGCTGAGTTCAAAAGTGTTGAGCCTATTCTGGGTTGAGGGTGGGGCATCTTGTTCTATAGAGTTGAAGCAGGTAGGGCAGTAGTTGCCAAGTGAAGTTCCTCGTGTTCTGATGGGAAGCAGTCTCACATAACATGCTTGCTCTTCTTAATTTTAATATAATCAGTTATATAGCAACAGTAGAAAAGCTAACTCAAGGAATACCAGCTCAGAGCCCTAAATTTCTTAAATCTGCCTTTGTTGTTCAGCCATATTCTGTCATGTCTGACTCTTTGTGACTCCAATTGAGGTTTTCTTAGCAAAGATATTGGAGTGGTTTGCCATTTCCTTCTTCAACTCATTTTACAGATGAGCAAATTGAGGCAAACAGGGTGAAGTGACTTGCCCAGGGTCACAAAGCTAGTAACTGTCTGAGGCCAGATTTGAGCTCAGGAAGAACAGTCTTCCTGATTCCAAGTCCAGCACTCTAACCACTGGGCCACCTAGCTGCCCAGTCTGCCTATAGGCAACCTCAGAGAGAAAAGAGGCAGGCTCTCATTAGGTTCTATCAGTAGCAATCCATGTTTTACTGTTCTCCCAACTCAATAATAATAATGATAATAGTTCTAACATTTAAATATCACTTTAAGGTGCATCATCTTATTTCATCCTTATAAAATCCTATTTAATTAGTGGTATTTTTAGCTCCCTCTTTTACATTTAGGGAAGGTGAGGTTAAGAGCAGTTAAGAGACTTGTTCAAGTTCTCCTAAGCAGTAATTTCAGGGACAGGATTCAGACTGGGCTTCCTGACTCTAAGTCTACCATTTTATCTCCAGTACCCCCCAGCTGCCTCTACCTTCTACGTCACCCTGGTTTTTATATTAGAAAAAAGAACAGGGAAAGAATTCATCAACTTATCATTCCCTAAAACAAACAAAGCAAAATATGACTCCTCCACAGTCTTAGAAGTTGTTGTCCCTATCTCTACTCTCATTCTGAAGGGAATGGGGAATAGAGTAGAGATGGCTATGCAACAGGACCAGATGTCCAAATGCCCAGCACTACTATACCAAAAGAATGGGCCTCCGTCTGCAGCAAATTTTGATCATGAAACATCATGATGGTACAAACGAAACTCAGACATAAAGAAATCAACATTGGACTATGGCTAGGTACAAATGAATATCGCTCTAGAATGAGACTTCATGGGATAGTCCTTTTCAGTTTACAAAATGCTTTTCTCAAAACAATCCTGTGAAATAAGAAGTCGTTTTAAAGATGAAAAAAATGAGGCTAAAAGACTTCAACAATAAGCACTTCTCAAGTATTTATTGTGTGTAGGATACTGTGCTAAGGAATAGGAAAACAAAGGAAAACTGAAATATGCTTTGTTCTTAAGGGGCTTATATTCCAGCTGGGCCAACCACATGTACATTTATAGCTATACACAGGACGCATATTAAAAAAAAGTAATTTGGGATTGGAAAGCTCTGGTATTTGTTGGGAGAGGAGCACCAAAGGCCTCCTACAGGAGGTAGGGACTGAACTGAGCCTTGAAGGAAACCAAAACATCACAGAAGAGACTCTTGGAGTTTGCAGTGAGAGAGACTGGAGGGAGTGGTTGTGGTCCCCTTCAATCACCAAGGCAGTATGGAGATGGAGACTTGGATGCTACAATTGGACCCATGTCAGGTGAATGGGCCAGTGCAGTGGCTGCTAAGCCACCAATCCTGAGGTCTCTCAGCTTCTTCCCAGATTTTTCGAAGTCTGAAGGCATCCAAGAATTGTGCAAGGTCACACTGGTATTAAGTAAAGGAGCAAGAATTTGCACCCAGGTCTTGTGATCCCAAGGCCAAGGCTCTCCCTGATGTCACACTTTTAGCTCTAGCCCAGGGGTGGGGAGAAACTGTGACCTTAAGGCCACAGGTAATACTCTAGGTCCTCAAGTGTGGCCCGAGTTTGAATTCAGTCAAAGGGCAACAGTTGAGGACCTAGAAGACCACATGGAGCCTCAAGGCCATAGGTTCCCCGCCCCATTCTAGACCTATTACCCCATAATCCTTCCTCATATTCTAGATGGCAACACATGTGATGTCAGTGGGTAATATTGCCTCAAGGATGGAATGGCTGATTATTTATGAGGGACCTATCATAGAGATCCACCTACTTGTCAAGTATATTGGATAGTAGATTTTTTTAAGGCATAGGTTTAACTAGATGGATTTTGAGGTTCCTTTTAACAGAGGTTCTGTGATTTTTCTCTCTTAGCATAAATTATCCTTGGGAAAATAGAATATGAAGTAGGAAAGAGAGAAAAGGAAAATGCAGGGCAGGTTTCTATGTCCAGTACTAGTTCCATGATTCTCTAACTGGGGTTCAGAAAATACAGCAACTGGTCCAGATTTATTCAGCCTCCTGATGAGTCCTGGAAACTGTCCAGAAGGGAGCAAAGGACTCCAATCAGAGTCAAGAGAACTCTCACTACTCACCACATTTTCAGGTTTGACTTTGAACTACAGCAACAATCTATGACTTTTGGTTTCTTCTGGAAACAAAAGCAATATTCTGACTAAGCTATGAATTAGAAAAGAGTATCATAAAATCTCAAGAGATTAATAAATTCTGCTAAAATCCCAACATTATTTTTCCTTGTGTATTAGTTTTCTATGTTGAAGAGAGAAGACAAAAGAAGATAATTTTCTTCTGTACCCATAAAGCGAAGGGGGGATTTATCCCTTAGTTATTCCTATAAATGGAGAAAAAAGAATTTTTCTATCTACTTAGAAGGTGTAAAGGCAGCCCTCCCCAGGTTTTTCAGAGCCTGTTCTCAAATCCACAAAGCCATAAAAAAAGAAAATGGGCAAATATTATTTTAAAAAGTAAATTGGCACTACCCATAAGACCCTAGAGTTTCTGAGGTATGAGTCAATTTGGACACGAAAAAGAAAACAACTGAAATTTGGGAATACTTGAAACACCTTCAACCAACTCAAAATCAAGTTAGGGCACCCAAATGTATTACACCAACTTTCCATCTTCTTGGAGAACTGCAGAATTACTATATTAAATTATAAAACTATAGCAAATGCTCTAGAACACTCAGTGGAAGGCAAAAGAAAAAAAATGCACAAGAGTTAATGATTTAGAACTTTCTATCCCCTGTCCCCTGCAGAGAAGTTGAAAGCATTTACATTTTTTAAACTTTTCTAAATTGTCCAAACCTTTTCAGACTTTCAGATTTTTAATCAATAATAGTTTGACTCCCAAAGGCTAAATTTGTAGAACATAATACAAACACACACACACACACACACACACACATCTGTGAGACAGGCTACAGCTGGTATGACATTCCTACTCATTTTTCTTTTGCACAGATAGAAACTCCAAATCATTGTAGTCTCTCTTTGCCACCTAGTGGGAAAGCTGATTTTACTGTTCACTCCCAGGCAGGCTTTATCACCAACACAGGAGATGATGGGAGCCCAGAAGGCAATGTCAGAACACAGCAAGAAGGTGATCCGAGGTCAGAACAATCAGGGACGAGTTTTCTTGGCAGAACTCTCTAACTGGTAATAGGTACTAACCTTGTCTTCATTTGTTCTGAATTCTGGTTTTCCCTCAATAGTACTGCCTCATCTACTTTTTTCCTGCATTCATCTTATAAATTGTGTTTCCTCAAATCAATACTGTATATATAGTCTTAATGAGAGATGATGTTCACCCCCAAATAGATTGCAAACATACATCATCAGCATATCAGTGGACTTCAATATTGGCACATTTGAAAAAGAAGAGAAAAAAGTGGTTTTGAATTGGTGGTTCTTGAAACATTTATTTTAAAAAACAAAATAAGCCTACAGTTCTTAAAACTGCATCTAACTTGACAAGAGATTCATCCCCTTTTCACTCTTTTGCTGAAGATTTCACTGTAGTGTTATGTCACATTTGTGTTACTATGATAAATGCAGGAATGTGAGGACAGAGATATGAGGTAGAGGGAAAGACCCAGACTGAATTACAGAATAAAAGGTGAGAAGAAGCCAAGAAACTGAGAAGTGGAAAGGCCTTGGTTACATGGCAAGTGAAGAACAGAGGGAGAATTAGAGCTTACTTCAAAAGACCAGCTGGGGCCCAGGAAGGCATCCAGAGTATAGCAGCTAACCAAGGCTTTTTTATTAAGGGCTCAAACTAAAGGTATCACAGATGTGAAGGGAGGTCAAAGGCTAAAACTGACTGCAATAGGTTTTTAATACTACCTGGTTGTTCTAGTCTATGTTACATCCTGAATTAGGATGCCTGTCATACAGATGGGCAGTCTAACTTTCAGAGAATCATAGAAGGTCTTAGAATGTTAGGTATCAGAATCTCAGGGTTAGAAGAAATAATAAGAATCATAATTGTTGTTGTTCAATCGTGTTCAACTTCATGGCCCTACTTGGGGTTAATTTGCCATTTCTTTCTCCAGTTCATGTTACATATAAAGACACTGAGGCAAACAGGATTCAGTGACTTGTCCAGGGTCACACAGCTGGTAAGTGTCTGAGGCCGGATTTGAACTCAGGAAAAGGAGTCTGCTTGACTTGAAACCTGACATTCTATCTACTGTGCTACCTAGCTGTCCTAAATATTTAACATTGATATAGAGCTCACTGTGAGCCAAGCACTGTGCTCAGTGCTTTACAATTCTCTCCTCTGAGTCTCACCACTACTCTGAAGAAGAGGTACTATTATTATCCCCACTTTACATATGAGAAAACTGAGGCAAGCAGAAGTCGTGATCTTCCCAAGGTCACACAGCTACTAAACATCTGTGATTTGATTTGAACTCAGGTTTTCCTAACTCCAGGTCATAAACTCTATACACCGTGCCACCTAGCTACCCTGAAGCAATCTGAAAGATTATCTGTTGGTGTTGTTCACTCATTTCAGTAGTGTCTGACTTCTTGATTCTATTTGGGGGGAGGAGGGAGCTTGGCAAATATACTGGAGTGGTTTGTCCTTTCCTTCTCCAGTGAATTTTACAGATGAGGAAACTGAGGCACACAGGATTAAGTGACATGTCCAGGGTCACACAGCTAGTAAGTGTCTGAGACTGGATATGAACTCACAAAGATGAATCTTCCTGACTCTAGGCCCAGAGCTCTGTCCATTGTGCCACCTACATAGTTGTTCATAAATCTGGAAAAGAATCTATCCTACAAGATTTCCAACAAGATTTACACTCAACCTTTTCTTAAAGGCCTCCAATGAGACTGGGAGAGATCTTTCAGTTCATCCTGGCCTGGGAGAGCTGTTAGGAACTTTTCCCCAGTGCAAAGTTAAATGTGCTTCTTTGCAGCTTCCACTCACTATTTACTCCTTCTTTTGCCTTTAAGGAAAAAACAGATCAAGTCCAAAGCATTAAAAACTTGAATCTTTTAGATACTTGGAAACATTTGTTGTGTCTCTCCACAGACATCCCCAAAGTCTTCCCTCCTTGAGGGCTAATAATTAACGACTTCCACCTCTAGTTCTTTCAAACAGTTTTCTTACACACGGGCAGCCAGATGGTACAGTGGAGAGCAGATTGGACATGGAGGCAGGAATGAAAGAATTTTAATTCTTGCCTTAGATACTTCCTAGCTGACTCACTCTGTGCTCCCTCAGTCCTGGTTTTCTCATCCTGAATTGTGGGTAATAACAGCACCTCTCTTACAGGATTGTTACAAGCATTAAATGAGAAAGCATATTGAGCTGTTTTGCAAACATTAAAGCTCTATAGAAAAACCATGATTTATTATTAGATGGAGGAATCACAGAATTTAAGAATTGGAAGCAAATCACTAGACAGCTAATTCATCAGTACCTGAAAGGAATCCCCACCATAGCAAACCAAAAAAAAAAAGGTTTTCTAGATTTTCTGCTTAAAGATCTGTAAGGAGGAAGGATATTTCATCCACTGCACTTTTAGACAGATATAATTATCAAGAAGTTGAAAGGGGTAGGTGGGGTTCACGTGAGTTCAGCTGGTTTTTACACTGTTGGGTTTTTTTCTTTTTTCTTTTCCTGACATCAGACCAAAATTGATTGGTTTGTTCCTTCAATATTTTCTCCTTCGTCTATCCTCTGGGTCTGAGTAGCATCAGTTTATATTCTCCTCTACATGGCAATCCTCTAAAGACTTGAACACAGTCCTTAACCCTTCCCACCCCCTGCCCCATTTTCTCTTCTCCAGACTAAGCACGCCTATTTGCTTCAACCAGTCCTTATATAGTAAGGACATAAGGCCCTTCACTCAGCTAGGCATCTGCTTTTATTCGCTATCCTGTTTATCCAAATCATTCTTGAACTAATATTCTCAGCAGTGAACACAACACTCCAGATCTGGGCTGAAGAGTGATGAACACAGGAAGACAATGCCTCTCTTCAAATAGCTTAAGAGAAAATCAGCTTTTTTTGCTTTCATATAAGTAGTAAAACACCAAGATTGTTTTTAGAACACCTGCTGTCTAATCGTATTGTAATGGAGTACACCCCCAAAAAATTAATTTTCACGGATGTAAGATTGTACCTTTTTTTATTGTGTCTTCTTAAATTCACTTACTACTCTAGCCTCCCAAGGTCTTTTTGATCCTGATTTTATTGCCCTACCTGCTAGCAAGCCATCACATTTTAAAATTCTTTACTTGGCTTTTTATTTTGCTCATCTTGTTGTATATATAACCTTTCAGCTTCTCAGGCCAATCCAGATACCACATCTACTTCCCCCATATACTCTTCTTACATTTAGTATTATGTATTTCTTACTTGGTTGCAAATAGGAAATATTCCAACACATGTTGGCAAGGCTGCCATGTCTCCCCATAGCTCTTAGTTTAGTGTTGTTTAATATGGAGAATATGCCACCTCTGCCATTTCATTGATTAAAATATTAAACAGTATATGATCTCAAGGCCTTTCACTCTGAGTTGACATACTCTAAAGATTTACTGACATTAATTTTCTTAAAATGTTACATGCAGAATTGAAAATAATTTTCCAGATGTGCTCTAAGCAGAGCAGAATACAATGGAGAATCTCATTCATTCTGTAGACTATTGATCACTTAATGCAGCCTATGAGTATATACAGCTATTGTATTACACCATTGGCTCACACTAAGATTGCAGTCCACTAGAACTCCCAAATATTTTTAGATGAATTCTGCTTTAGTCATATCTCCCCTATCTGGTGTTGGTGAAGTGGATTATTTGAACCAAAGTGTATGATTTTACATCTTGTCTTATTATATTTCCTCTTACAAGAGGAAACTATATTCTCCTCTACATGGCAATCCTCTAAAGACTTGAGCACAGTCCTTTACCCTTCCCACCCCCTCCCCCCATTTTCTCTTCTCCAGACTAAGCATGTCTATTTGTTTTGACCAGTCCTCATATAGTAAGGACATAAGGCCCTTCACTCTGCTAGGCCTCTGCTTTTATTCACTATCCTGTTTATCCAAATCCTTCTTGATCTAACATTCTCAGCACTGAACACAACACTCCAGATCTGGGCTGAAGAAGACGAATGCAATGGTGTTGCCAGGGTTGGGGAAACTGCAGTCTTGAGGCTACATGTGGCCTTTTAGGTCCTTGGGTGAGGCCTTTTGATGGAGTCCAAGTTTTACAGAACAAATCCTTTTATTAGAGGGATTTGTTCTATAAAGTTTGGATTCAGTCAAAGGGTCATACTTGGGATCTAGAGGGTCAGATATTGCCTCAAGGTCATAGGTTCCCTACCCCTGGTCTTGCCTACCAAGATTGTTCTGGATCCTGACTCTCATTTAATGTGTTGACTATCCTTCCCAGCTCTGTGTCATTGGCAACTTTGATAAGTATGTTATGTATGTTTCCATATATTATGGAATATATATATATATATACATACGCACATATACATATATATACACATGCACATATACATGTATGTGTGTACATGTGTGTTGCAAACATGTGTGTATGTGTATATTTGTGTGTATGCATGCATGCATACAATAGCAAAGAGCCAGGCACAGACTTTAGGACAAAGTATGTTCAACCTGAAAGGGACTTTTGAACAGAAGATATGGGACGTCAAAGCTAAAAGGGAACTTCAAGGTCATTCAAGTCCAACTCCTTTATTTCATCAATGAGGAAAACCAAGCACAGAGCAGTGACATGTCCAATCTACAATCAGAGAACTTATTCTACATAATTTTTTGCCATGCCCTACCATATGTAATATACGTAATATCTCTGTTTTGATCATGTCTGAGTGTTAAGCTAATTCTGTTTCCTTGTCATTGAGCAATTGTAATTGACATGTTCTTTTTCATTTCAAGACCTGCCCACAGTAGAACTTAATTTAATTATTTGTGACTGATGATAATCAATCAACAAGTTTTATTAAGCACCTACTAAGTGCTTAAGAGAAAAACAAAACACAAAACAATCCTTGCCCTTAAGGAAATTACATTCAATTGAAGGAAGAAAACAGGCATGAAAGTGTAAACAAAATAAAAACAAAATAAATGGAAGTTGTTTTTTCCCGAGTGGGGAGGTACTGGCATTATATGAGGATATTAAGAAAAGCCTCATCTGGAAAGTGGAGCTTGAGCAGCACTTGGAAGAAAGAAAGGAAGCCAAGAAGTGGAGATAAAATAGCAACCACAGAGGATAGCTAGTGAAAAGATATAGAAACTGAGATAGTGTGTGGTGTGTGGGCAATAGCAAGACCACCACTCTGATTGGATCATAACAGTAATCTTTTTTTTAATTTTTTAATTTTTTTTAATTTTTTAATTTGTTTTCTTGTTTACATCATTCATTTTCATGAAATTATTGAATTACAAATTTTATCCCCATCTTTCCCCTGCCCCAACCCTAAAACAGCAATCCCACTGTAAAGCCCCTCCCTTGCTCTGCTCTCTTACTTTCTGGTAGGGCAGGGAGGGTCTCCCTATCCCAGCCCCTGTATATCTTAATTCCTAGTTGCAGGTCTTGCAGAACTTTAAATTCTATATTCTTTCAGTTCCTCCCTTGTCCCCCACCCTCACTGGAAGGACACTCAATTCAGTACAGGCTGTGGATGTATGATTATACAGGACATCTTCATAGTGGACATATTGTGACAGTGATCCTCTGTCTCTCCTTTCTATCCCTCCCCCCGCCTTGTTCTGTTCTCTACCCTGTCCCTGTCCCTTTACTGAAATGTGTGCTTCCAGCAACCCTCCCCCCGATAATAGTAATCTTTAACAACAATTTCTACATCTAGCCGAAAAAATTCAGTCTCAGTGGAAATACCATATTCCTCCAATCATCTTCTACATAGGAAAATCCTACTTGTTCAGCTGCTATTATGGATTTCTTCATGGGAAAGTTTATATTATTAAGAATAATGTGTACATATAACTTGCATAAATTATGCAAAATATTATATGTTTAGGTTTAAATCATATCTCTAACACTTGCTAGTGATCTGGCACTGAGTGGACAGCAACTTTCACATGACTCAGGCAACTTCTTAAGCCTTATCTACTAGATGGGTTTCAATATGCATTTACAGAAAGAGTTCTCATGCCAGGAACTGCCCACAGAAAGAAATCATAAAACTTTTGCATATATATTTAGAAACAAAGGGAAAGGGGCCTTCGGAAGTAATAGATATATCAGTTTAATTTCCTCTTGAGTAGAATAAAGGAAGCCTTTAAAGAAGAAAATAGAGAACATTTGGAAAATTACAATCTAATTTAGGATAAACACTATGGATTAAAGAGGTGGTGTCAAATGGTTAACTAATTATTATTAATTTAGTCCAAGGAAGCAGGGCTTTTGTTTATGAGAGAAGATATTTGATAGTCTCAGAGACGCTCTATAAAGGATGAGGATAAGACACTGACTTGGAAAGTGACATTAAAGAGAGAATTCAGATTCATTTCAATTTTAAGGAACATATGTTAAAGGCCTACCATGTTCAAGGCCCCAGGCTAAGCACTTAGAATACAGATATATGATCCAATCCAAATCCAACAAGAATTTGAAAAGTCCCTGCCATGTGCATGGCATTGTGCTAGGCTTGAGGGACACAAAAACAAAATGGGAGATAGTCCCCACTTTTGAGGAACTTCCATACTATTGGGAAGATACAATATATAAACAGAGAAGTGTGTGCTGAATAATTTGAGATAGTGAAAGAGCACTTACTAAGAACTTGTAGTTTAATGAGAGGGATAAAGCACATGCCCAAATTTCTACAACATACCCAGAACATTGTGTGTATAAAGAAGTAGTCACAGTGGAATTATACAATCAAGGAGAAAGAGCAATTCTAACCAGGACAGGGAAAGGAGGAAGGTCAGAGGAAAGGTTTAATGAAGGAGATAGTATCTGAGGTAGGCCTTGAAGGAAGAGAAAAATTTCAGCAGGTTGTAGTATGGAGGGAGTCTCCTCTGGACATGAGAGATTGTCTGTGCAAATGCACAGAGGTGGGAGATGGTAGATCACAGAATAGTCACTAGTAGTTCAATTTGACTGTTGCAAAGTATGTGATAAGGATGGAGAGCTAAAGTAAGGATTTTACATTGATCCAACAGGGCAAGAGTTTTTAACTGACATCCTTGAGTTGAGTTTTGCTTTGGTTTTTTCATAGTGGCATTTCAATGTAATTGGTTTCCTTTGTAACTCTGTGTATCTTAATTTATGTATTAAAAACATTCTGATGAGAAGGGAAGCAGAGTTTACCATACTGCCAAAGGTGTTAATAACATACCCATGCTGTAGACAATGGGGAGAAATTGAAGATTTCTGTGCGGGGGGGGGGGGGGAAATGATGCGAGCCAATCTGGATCTTAAGAAGATTATTTCAGTAGTGGCCTAAAGGCTAAAATGATGATGTCACTCTCTTTTTCTAAATGGTTCTCTAGCCAAACCAATTTCATTCACTCTATCCATTAATGGTTCCAAAGGACACTCAAGCAAGAAAATAGTTAAGTTCAGCAATTGAAACTGAAGTGGAGGGTCAGCCAATATGAAGTTGTAGGCATGAGGATAGGGAAGGGGAGAATAAAAGCAAAAATGACTTGTCTTCATATACCACAATGGACAGATTCAATGGTCAGATATACAAGGTAATAAACCTGGGGATAAAAACAAAATGAGATCTAGAAGTAGAATGCCTTAATGACCAGAGGTGACAAAACACTGAACAAGAACAGCATAGAGGGGAGAGGAGTAAAGTTTTAAAAACTTTCGACACTACTAAAAAACTAAAAAGTAACATTAAAAGAAAAATGGTGGCAGACATCAATAGTTAAAATATGGGGAGGGGAAGACAGAAAATGTGCAATGGTTGCTTTCCATGCAATCCATAAGTAGATATCACCTAAACATATGAAGGAAGAAATGAATACTGATGCATTAGAAGACCAGGGAACAGGAGAGGACCTTTGTAGGGAGGAGCATAATGTAATTTTCCAATCAATCTCCCATACACCACTTAATCACCAAAGTGATTCAAATGAATGTGTTTCGAATATAATTTATTATGTATTCCATGACGGTTCCGACGGTTCATTTTAAAGAGAGATCTATGGGAATCACTGGACCTTTCTCATGCCTAAATTTCTTATGGAAATTGTGGGACATAGAAATTTAGATAAAGATTGAAAAAAAAGTAGCACTAATTCTTAAAGTCAATGTATCTGGCTTCTGCCTCAAGATTAATGTCTCAAATGTCTGCTTTTTTCCCCATTTGCTTTCCTTTAAATGACACTAGAGGAGAGGCAGCTAGGTGGTACAGTGAATAGTGCACTGGCCCTGGAGTCAGGAGGATCCAAGTTCAAATCTGGTCTCAGACACTTAATACACACACACAAAAAAAACCTAGCTCTGTGACCTTGGGCAAGTCACTTAACCCCAACTGCCCTAACTTCCCCCTCCAAAAAGCAAAAAAAAAAAGAAAAATCTAAATGACACTAGAGGGGAAAAAAGCAAACACAGCCTTTGTTCTGGATTACGAGAGGATTTGCACCCAAAGTTATGTCAAAGAAATGACTGCAGTTTCACATTAACATCAGAAGTTTCCCATATTTGGGGCATAAAAGATTAACAGCATTAGCCTGATGCATCATATTTTAAAATACATTGAAAACCTAACTCTTATAAAAGTTAGCATGCCTTTTTCTTCAAAGAAAATCATGTACAGGATTGAAGGTGATAGATTCTTTTGGGCAAAGTGAAAATAAATCATAATATCAGAGCTTTCAGGCCAACATCTTCCCTCTTTTAAAGTAAAGTGAGAGTATCGAACATTATATAAATGGGGATGTTCTCATTTTGAGTATACTGGGTTGAAAGTAATTGCAGATCTGATTTAATTCAATGACTTCAACCAATAAGTTGTATTGAATCCTTACTACATATGCAGCAAATTGAAATGAAAGGACAGGAAGAATCCATAACTGAAAGAGGATTTCAGAACCTACGTTACTAAGGAAAAAAAAAAGCTCTAAATGTTATTTGGAAGTGGATACTGCTCCCTGCCACTACAACTTTCCAGACCTCTTTGATGTGTTGTCTTCCTTCATTAGAATGTAAGCTCCTTGAGGGCAGGAACTGCCCTTCTTTTTGATTGTATTTGCATTCCCAGACCTTAGCCCATTGCCTGGCACGTTGTAAGCACTGAGCAAAAGCTTGTTGATTTGGCAATCCTTCCATCACTTGAAACCAGCTATTGTGTTTCCCCTAAGGAGCTTATATGAAGGACCCACAGTTAGGATGGCACAAGATTTAGCAGCCACTATTATGCAGAAATAGAGAACATGGAATATGATATTCCCCCTAATTCTACTTTTTTTGTTGAATAAATTCCAATAGTACCTTCAGTCAATTAATTTGTTCCAGTAGTCCCACTATTCCAATTAGGGTGGGCCATTGATTTTGGACTTGGAGTTTAAAAAGGGTTCAAATATTGTCTATCAAAATTAATATTACCTCCAATTTCTTCTGAATTGATTCTACAATGTAACTTATTTTATGCTGTATTAATTTTATAATTGGTTCTGAATCCTCCAGATTTGTGTTGAGTTCAGGAGTCCTGCTGAATTATCCTAAACTTAGTTTAAAAGAAAAGTTATGTCTCATGTTGGTATCCCATCAGATAATTCATAAGTATCTATTTCTTTAGCTCCACAAAGTTACCATCCCCAAAGACATGTCATTTGTCTTTTCCTGTCTTTGTATAGTTAAGGGAGTTTTTATTTCTTCCAAGAAGACAGATCCTCTAAGAAAGACTGCAAGATACTGATGGATCCCATAAAACAATTAACATTCCTTAATTGTTTGAAAGGACCATGACTAGCCTCACCTGAATACCAGCCTTTCTCCATATAGCCAAACATATTGTTCCTGCCCTAACCCTACAGCCTTTTCCCCCTGCTTTCTAAGACCCCTTCTTTGTTGTGGTTTAATAAAAAGGTTTCCCCCTCCTGAGGGGGTGGGGTGTATTTTTCTGGCTCTGCTGAGGCTGTTAGTGTGACCCACTTTTTTAACATTTGTACCTGTACCTAATAATAAACTGATCTTGCTTGGAGTCTTTACCTCACTCTACCTTGATTGAATTTACTCAAGACACTGTGACATTTTCTAGCTATATAACCATGAGCAAGTCACTTAACCTTTCTGTGTCTCGGGTTGGACCAAATGTATTCTAAGGTCTTCTTTGATTCTAAATCAATGAGCCTATTACCTTCCTCAGAACACACTACAATTTGTCAGTGATGTTCTTAAAATGGAGATGAAGCAACTGAGATTTAGAGTGACTAAATGACTTACCTAAGAACACAAAGCTAGTAAATGTTGAAGCTAGGAATTATTTCCAGGTAAGAGTTCTTTCTATTATACTAAGGTGAATCACATTTGGCTACACAAAAGGTCATATTGTGTAGTGGCTAGAGAATAAGCCTAAAAGCCAATTAGACCAGAGTTCAAGTTGCAACTTTGAAACATAGTGGCTATAAAAACTAAGAAAATCACTTTAACCTTTCAGCACTCTGGGCAGCTCTATAAGAATAGAAGTGGTAGAGCAGGTGTAGAGATGAATTGATGGTAGAAGGATAGCGCCAGGAGCTCTCAATACCAAGGAAATCAGACTCCATTCCCTTAATATCACAAAACACTTTACATATGTTGTCTCATTTGAGCTTCGTAAGTGTGCAAGGTACATACTACACGTATGATCATTCCAATTTCCAGTTTTACAAATGAAAAAGGGAAGCTGAAGTGAAACATTTTGATCATTTCTCCAACATCAAAGTAAAAGAATGAACTAAAATTTGAACCAAGGCCTTCTGCATCTAACCTCTTTCCACTACATGTACTCAGAAGAGTACAAGTCAGAAGAAGTCAGAAGAAACATCAGAAACCATCTTGCCCATGCTTTACTAGCAATTACTAGCATTACCAAAAGTAATCAGACTTTGCTTGCAAACACTGGAGAGAGCATGCTACCTTTCCAAGTAGCCTGTCCCAGTTTGAAACAAGTTGAGATAAATGTACTGGCATCAAAGCTTAATGTTTTTGACAACTTCCCCTGTTTCTCCAGATTCCTTCTTCTTAAATTAAACTAAGTAAAGATAATCTCTCTTCCACAAAACTTTCCTTCAAGTTCTTGAAGATAATAATCGTGTAGTCTCTACATCTTTTCTTCTTTGGGATAAACATCCCCATTTCCATCACCTAGGCCTCATACAAAATGAACTCAAAGCCCTTCACCATCCTCTTTGTCCTTCCCTGAATGAACTCTAGTTTATCAAAGTCCTTTTTAAAATGTTGCACACAATATTGAATATACTGCTTATAATAGAGAGTAGGGACTGTATGTGTGATTTTATTTTTTTTTGGAAACTCCCTCCACAAATGGAAGTGAATACCTTCTTAGAAACTGTACATAGAAACTAAGAGACTAAGTAATTTTCTGAGTTTCATACAGACAATATGCTTTGGAATAGGGACTTAAACCCAAGTCATCCTGGCTTTGAGGACAGGTTTCTAATACCATATTAATGACTCCATTGAATATCATTCAGCCCATTTTATGAACTAGACAGATTTCCCCTTCATCTCCTACTGCTCCATGTGTGTTCCTAGCAAAGCTATATATTTGGTCAAAGAGAAAAACCTTTCCCAGTAGAGGAATAGCATTCTTTGCTGAAGGGTAGATAAGGAAAACCTGCCAAGGTCCAGATGGGGTATTAGACTTGCACTGTATTTCTTTTCTGGGGAAAAGGTTAGGGAAAGCTAGCAAAAGGTATCTGTCACTGGCATGTTTAAATAAAAGCTGGATAATGGTCATTTCCAAGTGAAAAAGGGTCTGGGGTTTGCCCAAGAATGATAGCAAGCATAAACTTTTTTCCACTCCTGCTATATCAGTGAAGGGTTATAGGGTAAGAGCATGCAAGACCAACATAAGAAGATGGAATTTCCTAAGAATATCATGGGTTGCCAGCATTTAAATATAGGTATCAGATATGATTCCCATAATGGTCACCATTCTTCCTCAAACAATCAAACTCCCCCATGAACCTTAGTCAGGGTTTTAAGGAAATAATGAAATAGAGAGACTAAGTTGAGATGGCAAAGGAGAGGGAAGGAAAACAGTAGTTCAGGTCCTCCTTGCAACTATTTCCCCAATGGTCAAAATCTAAGAAGAAAGCCAGTCAAGATAAAAAAATGAACCAAATTAAGAAGAAACTACAGTGAGTCATCTTTTGAGTTCACAGTCAAAAATTCAACCTACAGGCAAGTGACCAGAGAAGGAATTGGGGAGACAGGGATCAAGAACTCAACTCCCAGGGCCATGAACTAGGAGGTAACAACATGAGAAGCCCAGATATGATTAATGATTCCGCCCTGGGCCCAGGACAGAAACTTAAGGCCTTCCAGAGAGGTTGGAAGGGCAAATTCATTGCCTAGATCCTGAAGCCTGAGGTTGCTCAGCGCATATCCCATGACACAGAACATCAAAGGGACCTTCTAGAGATTTCAAAGAATAAATTCACTGCCCAGAACTCTGAAATATTCCGTCAGTACCTGACACCAAAAGTGTTTACCCCTGGGTCCATGCCATCAGCATGGAGTCTCCTAGTGATGCAAGCCTAGGGTTTCCCAGATCAAAACTTGGACTCATTCTCTGACCCAGACAACAGGGGTAAGGAATGTATCAAGATGTACCAGGGGATGATTTCAGAAAAACCTGGGAACACATATGACCTTATACAGAGTGAACTGAATTAAATCAGGAGAATAATTACTACAATGAAAACAAGGTTGTAAAAAAAATGGCTTTAAAAGACTTCAGAACTCTCATAAGAATACAAACCAAAACATTATTCCAGAGGCCTAATGATGAAAAATGCCATTCACCTGATAGAGATCTGGACCTATATGTGTATACATGGAATGCATACACATACACACACACACACACACAAACACACACACACACACACACCATCTTTGGACATGGTCAGTGTGGAAATTTATTTCGCTTGATTATACATGTTTGTAACAGAAGTTTTGTTTTTTTTTCATTCTCAATTGGAGGAGGGATAGAAGGAAGTTTTTGTTGATAAAAATATATAATTTTTAAAAATTAATTCAATTAAATAAATACAGGAAAGAATTACATAAGAAATACAAGCATTGGATGAGAAATAAAGAAAAAGAGTAAATAGCTTAGCACAAACACACAAAAGTCTTAAGCAAGTAAACAAACTCCCTGAAAATTAGAATGGGCAGAACAAAAATTAACAACTCCATGAGACAACAGAAAGAACTGAAACAAATTCAAAAGTTTTTAAAATGAAAGAAAATGTAAAATGTCTCGTCAAAAACAACTGACCTGGAAAACAGATCAAAGAGCAATAAATCATTAGATTAAGAAAGTCATACATTTTTAAAGGAGCTTGACATATATCATATGTCAAGAAATAATGAAAAAAAACTGTCTAGATCTCTTAAAATCTGGGGACAAACTAAAAGTAGAGATAAGTCAGTCGGGGCGGAGCCAAGATGGCGGCGTAGAAGCAGCAAGCTCCCGCAGCTTCCACACAGCCACCCTAAACACCCATAAAATATGAATCTGGACAAATTCTAAGGCTCTCAAACTCACAAAAATACAGAAAACACATCTCTTGCTGAAGGCAACCTGGCAGTAGGGGATCATCAGGGCAGGATGCGAGCTGAGGCCAGCCCAGCGTGAAACCGAAACTGCGGCCAGGCCCAGGGTGGTAGAAAGAGCCAAGCTGAGCCGCAGCCATTCTACAAGAGAGAAGATCTACAGCCTCCAGCCACTCCACATCTACCAAGGCATGAAAAATAGGGATTTGAGAAAGGCAGCTTGGCAGGAGGGGCTCATCACACAGGCCTGCAGGCTGGGAGCTGAGAACAGACCAGCCTGAAACCGCCATGAGGCCAGGCTCCAGGGCAGCTGAGAGGAGCTGAGCCTCCCAAGCCACAGCGGGAGTCTACTCAGAGAAGATCTACTGCACCTCAAGCAATCTTCACATCTACTAAGCCAGGATTAGAGGTCAATGAAAGTGAGTGAAGCTTTGAAGACAAATTTGGGGGAGGAAAAGCAGTTTGGCCAATCTACCCCCAGGGAAAGGAAGCAGTGGGGGAAGGGCAGGAACTGCTGTAACCGGAGGATGCCCCCAATGGTCTGCTTCAGAACTCTGGCCTGAGGATCCCGCAGGGGGGCTGAGTCGATTGATCAGGGTCAAGTGCTCTTGTGTTGAGCAGCCTGGATCCAGATTGTGGTCCTAGGTGGTGGTCCTGGGGAGTGCTTTCAGCAAGCCAAAGCTGGGCGGGGGCTGCAACACCCCCTAATAGCTTCGGCAGCTGGGAAAACCCCAGTGATTTGGAACAGAGCTTTCCCCCCCGGAAGCAGAGTTTCACAAAGCTAAAAAAAAAAACCCAACCAATTAATTAACTAGCCAACACGAGGAAAAGGAAGCAAAATAAGAACAGCAATAAAACTCTAGGATCCTTTTTAGTGGACAAAAAGGATCAAAGCATGGAATGGGAGGAAGACAACACAGTCAGAACTCCCATACCAAATGCTTCCAAGACACTTGA
>CM053601.1:160551583-160637010 GCA_028646575.1 Pseudocheirus occidentalis
TATGATCACTGTCACAAAATGTCCACTATGAAGATGTCCTGTATAATCACACCTACACAGCCTGTATTGAATTAGTTGTCCTTCCAGTGGGGGTGGTGACAAGGGAGGAATTGAAAGAATCTAGAATTTAAAGTTCTGCAATACCTGCAACTAGGAATTAAGATATACAGGGGCTTGGGTAGGGAGACCCTCCCTGCCCTACCAGAAAGTTAGAGCACAGACCAGGGGAGGGGCTCTACAGTGGGATGGCTGTTTTGGGGTTGGGGTAGGGGAAAGACAGGGGAAAAAATGTAATTCAAAAATCTCATGAAAATGAATGATGTAAACAAGAAAACAAAATTTATTACAGAAAAAAAATAAGTCAGTCATTTTCTGGGGAAAAAAAATGAAAATGAAAACTCACAGGCCCATAATTGCAAAAATCCAGAGCAAGTAGCCAAGAAGAAAGAAGTCAGTAGCTAAGGAACTACTGTCAGAAAAGCACAAGATTTAGGAGTTATTAGTATAAATGCATATAGAACATGGAATATGATATTCCAAGTGACAAAGGCTTACAATCAAGAATATCTTGCCTGGCAAATAAAGTAATAATACTACTGGGGGAAACTGAATGGTAGGGGGGAAAGAATTGGAAAGAAACTTTAAATATAAAAACAAGAGGAAAAAAAGAAATGTGAAAATGTAAATGCAACTGAGCAATTGGGAAAAGTGGGAAAAGTCTATAATGATGAAGTGTTTCAATCAAAACACCAATTAATAAACATTTACTGCCTACTATGTGCTAGGTTATATTCTAAGTGCTGGGGATACAAGAAAGGCAAAAAAAAAGTCCTTCCCCTTGAGATCCACAAGGAACATAAAAATGAAAGAATAAAAGCTATTTCCCAAGTAAAAAATATTAAAAGGATATGAAAATCAGGTCTAAGAGAAAGGAATCCAAGTTATCTATATCCACATGTTAAATGCTCCAAATCACTAACTAGGGAAATGTAAATTATACCAACTCTTAGACTCTACCCATTAGATTGTCAAAGTTACCCGAAAATTTAAAAAAATGATAACTTGTTTGAGGGTGAATGGAGAATAGGTACATTAGTGCATTTCTGGTAGAGTTGTGAATTGGTCCAGCCATTTAAAGCAATTTGTAACTAAGTCCAAAGAGTTACCCATCTATGTCTATCCTTGGCACAATAATACAAATGAAATCAAAGAAAACACAAAAATTCTTTTATGTTAAAAACAACGGTAGGGGCGGCTAGGTGGCGCAGTGAATAGAGCATCGGCCCTGAAGTCAGGAGTACCTGAGTTCAAATCCGGCCTCAGACACTTAACACAAAAAAACTAGCCGTGTGACCTTGGACAAGTCATTTAACCCCAACTGCCCTGCAAAAAGCAAAAAAAAAAAAAAAACAGTTTTGTGGTAACCAACAACTAGAAACTAAAGGGGTGTCCATCAGTGAGAGAAAAACTAAACAAACTGTTGTAAGAAGGTAATTAAATACTATTGTGCTATAAGAAATTAAGGTCTGGTTTCAAGGAAACCTGGGTAGACTTGTATTAACTGAGGCAGTGTGAAATGAGCAGACCTGGGAGAATAATCTATACTATAATGTCAAAAATCACAAAAACAAATAATTTTGAAAGACTTAAGAAATCTGAGTAAGAAAAGGAATCATTGAAAAAGAGAAGGAAATAAAGTAAAATATATGTGTGTATGCATGTGTATCTACATATGTGTATATATGAAAATACATGTGTGTATGTCTACTTCTATGTATGTGTGCATCTCACAGGTCATAAGTACAGACCACAGACATTCATGTGAAATATAAGCTCCTGTTTACTGAAGGTATTCAAACAAACAGACTTATAATCAGAAAACCTAAGTGTGAATCTCACATCTGGCATTTGCTAGCTTTATAACTTTTGGCAACTTCATAACTCTGTGGTCCTCTGTTTCCTCATTTGTAAAATTACTACTTGGGATCAAATAACTTCCATGGTTCCATATCTATGATTCTATTATTGCTTTACTGATATTATATATACCCCGACTTGAAATAATTTTCTATAAAGAAGAAGAAAATGTCTATTGAAAATACTATTAAATGGCAAATAAATTTCAAGCACTGATCTTTTATACCGGGGTTATAAAGTCTGCTGCTATGCAGATGCTTCTGAAAAAATTAGTTCAAACTACCTTAAGCAATGAAATAAATGCTACAAAGTAATGGGAACAAATGTTTTCTAGGTAAGTATTTTTTTTCAGGAGCCTATAACCAATGACTGCCAGAGTCCAGTGTCTTCTGACACAAGCAAACCCAAAAGAATAAGGAAAGAGTCCAAAAGCATTTTTAAGATTTCATCTTTTTCTAACCTTATGTTTCTTATTCAGGCTCTTTCTGAACACTTTTATCAATCCAATCTCTTCCCAGCTTCCAACAGCTCCTGTTCAGAGAAATTAATTTATATTTATATAAATTATCAAGGTATGTTCTCCCTATCAAAATACGAGCATGGTAGTAATCACATCTCACTTGTATGTTCTGGAAACATCCACAAATAGGCAGGAGCCCTGCTTGCTTTAAATAGCTATTAGCTACCCAGAATGAGGTTCCTGTCTACTACTGAAGGAATTGCTCATTGGGAGAAACCTCCCACCACCTCATTCTGAGCATAATTAATGACTAGCTAAAACCAAAGACTATTATCTATTCCAATATTCCTATACTGTGTTTAAGGAAACAATAGAAGACTAAACCAATGAGTAGGAGGAAAAGAGTGGAGCCATCTCATTCATCTGTATGAGATACTCCTGTGGCATCAGACCCCGCTCAAGTAAGTTCTGCAAGACTTGAAGCTTCTCATACAACCTAGAGATTACCTCCATAGAAATTTATAGATGCGATGTATATATGGCAAAACTTTTAGTATGATATTACTCTCCATGACCTTCTGTTACTTGTCATTGTCCCAAGATCTCTGACATATGCACACAAGAAACTAAGGGAAGACTCAAAAGGTGTTTGCAACCAAACTAATTTGGTAACCAAAAGTCATCACCAACCAACACTTTTGGGTACTCTGTCCTCAAAATTTCTGGTGGCTTAAACAGCTACCCAGTGCCAAATGTACAAGGTTTTCCCCAGGGATAGATGCAGCATAAGAGAAAACAAAAGGAAGATAAGCAAGGAAAGTCACACAAGTGAACAAAATGTGGGTTTATGTTTCTTGGCCAAAAGAGATCTTACCTGAATCTCCTTTTCTCCCCAACTCCAAAGCACATAGGTCAGCTAGAATGATCCAACCTGAACAGGAACAGAGGCCCATGCTCTGCCAAATTTTTTAGGCAATCACAGAGTGGGAGAGCCCAGTGTCCTTGTTGGGTCATTGAGCCAAAGCTGTTGCCTTCTTGCCTCTGCAGCTAAGCTGGGTTGCCTTTCTGATTTTCCTTAACAGTTTGGGAGTTTTTTCTGAGTTATTCCAGGAAGGGTTAAGTACAGTCAATCACAACACATTTTTCAGGTCTGAAAAATAGCTTAGAGACCCAAACGTGATTTTACAACTCATATACCATCAATCATAGCAAAGCTTGTAACAAAGTCTACCTAAAGATAGGTAATGAATGTTGGCACCTTTCGTATTGTTTTTGTATGTTTAAAACTAAACTGAATATTCACCATAAGTGACAAATTAATATAGCTAGACCTCAATTAGAGTGAATAATGAATCTGGTGAAATGGTCACATGTATCTGAATTAACATTATTTAAAGGAAGTTTTAATTATACAAAATATAGTAATTAGCTTAAGCCCAATGAAAATATGCAGTGTAAATTTGAATAATTTAATAGTAACTCCTGAAAGGATAGGATTTCAATCTGGCCCCCACTAATCAACAAAGTAGACTAGCTATTAAGAAATTTTTCTAAGGTGGCTTAGCCTTACCAGTTCTAAAACTATATTATAAAACAGCAATCATCAAAACTATCTGGTAAGGCTAAGAAATAGAGTGGTGGATGAGTGGAATAGATTAAATACACAAGACACAGTAGTAAATAACCACAGTAATCTTTTCATAAACCCCCAAACTCTAGCTTCTGGGGTAAGAACTCACTGTTTGACAAAAACTGCTGGGAAAACTGGAAAATAGGATGGCAGAAACAAGGTATAGACCAACATCTTGCACTATACACTAACACAAGGTAAAGATGTGTACATGATTTAGACAGAAAGCGTGACATCATAAGCAAATTAAATAAGCAAGGAATTGCCTGTCAGATACATGGAGAAAGGAAGAACTTATGGCCAAATAAAACAAAAGATGCAAAATGGGTCATTTTGATTATATAAAATTAAAAAGCTTTTCCACAAACAAAACCAATGCAACCAAAAATAGAAGGAAAGCAGAAAATTGAGAAAGTTTTTAGAACAAGCGTCTCTGAGAAAGGCCTCATTTCTCAAATATATAGAGAACTGAGTAAAATGTAATTTAAAAAATACAAGTCATTCCACTGATAAATGGGCAAAAGTTATAAATAGGCAGTATTCATGTAAAGAAATCAAAGCTATCTATAGTCTTATGAAAAATTTTCTAAATCAGTATTAGTTAAAGAAATGCAAATTAAAAGAACTCTGAGGCACCAGCTCATACCTACTAGATTGGCTAATATGACAGAAAAGGAAAATGACAAAATGTTGGAAAAGACATGGGAAAATTGGGACACTAATGCATTGTAGGTGTTGTGCCTAAGCTGGAGAACAGTTTGGAACTATGCCCAAAGGGCAATCAAAATGTGCATGTTCTTTGATCCAGAAATACCACTACTAAGTCTATATCCCAAAAAGATCATACAAAAACGAAAAAGGGACACATGTACAAAAACATTTATAGCAGTTCTTTTTGTGGTAGCAAAGAACTAGAAATTGAACAGATGCACATCAACTAGGGAATGGCTGAATAAATGGTGGTATGTGAATATAATGGAATATTATTGTTCTATAAGAAATTATGAGCAGGTAGACTTCAGAAAAACCTGGGGAAACTTACACAAATTAATGCTAAATAAAGGAAACAGAACCAAGACAACACTGTACAAAGTAGCAGTATTATTGTATGAGGGTCAGCTATGATTGACTTAGCACTGCTCAGCAATACCACAATCTAAGACAATTCTGACAGGCTTATGATAGACAATGCTATCTATATCAGAGAAAGAACTGATGGAGTCTGAATGTAGATTGAAGCATACTATTTTCACTTTTTTTATAGTTTTTTTTCTTTTATTCTGCCTATTCCACAACATGACTAATATGGAAATATATTTTATGTTATTGCAAATATACATCCTATATCAAATTTCTTAGTGTCTTGGGGAGGAAGGAGAGGAAGAAAGGTAGGGAGGGAGAGAAGGAAAGAGGGAGGAAAGAAGGGAGGGAAGGAAAAAATTTGGACCTCAAATTTTTATTTTAAAAACTGCCTTTACATGCAATTGGAAAAATAAAATAGATAGATAGATAGATGCATACATAGATACATAAATAGATAGATACATACATACATGCATAGAAAATAGACAGACAGACAGACAGATAGATGGATAGATAGATAGATAGATAGATAGATAGATAGATAGATAGATAGATAGATAGATAGACAGACAGATAGACAGATAGACAGACAGTTGGATAGATAGGTATGTATTCACATTTGTATCCAGATTCAGAGGTTCTAATCTGGGGTCCACAGACCTCCACAGAATTTATGTATAGATTTCAATGTGTCCATGAATATGGATGAGAAAAACACATCTTTATTTTTGCTACCCTTTTGTTTTTTTGTTTTCCTATGTACTGAGGAACAGATCTCTCAACTGTTGTCATCAGATCATGTCGTCTGCCATTTAAAGCTGATGATTTGCCATCTGGTGGTCGGCGTGTGTTTGAAGAAACACCGGATTGCTGAATGAGGTATATTTCTCAGGTTTCTAGGTAAAGGCTTACAATACAAATAGAAGTGTACTACACCCCAAAAGTTCTATGCAATTAAAGTTTAAAAGTAAACTAAAACTTTTGGTAGACATTGCATTTTACATTATGTATAATAATATTATTATTTATAGAATTTTAAGGTTTACAAAGTGCTTTATAAACATTACCTCCATTTTTCCTTATGACAACTCTGGGAGGGAGGTATTATTATCCCATTTTCTAGATGAAAAAACTAAGGCAGAAATTAAATGCCCAGAAAGAGTCTGAGGCTGAATGGGAATTCAGGTCCCACATTCTTTCTACTCTAATACCTAGCTACCTTAAAACAAAAACAACAACATTATTCTGAGAAGGAGCTTAAAAGGTTTCACCAGACTGTCAAGGAGGTCCATATCACACTGAAAAAAGTAAAGAATTCCTGATTCAAAGGAAGGCAGCTAAGATGATGAATGTGAACAAGATCATGCCATATTATTAGAGAAACTGGGGAGTTTTCACCAGAGAAGTGTAGACTTCAGAAGAACATGACGGCTGTCATCTAGTATTTGAATATCTATGATGAAACAGGAATTCAATTTCATATATTTAGAACTAGAAGTTATCTCAGAGGTCATTTAATTCAACCCATTCATTTTATAGTTGGGGAAACTGAGACTCAGAGATTAAATGACATGTCAAAGGTCAAACAAGTATTAAATTGCAAAGCTGGGATTCTTTATCAATAATGTAACATTCACAACACCCACAGTGGTTATGAATATGCTAGTATAGTTGTGAATCACAAAATGTAGCAAACTTTCCACATGGAGGGCAGAACCAAAGCCTTTATTCAAATACCAAAAGACCAAGTCCCAGAACCAGAAGGACTAGTTCCAGAACCAGAAAGCCAAAGTCATTACAGTAGTAACAAAGTTGATGCACATGGTTAATGCAGTGAAAACCCACATTCTCAAGCCTTCACAATAGAACAGGCTCCCTCAAGCAGGGATCCCTCTCTCACTCATGAAGTTCTGCGTAAAAGTTACAGAAGGAGGATCTCAGCAAAAAGGTTCAGTCTCCAGCTGGTCACTGAGAGAAAAACTGATTGTCCTGCTAGTTCTCTTCCTTATATACAATATAGCTCCTCCCTGTTCTGCCCCTTCCTGTTAAGGTGTTAACTACTCCCAAGGTGTTAACTTGAAGTAAGGTGCTAAGTCCCTGTTTACTAAGTACTTAACTTGAAGTAAGATGCTAAGTGCCTGTTTACTAAGTGCTAATAGAAAGGGGCATGGAAGATCTTCAGATTCCATTAAAATTACAGATTCTCAGCTTCTCTGATTCCAAATAGAGAACTCTTTAAACTATATGGCACTAGGTTTTCTCCTTTATCCAAGAGGGTATAATTAGTAACAAGTAAGATGATGGGAAAAGGCAACCATGGTGAAGTGGAATGAACATTACATCTGAAATCAAAGAACCTCAGTTTGACTCCCAGATCTGTCATTTCCTGGCTAGTGACTTTGGTCAAGTCCCATAATCTCTCTATGCCCCAGTTTCCTCTTCTGTAAAAAGAGGAGATTGGATGAGCTCACCTATGATATCCCTTTCTGTTCTAAACCTAGTGGTCCCATGAGAAAAACTTTCCAGTAATGACATTTATATTAAGGGCAAATGGACTGCCTCAGAAAGAGAGGTAGTAGATTTCCCCCTCATGGGAGGTCTTCAAACAAAGTCATGGTGATACCTTCTTGGTAATGTTTTACAAGAAATTCTTGTTCAGGTGCAAACAGGGCTAGATGCCCTTTTATGTCCCTTTCTATTCTGAGAGTTTAGGATTTCTTGATTTTGTAGAACAGAAAGAAAACCATCTGAGGCTCAAGTTTCAGTTCTTCCTTTACTAACTTAGTATAGTGCCAGTATAGTCCTATTTGAGAACTTTCCTAGGGCATCCATTTTGCCATATCCTCCTTTTATAACATTGGTATTGGGAATGGATCTCATATAGACTAACCTGCATATATTAGGGTTTTGTTTTGTTTGTTTTTACAAGATGGGTCTAGATGAAGTTATTTAACCAATGTTACTGTATAGTTATTGTTTCTGTAGAGAAAGTTATTAGATTTCTGGGTTCTACTATTAGAGCTATACTTGTTGCAAGAAATGGAGGCAAATAAAAGCTATCTTCCTTCTTCCCATCCATTTATTTATTTTATTCTATGGACATTAATGTATAGTAGCTCCAAATCTGTCCTCTAGGTAATTATGGGAATAGTGAACTGTTGTTATGAGATTGTACTGCCTGCCATTCACAGCCTATAATTCACTATCTGGTGGTCAGTATAATTTTGAAGGAATACCAGATAGTTAAAAGAGGCTGGGATTATGAAGAAACTAAGATCTGTGATTGTATTTATTTCTATATTGTATTCACTTGAAAAATTAGCCATTCATATCTATGGATATGTGTGTCATTTGTCTCTCAAAACAGTCTGTGATATAGTGAGCCTGGATTGATTAAACCTCCACTCAAAAACCAAAAAAATATACCATGGTCAACAATCTGATGCTTCTCCCTTCAAAAATACATGTCGACTAAAAGACAGCAGATTTTTCATTCATTTTAAATGACAAAGATAATATAAATGACAAGAGCTAGTAAACCTCAAATTATTGAGAGCTCCAGACAGAGAACCACTGTACATTCAATAATATCCTCAATATGTGTGTATACATATATATGTATACACATACACATATGTATATAGATACATGTATGTGTATGTATGTATATATCATTATGCTTTCTTAACAAGTTAAAAACTATTTCATAGCAATAGAAAGTTCTGGATTTTGGTTGTGGTGGTAATGGTTTGGAGTGGGAATTATTTAAGAAGCGGTCTTCAAAATCCCATTCTGAATATTAAAACTTAAATAGCAAAGAAAAGTGAGGCTTCAGGGGGCAAGCCTTCGAGTCAACAAGACCTGAATTCAAGTCTTGCATATAACTCACACTAGGTATATGACCATCTAGAAGCCACTTACTCTCTTGCATTCCCAGACAACACTCTAAAGAATTTTAATTACAAACAACTTGCTGATCTACATTGGTTGGAAGGAGTTACAATGAAATAACAGCTCTAGACTGAAAAAGGAGAAAAGAATCAGGCAAAATTTGGAATAACCCAATTTGCGTATGAGAAGCAGACCTCTTTGAAGATGAGGGTTTTTTTTAATTTACATTGATTTTATCTCCTTTTCTTTACTTGATACTCTTCCTTTCTCATGGTTTCAGAATGAGATACTATACACATTTTCTTTATATTCATATAAAGGACAATACCAACTTCCAATGACTATTGCATAGATGAATCAATGTTTTTGTTCCTTGGGGAAAAAATTCAAATGACTGCTCAAAGACCATGGAATTTTCACTCATTTACCCAGGATGAAGTATTCTGAACAGTGCTTACTAGAAAATTCATTTTTTCTTTTCCAAATGCCTGCGTATTAAGAGAGTTTTAAATTATTTAAAGTTATTATTTTCTCATCATAAGAGCTCCTTACATAGACTCGGGTGACTGGGGTTAATATTATAAAAAGAGTTCTACAAGGATTCATGGGCCCTTTAAGACATTGGCACGACTGGGGCTGTGCCCTAAATGTTTTCTATCAAATGAATCCGTATCTGTCACTCAACAATTTATCTTAGTCCTGATCCATTCTCAAAGCTCCACTTTATTTGACTCACAATAATTCTACGCCAGGGCACCTTTGGTTTTTCCCTTTCCCTTGCTTTACTCCCACTCTGCTAAGTTTTCTTTTCATAACTTCATTCTGCTCTTCCATTGTCTGGGACATTGGTATTTGACCATAACTTTCTTCTGCTTTCTTCAATTTCAGACAGTGTGGGATAATAGAAAAAACACTGGATTCAAATCCTTGCTCTATCACAGCAGTTCTCAACCTGTGGGTTATATTCAATTTGTAACAATGAAAATACATCCTGCATATCAGATATTTACATTACAATTCATAAGAGTAGCAAAATTACAGTTAAGAAGTAGCAAAGAAAATAATTTTATGGTTGGGGGTCACCACAACATGAGGAACTGTATTAAAGGATCATGGCATTAGGAAGGTTGAGAACCACTGCTCTATCAGATAACACCTATGTGACTCTAATTCAGTCATTTCTCTAATTTCCAACCAAAGGTCTTAATATATTCTCCTAAAGAGTTCATAGGTTTATAGCCAATAACACAAAATGCAGTATCAAGATGCTTGGAACCCAATCAAAGGAAAAATGGAAATCTTTGGCCATATAACTCACGATAAACACTTCTGGGGCAACTGATTGTAAGGGACAAGAAGGGAGAAAAGAGAAAAACTTAGCTTCATTGCTTCCTATTTTAGAAGCTTATTCTGGCTGATTAGGCGAAAAGTTCAGTCGTTTAAGGCCTTCTAAATTTTAGCATCCTAAATAAGTTCCACTTGCCCTACCCTAGTTCCATCTTTGTGCCTTGGTCCCTGATCTACCTCCCTGACTTCCTTCTGTAAAATTAGAGTTCCCTTCTCAATATACTCTAAGAAAGGTGATTCCCTCTCCCCTTTCCCCCTCCATATTTATATTACCTTATTTTCTTAGCTGCCTCACTAAGACTTCTTGGTGCGTTGTATTTAGGCAGTACCCAGCTTCCATCTACTGGTTTCTGTGTTCTCTGCAGGCCGTATTTAGCTCTGAGTAGCACACACAAGAAGGCCCTGACAGCATCCTATCTTTACACCAATTTCATGGCTCTTTGCCTTTCTTCATAGCTAATGTCTTTGCCCACAGTTGGGCTGGTTTAGATATATGCTTATCTTTCTCTTGATTTATAGGTACAACTAAGAGTTGCTTATTTAAAAAAAAAGAACTGGATAATTAGGGGGTGCATGCTTGAGTGGAATGAATCTTAAACATTGCCTTCATTCAGCACTCTCTTTCCATGTAAGAGTCTATTTTACTTCTTTTTATCCTCAAAGTGGCATTTGATTGATTGGTTCATTGGGAAAATTGACTTCTTGTAAATAAAATTTTAGAATAACCTCAGGCCTTCCACATCTCATTTTTTTCCGTATCAAGAAGGTTTCCAGATTCTCCTTAAAATGTCACTATCCTTGAATAATTTTTTGTGAGAATTTTTTTTTCATACTTTAATGTAGAAAAACAAAAGTAACACAGCAGATACACTCCTAAGAATATCCCCTTTAGGCCAGAGAAGGACAAATAATAGACACCTATTTCAATACCAGTTGGCCTGAAGAATTGCAATGGCAAATGATGAATCATTCAAAATATGTTTTATTTATTGATCCTAAGTGAGTACTTGGGAAGACAGAACATATCATTGAGCTGATGGAAGAAATAAAAAGGTTATAAAACCTCTGCAAGGACTTCACAGCCCTATTCATGAATTATTAACAGTGAGACAAGTCTTGTCCTGGGTAATAACCACAATTCAAGGTAATTAAAATCCATTCAGTTTTTTTCTACCAAATTACTTCTAATCAAAGAATGCCATGACTCAGATGAAAAATGCGGGAAATATATGAAAACATGACAAAATTTTGGAAAACTATAATAAGCAACTGAGTTTCAATTTTTTTCATTAGTCTTTTGTCACAGTCAACACAAAACCAAAGTCTTCATTGGAAAAGAATAATTTCCAAATTGGAAATTTTAGCATCACTGTATTAAAGAAACAGCATGAATCCTGCCCTAAAATATCATTAGCAAGAGTACATCAAGCTTCAAGTCGAATAACTCTAGTCAAAGTAAACTCTTTAGTAGAAAGAAGAAAAGGAATGTGTAATTAGTACCTACTATGTGTCAGGCACTATTCTGAGCATTTTATGAGTATTATCCTCATAGGAAATCGCATTGGTTACATTCTGTTATCTCCATTTTATAGTTGAGGAAACTGTAGCAAACAGAGGTTAAGTGACTTGCCCAGGGTCATACAGCTAATAAGTATCTGAGCCCGGATTTGTATGCAGGTCTTCCTTACTCCAGGCCCACCACTCTATCCACTGCACCACCTAGCTACCTCTATTCCAAAGTAGCCACTTCTACTTTGGGACAGCCCTAATTACTAGGGAAAATGATATGACAAAGATACTGCCGGACTTGGAGTCAGAAAGAACAGGTTTTGAATGCTTCATCAGACATTTACTGATCATATGACCTTAGGTAAGTCATTTAACACTGAAGAGCCTCGGTTTTCTCACTGGAAAAAATGGGTATTACAAGAACAACAGCATTTATGTCACAGGGCTATCATAAGGATCAGCTGAGAGATTGTACATTATAAATATTAAAGCACTAAAAAATGTTAGTTGCTGTTATTTTTGTTGTTTTATCAAGTTGAAATCCATGCCCTTATCATTTCCATTCTTCAGTTCTACTGGTGCCTTCTTGGGACAAGCAGAATGTCTAATTCCTCTTCCATGTGCCAGACCATCAAATCCTAAAAGTCCTCCCTGAGCAATGTGTCATGCTTTTGCCTCTTCTTTTCTTTTCTCCAACAGAACTTACTTGTGCCCTCCAAGTTCCAGCCTTGGGTAACAATTTGCTAATTTCAGAAATCAATGAATAGTTTATGTTCTCTAGAGATGATTTTTAACTTTAAAGTGGGAATGTCAGCCCCCAAGTCCTGATGAACAGGTGAAAGTTTTGTCCTTCTTCAATCACATCATGTAGATTACCTCTTCTTTCAGTGGAGCCTGGCGATGTCTGAACTTGGTCAGGAATCAACATCAATGGAATTTCCCCCCATGACTTCCATTTAATCCTAGGACTTTGGGAAATTCAACAAAATGCACTGAAAATTCTCTGCTATTCCTTCAAGGTAGATGATCATAGGCTCGAAGATCAGCTCATCTCATAGGTCATCTAGTACCCACTCAGTTGGCAAATGAAGAAACTGCAGTGCAGAGAATTTAAATGACTTGGCCCAAGTCTCAAAACCAGTCATGGGGAGAACTTGGACTCAGATTGAGGTCTGTTAACTCCCAAACCAGCATTTTCCCCACTGTACTTTTCTGCCTCCTTCCTTTATTTTCACTGTTATTTATTTAAAGGAGAAATACGATGACAATGAATCTTGAAATGTGCTACGTAAAGAATGGTTTAAAGACCAGGTGATGGTTAGAATGGGGGAAGGCCTGATCTCTCGCTTCAAGTATCCAAAAGGGTAGCATATGAAAGAGGATTGCTCCTTAATGTACTGACCTTTAATTTCCTCATCTGTAAAATGAAGATGGGTTAGATGCCTTCCAAGGTTCCTTCTTGCTTAAAATTTATGAGCCTATTACCCCTACTCCCTCCCCCGCAAAAAAAATAGTGAAGGTATTTAGGTGCATTTTGAAATGCCCCAGAGAGCTAAAGCAGAACAAACATGAGAAAATGACACAGATAGGATTTGGCTCCATACATGTAAAATCTATCTAAAAAATTCTGTGCAGCTTTGGAATGGATGCCTCAGGAGGTAATAAATTCCCGGTCACTGGAGTTTCTAAAAGCAAGCACATTCTTTGTTCAGGGTGTTGCATGACATGTTAGATATGCAAGTATAAAAAAATCAGAAAAGAAAAATGTTTTGCATGGCTTCATATACATTACTGGTATTCAATTTCTTGTCTTCTCAGTGGGTGGGGAGAGAAAGAATTTAAAGCTGAAAATGAAAACAAAATTTTAAAATATATTACACAATTCCTGACCCTAAGGATCATATTATTTATGAGGGGAAGACATAGTCAATCATTCAATAAAAATGTATTAAAACTCACTATATGCCATATACTGAGCTAAGCCCTGGAGACACAAAGCAAGGCAAAAACAAAAGAAAACCAAACCAACAACAACCACAACAATCTCTGCCTTGAGAAATACAACATAAAATAATTAGGTGCATGTAAGATACATATAGAGAAGATGGAAGAAAAACTCAGAGGGAATGACTGAAACTAGACAAGTCAATGGGAATTTCTAGGACCTAAAATAAAGGATTCTAGCTCATCAGACCCAAAATGGGATGCTGAACTCACTCTTCAACTAGTCCTCCTCACTAACACATACACACAAAGATAATCACGCACACATACACACATCCTCCGTGTGTATATCAAAAATAGGAATAGAGACAGAGAAAGACTGAGCCACAGAACGTTTCAATGTTTTTCCTAGGGTTACACAGGTAGCTGGTGGCAGAACTAAGTTTTTAATCTAACATGTCTCCTAGACTTTGTGCCACACTTCTTTAAATAAGGAAAAAGAAGTGTTAGACCCAGACTATCAGAACATTGGGGACAGGAATACATAATTTATTAAATGCCTACTGTATACAGGCACTATATGAGATTCTAGGGATACAAAGTCACAAATGAAATAGGATCTTACCTCATGTACAGAGAGAAAACATGTAAGCATATAAGTATATACAAAATAAGTTTTAAAAAATCACAGTGCCTTTCTCGGGATTTAGTGTATAGTTGGTATTTAATAAAGATGTGGTAGTTGATGGACTCAGTTACAAATATATATTACAGATATTCTATCTAACTGATCATATGGAAGATATACTACTCTAGAAACCGACACTCTAGCAGTCAGTTCCTAAGACTTCAGATAGCTCCCATTGCAAATGATAATTACCCATTTCTTCAGTCACCCTTGCAATAAGGGTGTATTTTCTCCTTTAAAAAAGTTCTAAGTGGTTGTTCGCTCATCCCACAGGAACATTCTGTATACCTTTATTGTCTTAAGTGCTCTGACAATCATGTTGGCAACATTCTGCCTCCTTTTGAATCTACACTGAGACAATTTTGTGCTCACAATCAAAAGTTTTTGTTTTTTCTCAAGTGATTTAGGTAAGAAAGGAACAAACTCTTCAGTTTGTCAAAAGATATCTGAAGTTTGAAAAGGCATCAATTGAATCCTACTAAATCAGCAGTCAAATTCCTTACATGCAAAAATGGCAGAATATTTAAATAGCATGCTCTTCTGAGTCACAGAGACCGCTTCTGCATTATAAGGTGTGTATGTTGGGTGAGGGTGCAAAGATAAGTTTGTTGAATAATGATGCTAGACCAACATCACTAGCATCCTTAAGCCTGAGATATGGAGATGGAGTAGATAAAGATTCGCAGCTGGCTTTTAATTGGCAGGCTATGAGACCAACCAATTTAAACATTTTTAAATTGAATGGATGAGTGGATGGATGGATGGATGGATGGATGGATGGATGGATGGATGGATGGATGGGTGGATGGATGGATGGATGGATGGATAGATGGGTGGATGCATGAACGAATGAGTTAAAATGAATGAATAAAAATTAATGCATGAAAGGCACATATTAAGTATTTACTGTGTGCCAGGTGCTATTCTAAGAAGCTGAGATACACTCTAATGTAGGAGACAATATTTAAAGGAGGTTCTGACTGCAAGACAGGTGGACAGCCCACAGAGTTTTATTGTTTCTGTGGCAGAGCAGGTGACAACACCCAGGGTCCCTTAGGGATATTGAATGAAATTTCTTTGTAGCCAGTAGGGGACTATGGAAGGTGGACATGAGCTGAGATGTTCCTCAGATTAATGGATATTTAAATAATTGCCTTGAGTAAGTATTTGTTTAAGTTACCAAAGGCACACATAGAACATATTCAATAGGCAAAAAGTACAAAAGAAGATGAAAAATGTGGGTGAGATTCTGAAAAGAACACCCTGGAAACTTATCTGTTCTCTTCTTAAAAGTTCTAGACAAACATAATTTTTTGTTTGTCAACAATATAGAAATGATTGGCTTTAACCTTAGTGTGTACACACACACACACACACACACACACACACACATACACACACACACACACACACATACACACACAGCATTCCAATGGGAGAGGTGGAGCCAGGAAACTAGTAAATTTGATATTATACTTATTTTGAAAGCCCACTATGAGATTATCGATACCATGAACTGTGATCTCATTCATGTGGGTATTCTTTCCAACACCAATTCCTAGTGGGAGTGGGGGCTTCTTCTGACAGTCTTGTTATTTCCTTGATACCAATGAATCCAAGGGCTTTTTCATCAGTCATCCTTTAATATCAAAACATGATCATTTTCCATTTATATTTCTTTGAAATATTTTTCTACCTTTCCTCCTGCACAATTCATCATTTGTGATGTGTTGCAGTCTTCCCCCACCCATCAAAGATCTTTCATTGCCCTTGGAGTGACCCAAAACTTAAATTCCCAGAGAAGGGGACTTTTCATGGCTCACTAGCATAGAACATCATTGGGAGGCTATTGATGTTTAAAAAACAAAACAAAACAACCTTTGTCCAGGGAAATTATTATACTCATTAAAAACACTGAATAATTTTCCAAATGAAATTAAAACCACTGTTTCCCTTGTATTTAATTTTTAAATTTTTTTGTCTTTATTAATTTGTTAGTTTACTTTAACTTTACAAGATTCAGTTCCACAATCCACTGAGTTTCAAATTTTTTCCCTTCCCCCTTTACTCCCCCCCCACATGGTGGCATGCAATCAAGTATAGGATCTGCAAGTACTTTCATATTAGACATTAGTAAGATTATATAGAAGGATAGTAATTGATGAAATGAACAATAGGAAAGAGGAAATAAAACCAAACAAGAAAAAGAAAGCACATAGTTTGTTTCCGTCTACATTCTTTCTTTCTAGTTCTTTCTTTGAATGTAGACATCTCTTTCCATCATGAGTCTTTTGGAGTTGTCTTATAATCTTGCACTGCTAAGAAGAGTCCAATCTATCAAAGCTGGTCATCACACATATGTTGTGTCTGTAATTGTGTACAAATTTCTCCTGGTTCTGCTCTTCTCACTAAGTATCAGTTTATATAAGCCTCTCCAGGTAAATATGAAGTATGTATGCTCTCATTTCTTATAGCACAATAGTATTCCATTACATTCATATACCACAACTTGTTTAGCCATTCCCCAATTGATGGGGATCCCCTTAATTTCTAATTCTTTGCCACCACAAAAAGAGCTGCTATAAATATTTTGTACATACACTTCTATAAGCCCTTTGGGATACAACCCTAGAAGTGATATTACTTGATCAAAGGGTATGCAGTTATTTATAGTTCTTTGGGTATAGTTCCAGATTGCGCTCCAGAATGGTTGAATCAGTTCACAACTCTACCAACAATGCATTAGTGTTCCAATTTTTCCACATCCTCTCCAGCATTTGTCATTTTCCTGTTTTGTCATCTTAGCCATCTGACTGGTGAGATGTGGTACCTCAGAGTTGTTTTGATTTGCATTTCTTTAATGAATTGTGACTTAAGTGTATTTTATCATATGCTTATAGATATCTTTAATTTTTTCCTCTGAAAATGACCTGTTCATATCCTTTGACCATTTATCAACTGGGGAATGACTTGTATTCTTATAGACTTGAATCAATTCTCTGTATATTTTAGAAATTAGGTCTTTATCAGAGACACTGGTTATAAGAATTCTTTCCCAATTTTCCACTTCCCTCTTAATCTTGGTTACATTGGATTTGTTTGTACAAAAACTTTTCAATTTAATGTAATCAAAATTATCCATTTTGCATGCATTTTATAATGCTCTCTAATGCTTGTTTGGTCCTAAAGTCTTCCCTTATCCATAAATCTAACAGGTAAACTATTCCTTGCTTTCCCAGATTGCTTACAGTATCAGCCTTTATACCTAGGCCACGCACTCATTCAGACTTGATTTTGGTATACGGTGTTCAATAATGGTCTATGCCCAGTTTCTGCCATACTATATTCCAGTTTCCCCAGCAATTTTTATAAAATGGTAAGTTCTTATCCCTGAAACTGGGATCTTTGGGTTTATCAAACAGTAAATTACTATAGTCATTGACTGCTGAGTCTCATGTACCCAATCTATTCCATTGATCCACTACTCTATTCCTCAGCCAGTACCAAGTAGCTTTGATGACTGTTACTTTATAATACAGAGTAAAATCTGGTATGGTTAGGCCACCTTCCCTAGCATGTCTTTTCATTAATTCCCTTGATATTCTGAAACTTATGTCCTTCCAAATGAATTTTTTACTCTTTTTTTCTAGCTCTATAAAGTAATTTTTGGTAAATGGATTGATATGGAAATAAATATGTAATTTAATTTAGGTAAAATTGGCATTTTTATTATATTAGCTCTACCCATCCATGAGCAATTGATGGTTTTTCAATTGGTTAGATCTGACTTTATTTGTGTGAAAAGTGTTTTGTAGTTGTGTTCATGTAGGTCCTGGGTTTGTTTGGGCAGATTCTCCAAAATTTATAATGTCTACAGTGATTTTAAATGGTATCCCTCTTTCTATCTCTTGCTGTTGGATTATATTAGAAATATAAGAATGCTGAGGACCCTTATATTTAATTCTTAGGCCTATACGTTTTCTATTGGCAGGATCTGTTGAAGTTATATCTTTTGATGGAATAGCTCCATGTACTGCTGTCCATCAAAATGTACATCAGTCTATACAATAGATAATTTTCATCCCCCTTTCTGTTGTGAATGGTTAGAACTATTTTGAGTGACTATATAATGCATTTAGGAAGGTCTACAATACTCTACAGATTGATATAATCATCACTATGCTATTCGCAAAAAGCAGCATCTGAAGGACCTTGACATTTATGGTAAATCGATACTCTAGGTGAGCTCTGTACTGGTCATTTCCTATGACATGCCAAAGATAGATATGCAACTCCTTACTTTATGTTTCCAATGAAACTGATAAGAAGGCTAATTAAGCACAATTAAATCAGTAACTATATCTTTTGTGTATTCAGGAGGGACCTTGCTAGAGAAATCTTTATGGTTCTTTTTAATTGTATTGATTTAAAAATGATGTTAGAGTTAACCAATAATAAGTATAGTGGGAATTCATGTTTTTTAAATTCTTCATTCATTTGTATGACACTAAAGGCAAACTAAACTTTCATTAAGCATACTTTCATTAAGGATGTCATTGATAAGTGTGGCGCTTACTCTCATAAAGAATATATAGAGATGGAAAAATACATATGTGTATAAATAGTTGTTAATATTTTAAACAATTTCTTGATCATTATGAAGTTTGGGATTTTTTCCAAATATCTGGCATTGTCTCCTTCAGATAATATGGATCCCTCAAAATCCTCCAAACTTTGAAACTTAGATTTTCATCTATATTCAGTCTCATCTAAGTGCTCTTCCCACCTTTGTTTTCTTTAGTGTCGTTTCTATTTCCTCATATTGTATTTTGGATATGATATTTTTGTAGTGCAAATGCTATCTTTCCCTACTTATTGATGGAGAAAAGAGCTTATATTCTTAATTTTATTTTATACTTTATTTAATTTAATTTTTCTCAGTTGCATTTAAACATTTTCACATTTATTCTTCAAAATTTTGAGTTTCATATTCCTTCCTTCTTTCCTTCTCTCCTCTTCTCACCTTTGGCATCAAAGTCATGCAATATAAAAGTATAAGTTCATGTAATTGTGTTTCTCTTGCTACATTCTTGCTAGAAATTATCTATTTTCTAATCTCTAACATAGATTGTGGTGTATGTGAAATGAACAATTTCCTTGGTGGGTATTTTGTATGCTCATCACGAGCACCACAAGATAAGATGATCAAGGGTCCCATGAAATTATTTGTTACCCTCAGGTGCATGAAATCCAATGTCTTTATTTGCCTCTCCAAGGAGAACCTATATTTCTACTTAGGTGAAATATCCTGATGCAAGCATACTCCATTATTAGATGCCCATTCAAGTCTGATACCTGAAACATAATAATCTGATTCACTGCATGATGTCCATACTGTCAACCTTCAGTCTTTTTTTTCAATTCTGACCTCCATCTATCGCATCCCATAGCAGGTGTACGTTATCATGTGGAAAATGAAACTTTTAATTGTGCAACTTAGAAGGTTTGATGGTCAGTCTCAGCCTGATAAAGCTGATGAAAGCACTTCCCATGATACACAAATTTACCTCTCTGGGCAGAGGTCAAGCAAGTTCTTCTATAACCCATCTATCAACCAATGTATCCATGTATCAATGTGTCTGTGTGCTAGGCACTGGCAAAACAGTTATTCCTGCCTAAAGGAGCAGAGATATGTTTATATGATCTGTCTGGAGAGGAAACACAAAAGTATAAACACCAGAGAATGGCAGGGGTGGAGTTAGTGAGAGGCACTTTCAATCAGAGAGATCAAGAAAGGTGACCTTTACCCTCTCCACCAAGATCATGTCCTTCCATTCCTTTCCCTTCTAACCTTTCTCTCAATCCCTCACAGTCAAGCGTTGCTTTCTAATTTTATGATTTTCCAGGACATTTTTAAATTTCTTTGTAAGAGAGCTTTCTGAGAGATAATCAGAATAAATCTGTGTAACATATCAGAGTCATTTCTATATAATTCACTGGGGGAGTTCATCTCCTTTCATCCTGAGTGACACTATTCCTTTTCAAAGGAAAAGGTGTATAAATTTGGCCAAAACAGTTCCCCACACTTCTTTTCTATGGAGTAAATACTAAAGCTCAAGATAATGTACCACAACCGTTAGCTGAACACACAATGCTACATAAATGTTAGCTAACATGACTTTGACACATAATGTGGTGTCTGGAAGCAAGCCTTATCCACAGTAATAGCTGAACTGAAGCCAATAAATCCTGTCCTTAGCCTCTTCAAATTCACTCTCACCAGCCATACTATTAGTTCAACTTGCACAGGCCAGCCTCCTTCAACTCAACAAGTAGGCATTTCCCAAAGAAAACTCCATGAGGGGCAATACAAATATTGATACACATATCAAGAGTTGGAGAATGAGTTCATATACACTCCTAGAAGAACATCATTATTTTATGGAGTATTCTCCCAGAACTATTAGGAGGGATGTGTATCAACCGGTATTAATTTCCTTTTTAAGCTTACCCAACTTGATAAAGACTCAACAAATGTTCAAGAATGGTCAGTCATCCAGAGTATCTCTGTCTCAGAACCTCATACATGAGGGACACATAACAATAAAACAGTAACAGCAGCAACAGTGACAACAGTAACAGAGCTGGACCTAGAGTCAGGAAGATCTGAGTTCAAGTCCTACCTCAGATACTCACTAGTTGTATGACATTGCTTAAGTCACTCAACCTCTGCTTCAGTGTCCTCAAATGTAAAATGGAGATAAAATATCACTTACTTCCCAGAGTTGTAATAAAGATCAAATAACATATCTGTAAAGCACTTAACACAGTGCCTGGCAGATAGGGTATGCTAGAAAAATATTATTATCATATTATTTAAAATTTTCAGTATTATATTACCTCATACATATGAGATCCATCTAATATATATTCAACAAGTTTATTAAGAATAACATGACACAAATAACCCATAAGTTTTTCTAAGTCAGAATGAATATATTTCTCTCCCAATTTTTTTTCCTTATTCTTTCTGAACTTTCTGGTTTTCTTTGAGGTCACCATCATCTTTCCAGTTACCCAGGTATACAACTTTAGAGACATCTGTGAATCTTCCTTTTCCTCATCCTCTGTCTCCAATCAATTACCCAGATTTGTTGATTTTATTTCCTCAACATCTCTACTCTTCTTTCCATTCATATGGTTATTACACTAGATCAGACTTCCATTGCACCTTCAGTAGAATATTATAAATCTCCAATCTGGTCTCCAGTCTCTCCCTTCTCTCTTCTATCCTCTTCATTGCTGCTAAGTTGAAGTTGATACTCCTAAAATGTAGATCTGATGATGTAATTCCCCACTCAAAAAAAAAAACCTTAACAGGTTGCTGTCATTTCTAGGATGAAATACAATATCTTCAGTTCTACATTAAGTCTTTACTAATGTGGGTTCCACTTGACTTTTCAGTTCAACTTAAAATTATTTGCCGTCACATACTCTCCATTTCAGTCACTCAGGTCTATGCTGTGTTCCTCCTACAAAATATTCCATCTTCTACCCCCATTTCTTTGCCCAGGCTGATTCACATACTGATTTATCCTCCCACTTCATCTACACCACTTAGAATCCCTGTCTTCCTTCAAAGAAGAGCTAAGACAACCCCTCCTACAGGAAGCTTTCTAAGTATGTTCTTTCATGTTCTCCCCCCCCCCATCAATCAAACAATCAATCAGTGTGTGTGTGTGTGTGTGTGTGTCTCACACGCACACACACACACATACACACACACTTTACTTACCTAATATATCCTCTGCACCCCTCATATATGTAAATTCATTTAAGACAAAAATTGTTTTCATAAGATCACAATTTTAGAGATTGAAGGGAACTTACAGGTAATTTCCTCCAAACTCTTCCCATTTTGTAAATGATGAAACTGATGCTCAAAGTGCCCAAGTGACTTGCCAGTGGTCACACACACACACACACACACACACACACACACACACACTAATTTGTGTCAGAGAAAAGCTTTGAACCCAGGCTTCCATTTCCAGCTCCAGCATCCTCCCCATTATACCCTTGCTGTCCTATAGCCCTCACGCCTAGCTCCAAACCTTGTATGTATCAGTTGTTCAATAACTACTCACTGAATTGAATCACAGATTACATACAAGCTGCCATGCTAAATGCCAGGAATAGAATGTACCACCTAGGTGTCACTGACTTACTGTTTGAGCCTTCCTCACAGAAAGGGGAGGGACCAGAGACCTCACACAAGTGCCCTGTCTCTACTTCCTTGGATAAATGGGTGAGGAATTTCTCCCATAATCCCTTTACTTCCCCTAACCTTTTTGCCTCTCTGAGAGACTCTAGAAGTGGGGAGTATAAGAAGAGGAAAAGGTAGCCTCAAGGGTCCTCTGGCAACAAGTCATAACAGCTTATTACAACCAATAGAAATAAAAGACAGGTTCCCGGCTTGAGGAACTAAAAGAATGTCCTAGGTTCACTTTCAGTTTTCTACTTCCAAGTTAAACTAGGAAACTGTAAAGCCAATCAGCAGTAGATTAAACGTGTACAATAAATGACTCACAAAAGATGCCACCAAGTGGTCTCCTTGATCAACAAACCAGGAATGAGTTTATGTATTTGATGAAAAGTAAAACCTTCTCAGAACTGGGCAGCAAGTTCCTCCCAATAACACTGGGTGGTATTTACAGTCATACTCGTTGAAACAATGGAGAATGAACTCTTTAAATGGATCAAAATCTTCAAAATAAGATGATTACAAAGATCAATAATGGGAGAGGTTGGTTTTTTTTTTTGCTTTTTTATGTCATGAATCCTTTGGCAGTCTGGTTAAGCTATGGACCCCTTCTCAAAAAAATCTCTTATAAATGCACAGAACAAAACACAGAAGATTACAAAGGAAACTGAACATTAGTGAAAATCATGATGAATTTGGGATTCCCTGAAATTATTGTTAGGAATCTGGGCTGTTGGCTTTGGGTTTGTGAGTGGGAGGTGATCTTCATGCAGAGATGGAGCATAAAAAAACAAGGGACAAAGAGAATCCCTTCAGCCTTTTGCTTTCACAACCTTTGGAGAAAAAAAAATGCATGATCGTTTGTTTGAGTATCATTCTGGTTGTGCTTTTTCTGGTGGCTGGTGCCCAGTCTCCCTGCAACATACATCTAATCTTGCTCAAACATCCTCTCATCATTTACTCTGCCTGTCTCACAGCATCCACAGCCTTCCTTCTTCTTCCAGATCTCATCCCCTCTGGAATCAAACCCTGTGAACCCCATATAGACAAGAAAAACTGCCACTTCTCCTAGAGAGTGATATTATTGATCATGGGAAGCTCTTACTTCCCTGGAGTTTGGAATTTTGCAGTTCCTTGCACTATAAGCAGCAGTACAATTGTCATCTGGAACAATATGGCTTGTGATTAAATACATATTAGTATATAACATGGGTACACAAGATAATTAATTAACCTAGTATGCCAGGTAGTGACATCAAATTATCACACACAGCAAATTTGTTGTGCAATACATATAATAGATATTGAATGATGCAAAACATTATTTACCTGGCTGCTACAGTGATGGGAGGTCTATCACATATGGAACATATTATAAGCATGTATCATATCAATCTATGCATGCCTACAGAACATAGAACACCTATTCTCCCTCTGGAAACTGGGATAACAAAGACTTACTTCATAGGGTTGTTGTGAGAAGCAAATGAAATAATATCTGTAAAGCACTTTGCACACCTTAAAGCATTCTATAAATGTTAGCAAGTATCATTACTAAGCTACAAAGGAAGGCTGTAGCCAGATTTTTGTGGCATTTGAAGTCATTCTCCAGAGTTTATGTTTTATTTTCTAGGCAAAGAACCACAGGAGGTTTTTGGTTTTTGGCTTTTTGTTCTGTAAGCAAAGAAACTACAGTTAGTCTAGTGCCTCTGGAAGAGTGTTTTTGGTAATTGTATGAAGGATAGATTAGACAAGAAAGAGCTGAGAGAAATGGTGTCCTCTAAGGAGACTGTCTCATAATAAACCAAGAGTGAGGTTAAAAGGGTCTAAATTAGGGTAGTGGCAGAGACAACTGAGAAGATGGGAGAGATGCAAAGGAGAGTATAAAGGTCAGATCAACTGGAATTGGTACCTAGAGGGATGGGAATGATAGAGCTAATAGAAAGAGGAGAATTAAAGGATGAGAGGATAATGGTGTCATGAGTAGAGATAAGATGGAAGGGAAGGTGAGGGGATAATGAATTAAGTTTAAGATCTATTGAGTTGAAGGTCCTATTGAGACACATATTCATCCAACAAGCATTAAGTAAAGTGTCTGTATTATTATTGCATGTAATAGACAGTATGGATATTATTCAATGTACAAAGACAAAAATGAAACATTCTCTGCCCTCACTGGGTTTTCATTCTAATGATGAAAACAAGACATACACATACACAGAAAATTAAATGCAAAATATACAAAATTAGATGCAAAGTAATTTTTAGTAAGAACTACATTAGCCATTGGGGGATTTTGGATGTTTCCTGTCGGAGATCACCCTTCAGTTGACCTTTGAATGAATGGAGGGATTTTATGAGGTAGAAGAGCAAAGATCCAGAGACAAAATTTGCATGCATAATGGAAAGTGGGCACTAAACCCATTCTTTATGAACCTGTGTGCAAAGCTATTTCCCATGTGGGAGAGGTTAAGGAACCTCCTTCCGGGAGAGTCATGATGACAATGGACAATTCAATGATGACGGATAGTGGATACTCCTTGGAGAGGTCTGGAACATGAGCACACATTCTGTAACTTGTTACCATCTGCTAACAATGTTGTGAATGGAAGCCTCTTTGGTTACAGGTCTATAATCAGAACTGGAGGGATGGAAGGTAATCAAAAGTTACAAGTTTATTTCAGCCCTTCTCTTCCAGGTGATTTCTTCTTGCCTCCTGGCATCCAGTGAAAGAAGTGAGCCAAGGCTACTAAAGGAAGGGCTTAAGGCCCTCCTCATCCAAGGCCAATATATTATCCATTAATACAAGATTAATTAATACAAATTTTATATTTGTAAGTTTTATACATATAATTAAGACAAATGAACAATATGGCCAACTAATCAAAGTACAATCAATAAAATATCTTGATGTCTTTTCCAAGATATTTTTTCTTTATTTTGAGGGAAGAAGATTGGAGAGTTCAACAACTTTGTGACCATCAGGAAGTCAGGAGAATAAGCGATGTGCTGTTCCAGAGAGGAGTACATACACCCTAAGACTATAGCCAGTCAGCCTTGCATGAAGGCTTAAAAGATTGAGCAGCAACATTAGAGAACCAGTCTAGCGTGACCTGTGATAGGGTTTGGCTAGCAGGGTCTCTGTATCTTGACATGAACTTGGTAGGACCAATGCTACTGAGATTCTTCTTAAAATCTGAGCCCCTTCTTCCCAGGTACTAAAGTGGTAAAGAGTACCCTTGAGTTCTAGAGGGTAGAAATGGTTATATTTTTTTTGTTTGAAATATCTTTCAAATAAATATCCCTTTGTAAAACCTAATTGATGATCGTTGGGTAAATGAAGCTAGTAATAGTCACTTACACCAAAGTGGGGAGAGAAACCAAACTGGAACAGGAGTTTGATGAGCTTTTAACATTTAGCATGGCTTTTAGCATTAGAGAAAATATGTCCCAAACTCTTGGCATTAACCCAAGAACTCTGAGGGGGAGATGTGGCCCACGTGGATCTGGGATCAGAGTACTCCCTGTGCACACATAAGGGAAAAGAAAGTATGCCAATTTGGGAGAAACATGGAATGACTTAAGGAGAGTACTGTATAATAAGCCTACAAAGGTAAGGGGGAGTCAGGTTAAGAAGGATTTTAAATGTCAGTCAGTCAGTCAATAAGCATTTATGCCTCACCTGCTATGCACACCAGATAGTGCACTAAACACTGCAGATAACAAAAAAAAAGGTCAAAAGACAGTCCTTGATCTTGAGGAGCTCACAGTCTGAGGAAAGACAATATGCACACATGCGTACACACACCCACACACCGTAAATTGTAGCTCAGAGAAAAGGTGCTAATATCACAAGAGGTGTTTGTAATTTCCCATAGAGAAAGTGGGCAACAAGTAAAACTTCTTTCTTGATCTTGGGGTTTGACAGTTAGATGCATATTTGAATGCACAGTCATGTGAAAACCAGGCCTTTGTCACCAATCCACTTACTCTGTTGCTCACAAAACCACCAAATTCCCCAAAGGGGAACTTCCCAAGGACAGTGAAGGGGCCAATATGTGACTGTTTAACCTCTCATCAATCCCCCAGGGGGATCCCAGCACAGTATTCTGTATCAGGCAATGCCTCTTATCACACTTTCTAGCCCCTTATGCCTTGCCTGATCTCATTTTCTCCTTTTTGTCCCTGTCTTTTATTTGGCCAGACTCTCCTCCACAGAGCAGTGTGAGTATGCAAGAAAATGCAAGCAAGCAGAAAAGAGAGGAAAAAAATCCACCACAGGGGATATGTGGCTGTGCTGAATCGCTCTTCTGAACAATGCTCTACATTATATTACAGTGACAAAGATTATAACTAGAATTGAGCTCTTTCCTCATTACAATGATTGTAATGGGAATGATAAATGGGTTCAAATAAACCTATTCATATTCTAATGTGAAGATTTCTATCTCCTCCACGGATGCTATATCTAACCCAATTTCATGATGTCATTATCTTGCTCGAAATGGAATAGAATAGATGACAGTGTAAAGAATCCGTCACATATATTTTCTATGGGTGTGTTATGATCTCTCCAATACAGAAAACATTTCCAAGGCTTACATTGTTGCATTGTTGACAATTTCCTTGTCATCAGATTTAGGTAAATCATGAAGGATGTCACTTACTCCATATACTTATGAGACTCAGGAGAACCTGGTGTCAGAGAGTCAGGCATCGGGAGAGAAACATTTGGGGCTTTTTTCCCAAGCTATTGGAGTGTAGGTGGTGCTATCTATGCCCTAGCCATTCTCCCATTCTCCCACAGAATCAAGGAATACCAGTCTCAAAACTGTTAGAAATGTGGGTACCCAACAAACATTGGAGAATTATATGATGAGTGTGGATAGGTACAATATATTGTCAGTGAAGCTTTGTGTAGCAGAAGCAGTATAAAAGATATTACCAGAAAGATGTATGATCCGAAAAGCAGTTGGTCTGGTCATGTAGTAAGAGCAATGTTCATATCTTCCAGCGTTATCTATGCAATCTCAGATCTATGGGAAAGAACTGAGTACACTGGGTAGACACATTATGGAAGATTTATAGGAAAACATGAGCAAGACTACTTAGGATGAGAAAGCAAATGGACCTGCTACTGGCATAATACTCAATACTTTCCCATAAACCTGCATGGTAATATCTCATGATGGAAGCCACTCAACAGATGCGTCAAGGCAGACTTTGTAGAAGACATGCAGTTCTGTAGTCTGGAATTCCAAATCTGGTATTCAGTAGTCTTCTTTTCACAGGTGGTCTTGACTGCCTTTTCTGTTTTTCTATTTCCTTGAGTGTGATTTAGTCCTGTAGTCCCCAGACAATGGTGCTGGTTTCAGTGGTTCTCAACCTTCCTAATGCTGCAACCCTTTAATACAGCTCCTCATGTTGTGGTGACCCTCAACCATAAAATTATTTTCATTCCTACTTCATAACCGTAATTTTGCTACTCTTATGAATTGTAGTGTAAATATCTGATATGCAGTATGTATTTTCATTGCTACAAATTGAAAATAACCCACAGGTTGAGGACCACTGTGATACAGTGTGTTCTATCTGGCCAAGATATGTGAAGAACACAATTATTAAAACCAGGAGCTATTTCCCCAATGGATGAGTAGGAGTGGGAGTAGGAGAGAGAGAGAGAGACAGAGAGAAAAAAAAGATAGAGGAAAATAAGACAGACAGAAAGACAAGCATAGAGAGACACAAAGACAGAGACAGAAACAAACAAAATGTTCTCAAAAGATTAACCATCATTTGAAAAAATTCTCCAAATCACTAATAATGGGAGATATGTCAGTCAAGTCTGGGTAGCCTTGTGTGGTAAGATGGTGCTTAACAGCAGGGAATATAAGGCAATCAGAATGGGCTGGGATGCATGTAGACTGCAGTCAGAGAGGAGCTGTGATTTACATAACTAAGTAAATTTGTTTGCTCCTGATGAACAGAACTAGTGGTAGTTACAGGCAAAGTGATGCTTAAAACAGGGAGAAAAACTCTTACTAGATAAGAACATGCATTAGGATTGAGACTAGAGATTTCATTAGAAAAACTTTCAGATGAAGACTCTCTACTAATGAGAGATGGTCACTTCTCTGTGACTTATAGTCAGTTGCCAAGAGCACTGAGATGATGACAATGATGAGGATGGTGACAATGATGAGGATGGTGACAATGATGACGATGGTGACAATGATGAGGATGGAGATACCACCCAGATTTTGATAGCACTTTAAGGTTTTCAAAACAATTTACAAATAACTCATTTGATCCTAACAACAACCTTTTAAGGTAGGTGTTACAATTATCCTCTTTCTACAGAAGAGAAAACTGAAGCTTAGGGAAAATAAATGACTTGCCCAAGGACCCAGAGCTAGGAAGTGTCAGGATTTGGGTGCTCTTAACTGCCTGTCCAGTACTTTGACACTCTACCCAATTGTACCTAGTAATTTCATAGATGTGGAACCATCCTCAACTAAATCAGATTATAAATCTCCACTGCCTTAGGAAATGATCTTCATGAGATTATGGGACTGAAAGTTGTCTTCATTGTGATTAATGCCCCAACAAGGAGCCTCTCCAACAATAGCAAGGCTGATTTTTTCAAGACCTTTTCCAGCTTCCAAAGCTTATGTTCCACTGACCACCAGTTCTATGAATGTGGTCCTAATCTCCCTCATCACATCTCTAGTCCCACATCACAGACCACCTCCTGGACATTTGGAGGAGATAGAGACTTCACTACAGAACAACAGGTTGAACAAAGGGAGTCTTTAACTTTCAGATGTGTTGTAATCTCTGCCTGGACCTGTCCTGTGGAATTGCCTTAAATTTGTCCTTTAATATTTCTATAAAGCCAATATTTTGAACCACTGGATGACAACTTGTTTCCATTCCAATTGCTGGGTCACTGCCTAGACAAAAAAAAAACTCCATTTCAAATAAAAAATACTGTTTAGGGCTAGCGCAGTAAGGCTTCTGCCCAAATCAAACTCATGATGCTAGAAGCTCTTTATAGAGTCAGACCACCCCACAGGGATTTGACTAATCATAGATTTAGATCTGGAAGGAATTTAGAGACCATAAAATCCCTCTGCTATATTTAACAGATAAGGAAACTGAGGGACAAAAACACTAGATGATTTGCCCATGTCTAACAGCTGATAAGGGGCTGAAGTAGGATTTAATCTCAGGTGTCCCTGACTCTAAGACCAATGCTCTAGGCACTACAAAATATGATTCTCAACCTCCCTCCTCCCCCACCAATACACACATACATTTTGTACTGCTTTGAAATAACTTACTTTGCTATGACAGCTTGGCTATCACCATTTTAATATTCCTGCGATGCCCAATTTTAGATTCTCTATGGTAAATGATACCTCCACTTTTCTGTACTTTAAGCATCTAAAATTCAGCAGGTCCAAAACAAGACCCCACCCATAATGCACCTCTCCTAATTTCTTTACTTCCTTTAGCACACTTTGCTAATCCTTTGGGCAATCCAGATTCCCAAATTTAGAGTCATGAATGACTCCTTTCACCTTACCTTCCATATTCAATAAGATATCAATCATACCTCCAAAATTTATCGTTCATACTCACCTTTCTATTTACATAGCCATTACTTAACTCATTCCCTTACTGCCTCTTACTTAAATAGCCTCCTTTCAGCTTCCAATGTTTCACTTCTCCAATCCATTTCCCACAACAACAGTTTCAAATATTTTTTTCCTAAGGCATAGGTTTAATGATGCCACACTTCTCCTCAAAAATCTTGACTAGCTCCCTACTGCTTCTAGGTTAAAATAACAAACTCACCATTTGGGCTCTACCTAGCTTTTAAAACATAATTTGCACAATTATCTTCCACAAACACTGAGGTCTGACCTGCTGACCCCAAACTAGTATATTGAATGTGCCACTTTTATGTCTCTGTCCATGTAATTCTCATGCCTTAAATTGCTCTCTTCCCATCTCAAGCACTGGAATTCCTAGCTTCCTTTAAGACTTAAACCAAACATTCCCTCCTCTCCAAAGTCTTTCCAGAAAACCTTCTCCACCAGCTCTTAGTTCTCTCTTTTTCCCTCATATTTTCAATGACTAAATTATATAGAATCAATCAATCAACATTTTTTAAGTGGCCCGCTATGTACTAGGCACTGTTCTAAGGTACCAATTGCTGGATATACAGAAGGAGGCAAAAGGCAGTCTCTGCCCACAAGGAGCTTACAATATAATGGGGGAGACAACATGTAAACAAATATATACAATGCAAGCTATATGCAGAATGAATTAAACGAGGGAAAGTACCATAATTAAGAGAGTGTGGGAAGACTTCCCTTAGAAGGTGGGATTTTACCTGCACTTCAAGGAAGGCAGGGAGGTCAAGAGTTGGAATGAAGGAGAGTGAGTGTTCCAGGCATGATGGACAGCCAGAGTCCTGCTCTCCAACAGAATTTAAGCTCTTTTGAGGGTAGAAACCACATTATTTTGTATTTCTAGCCTAGAACCTAGTACACTGTATGCTAGAGACTAGAAGATGTACTTCTCTCCCGGATAGCTACAGGAATGTATGGATTTTGTACGTAGCTATATATTTTTATGTTAGCCCTCCTCCCCATTATAATAATTATACATTATTATGTAAACTCCATGAGGATAGGGACGTGGCTTTGTGTCCTTTTGCCTTTCTTTGCATCCCCAGAGCTTAGCACAATTTCTAGCACATAGTACTTACGAAATGTATATGGATTGATTGGTTGGTTAGGTGTTTGAGATGTGTTGTTCAGGCTTAATAAACCGCTGTTTCCCTTTTTCATTCTGTGTTATAAGAGACAACTCTGAGTAGGGGAGCAGGAAGCATAGATTTTGAAATCAAGGTGATATAAAAACTAACTAAATCTTTTTTTTTAAAGAAAGAAAATGGAAATCAAGACTTTCAAAAGAAAGCCTCATTCCCCTGATTCTCCTGGCACAGCTCAAAATGATCAGTGTACACACAGAAAGTGGCTTCAGGGGCCACAAAATTGAGTCCGTTCTATGGTATAACTATTCCATTAGGAATCATATGATTCCAACCCTGTTCCCAGTCCACCAGACAGAAGAGGCAGTGGGATTTCAAGATATCAGAAAGATATCTCCACCAAAGGATCCAAACAAAAACCAAAGCATCCTTCTCACAGCTCTTAGATGCTTGAAATTCTACACATAGACTTTTTTTTATCCCTACTTAAAATGTCAGTCCCTGTGGAAGAGCTCACAATGATGATTATCGGAATATAAACCTCTGTGTGAATGAGCTTATCAGCTCCATTCCTGAGAGCAAGTTTTCCTATTGGAACCATTCATCTCAAAGTTAAACAAGCACAGATCTATATAAAAGCAGAATTTCTTAAGAACTCTGGACTTAGGAACAAGTACCTGATTTCAAGTCCCAACTCTGATTTGTCATCTCTGTAACCTTGAGTAAGTCACTTCACAGCAATGTGGTACAAGGGTAGACCACTGGCCCTTGAGTCTTGAAGACCTAGTTTCAAATTCTGACTTAAACACTTACTAACTGTGTGACCTTGGGAAAGCCACTTAACTTGACTTTAGTTTTATCATCTTTTGAAATGGAGCACCTACCAAGATGATTTATTTTGAGGATCAAATGAGACAATATTTGAACAGCACTTAGCATCATGCTTGGCATCTGGTAAGGAATACATAAATGCTCATTCCCCACCCCACCTCTCCTATTCATCATTAAAAGGAGGATGATAACATTTGTACTGCCTTTTTCAGATGGTCATTGTAAGGAAAGTGGTTTTTAACAGGAAAAGTGCTATAATTACTCATTCATCCATTCAAGAAGAAGTATTTATCAAACATCTATTATGTGCCAGGCATTAAATTACAGGAGAAAAGACTGAAGACCTGAAATGATCTTTGTTCTTATCATAAACATTCAGTCATTCCAATTGTGTCTGACTCTCCATTGACATCTTTTGGGATTTTCTTGCTATATCCTTCTCCAATTCCTTTTACAAGTGGGGAAACTGAGGCAAACTGGTTTAAGTTCTATCCTGGGACTCTATCCACTGTACCATCTAGTTGCACCTGAAATAATCTTAGGAATCATCTATTCCATACCCCCATCTCATTTTACAGGTGAGAAAATCCAAACCCAGAGATGCAACATAAATTGCCCAACATTACACAGGTTCTAAATGGGACAGGTGGGATAAGAACCCAAATCCTCCATCTCTAAATCTATTAGCACTTAGTCCACTATTCTACCTGCCTCGAGAAGGGGGGGGCTCTGCCACAGAGGTAAGACTAGAGCATAGGTAGAAGAGATAGAAGCAGCATTAAGTTCAAACATTGGTGGCTTGGATGTTTTGTGGTGTGTAGCAACGGGAACAAATATGACTCAGAGGAAGAATGCTTACATCATCCAGTGTCCCAAGTCCTGAATTAGATTTCCAGTGAAATAAACTTTAAGAATTAATGGAAATGCAAGACCTTAGGGCACAGGAAGGCTGATGTGGGGGAAGAAGCGGAGCAAGGCTAAACCAAGAAAGAGAATTCCTGAAGAACAGCCAAAGAAAAGATCATCTGGTAGCCCCCAATGTTAAATAAGTTTTCATGAAAACAAAGTACAAAACTGGCTTTGTCCACCTCTTGAAGAACCACATGGTTGTCAGAGCCCTCTAAATTCTGGCATCCCAAAACAGAGTTTTGATTGCCCTAGCTGAGTTATAAATATGCCAGAATGAGAACCTAGGATTTGTGATTCATGGTTCAGCTGCTTTCTTTTTCTTACATATTTATATCAAAAGTTTTCCAAATGTATAATGTGAACATGATTCCAATATAGGGGGAGCAGGATTCGCATTTCAGTCAATCAATAAATACTTCTTAGACACCCACTTCGAGTCAGGCACTGTGCTAATCACCCAGGCTACAAAGAAAGGCAAAAGACAATCCCTGCTCTCAAGGAGCTCATGGAGGGAAAAACATGCAAATAATTTGACAAGCAAGCTATATACAGGATAAATTTAGATGATTAAGTGAAGGAAGACACAAGAACTAAGGGGGATTGGGAAAAACTTCCTGTAGAAAGTGGGATTTTAGCTGAGATTTGAAGGAAGCCATTGACTAGACAAAGGAAAAGAATTCATCTCTTCCCTCACATAAACCACTTGCTTTGCTCCTGTTGGCCATGGCATTATGAACAGCCAAGGATGTACAGACACAGCTCCCTCCAGCAGCCTTGCCAGCCAGCCCAGCATGTGTGCAGTATAATTCCATCAAAGTTGGCACTTCCTATTCTAACTTGTGCATGGGGAGATTGTTTTTTTCTCCTGCAGCTCTCTAAGAATTTCATGGGGCTTTAATGAATACCTAAAAGGGGCTACAGCCCTCACAGGCCTCCGCCAGATGTTGTTTAATAATAACATCACTCAGTCTTTTGGGAGACTAGATTAATGGGGCTGTACTTGGCCTCCTGCTATGTCATCTCCCTTAAAAGTTTACAGTTTCATTAATTTTCTTTATGTGGATGTAGGCAAACACAGGCCTCTAACTCTTCTCATGACAATGGTGTAGACTCTACTAGGAAATTGAAATAAAGCAATTATGAGGCCAAGAACTGATAGGAATGACTACTTGTTTCCATGGTGGTACTGTCAATTAATTTTTAAGTATGCATAATCTCAAGTAAACCAATAATTCATTATTAAAATATGTTGTTGCCAAGAAGGGTCTAGGAGCAGATATATGGCACAGCAGATAAGAGTGCTGCATAGAGAGTCAGAAAGACTCATCTTCCCAAGTTCAAACCTGACCTCAGACACTTACTAACTCTGTGACCCTGGACAAGTCACTCAACTCTGTTTACCACAATTTTCCCATCTATAAAATGAGGTAGAGAAAGCCCTAGAGTCAAGAGGACCTGAGTTCAAATCTGGCCTCAGACATTTGACGTACTTACTAGTTGTGTGACCTTGGGCAAGTCACTTAACCCCAATTGCCATGCCTTCTCCCCTCCAAAAAAATAAAAGTAAAAAGAATTTCATGGAGCCTTACTAAATACCTAAAAGGAGGTATAGCACTCACAGGCCTCCACTAAATATCATTTAATAAATAACCCTATTCTGTCTTTTGAGATACAAGTCAGTGGTTCTCAACCTTCCCAATGCTATGAACTTTTAATAGAGTTCCTTGTTGTGGTGACCCTCAACCATGAAATTTTTTTCTTTACTACTTCATAACGGTAATTTTGCTACTGTTATGAATCGTAATATAAACATCTGATATGCAGGATGTATTTAAATTGAACATAACCCACAGGTTGAGAACCACTGTACTAGATTAATGGGGCTGCAACTCGGCCTCCTGTTACGCTGTCTCCCTTAAAAGTTTACAGTTTCATTCATTTTCTTTATGCAGATGTAGGCAAATACAGGCCCCTAATAATACTTATGGCATTAGTGCGATCTTCACTAGGAAAGAGCAGTCTGAACCAAAGCCCAAAGTTAACCCTGAAGCTTATCATTCCTCTTCTACAGCAATGGTATATTACCCAGGCTTCTCTACAATGTCTCTTTATTATAAAGAAAACTTCACAAAGATTATAAGGAGTCAACACATTTTGTTCATGTTTATAGTCCTACTTATAGGAGGATATTTAGAGACCATACAATTTAGAGATGAGGAAACTGTGTCCCAGAGAGGATAGGTGAAGGGTCTAGAATCCAAATCTTGACTACCACACTCTACCACAGCTATCCCATACCTGATTTGGGTGTTCTATGTCCTCTGGCAACCTAATCTTTAAAAAAAAAAAAGCATTCAGTAGTAATATGATTTCCAATATGATTCCATTATGTTCATTCCAACAAAAATGTCTTCATCCCCCAAAATGAAGCCAAGAATAGGTGACAATCTCCTTGTCCTTCACTATTCTCACGTGGTCAGATTTCACCCTATTATTCCTTTGACATGGTTTCTAATATGAACCTCACTCTTTAGGGAAGCCTTGCAGCCCTGTAGAAAGAACTCTGAACTCAGAGCCATGGGACATAAATCTGAATTTTGGCTTTGCCACTTGTTACCTGAGTGACCTTAAACAAATCACTTAGGTATTCTGGGCTTCAGAAGCTCAAAGTCACATCTGACTATTGACTACACAGACATTGGAATTTTTACCCAGTAATCTTTAGCTTAAAATATAATAATACTAGCTAATATTTTAAGATTTGCAAAGCATTTTACATATATTAATTCATTTTATTTGAGACTCCTAACAGGTCTGTTCCTTTGATATATAGAATAGAGTCAGTCTTAGAGACAGGAAGATGGGTTCAAGTGCCACCTCTGAGATAAATACACACACACACACGTGAAATCTAAATGTGAAATATAAATTTCACATCAGTAGACTTTAGGTACAAACCAGAGTTATCCACATAAATAAAATCACAGGCCAGATATTAATAATAATAATCCTAAGGTCTGGCTATAATATTAAAACAGGGAAGAGAACTGCACCAAAGCAAGATGACAAAATTAGTCTCTGCCCAGCATTTTATATACCAAAGCATCGTCATTTTGAAGGAAAGCATTTTATTAAACACCAGCTTCAATTTCCTCATTCTTTCTTAGATCTAATAAAATCTTTACACCAAGTAGCATGTGTGTGCATGCGTGTGTGTGTTTAGATACCATATCTGTGCTTTTATCCAAATAGGGAACTCCTAATGAAAAAAACTCTCTAGATATACTAGTAGATAAGATGCAAGATGGTGTGTCAGAAAGATTTCATTGTGACCATATCTTCCTCATCTTGAAAGGTCCCTACAATAACATTTCACCATTCCAAAAAATGATGCCAGGAATGACCAACATAAAAATCTTCTTATTCTTCTCTATTCTCACATAGTCAGACCTAGCCCTATCATCCTTTTCATGCAGTACCTAATACTAACCCCTAGCTAATAATGCTGCCTTGGACACAATATCTGTCATCCTGGCCAAGTCATTTAACCCCTTCAAGTCTCAACTACCCATATTATAAAATGACAATAATAATCACTTCACCTAGATACTCCACAAATCACACACACACACGTACACACACAAACACACACACGCACATTATATAAATTATATTAAATTAAACAACTCATTTTCAGGGAGCTGTAGACATGTAAGGTACTATAAAGTGTTTTGTGAACCTTACAGTACTACATAAATGATGGTTATCATACACACAAAAGAAAAAAACTTAAAATTTTTGTTCAACATAATATATGCTGTTCAGCCATTTTTCAGATACATTTCACTCTTCATGACCCCATTTGGGGTTTTCTTGGCAAAGGTACTGGAGTGGCTTGCCATTTCCTTCTCCAGCTCATTTTACAGATGAGGACACTGAGGCAAAGAGTTAAGTGACTTATTCAGGGTCACATAGATAGTGTCTGAGTCTAGATTTGGACTAGTCTTCCTGACTCCAGGCCCATGTTCTATCAATTGTAGCACCAGCTAGCTGCCTAGTCCAACCCATTCTTCATCTCATTTTACAGATGAAGAAACTGCAGCAAAGAAGGACAAATGATCTATTTAGGGACACAAGATTCATAGAGGAAGCGCTAGAAGGAAATCAGAGATGACAGAGAACCCACCCCTCCCTTTACAAATGAGGAAAAATCAAGTCAAAGGAGGGGAAGTGAGCTGTCCAAGGTCACAGAAAATTAGTATTAGAGGCAGGATTACAATCCAGGTCCTCTGAGCCGAGCCAAGCCTCTAACCATTGTACAACACTGCCACCTCCCCTTTTAAATTATCTCCCCTAGGATAGACACAGTATCCTGTACAACACTTCCTCAAAGCACCAAGTAATATATGCTGTACTGAAAGAATCTTGGACTGAAAGTTAGAAGAAATAGTTTCTATTCCCATATCTGCTCCCAGACTTGCTCCATAGCCTCAGACAAGACATTTTCCTGCCATGTGCCTCAGTTTGCTCACCTTTAGGATGAGAGGGTTAAACGGGGTGATATCTGAGTTGAATTCTCATGCTCTATAATCCTAAAGTATACAAATAAAAGGTTGACTGATTCCTTTTCATCATCAATTAATAAATTTGGATTGACAAGAAATATTCCCACTCCCAAGTCAATCCACTGCCAATCCAATTAACTCCAATTAGAACTAAGAGTTTTAATTAGTTTCCCTGATAGATTAAAAGAAATCTCAACATTGTGCTAAATATAAATCTTCCTCCTCTCTTTTCCAAACTTGGCAACCTCCCCAACTCCTAATGCTTCTTTCAGCCCCTCTTTCCCCTATGTATTTTCCCTGGTTCCTTGTTCTTTGTTTCAGTTTATTGAGCATGTATTCTTGTTCTTCTTCCAGTGGCTGACCCTGATTTAGCAGAATTCTCTTAGGAGGAGAGACATGGTCATTTTAAATTACATAACTCATTTTCATGGAGCTGTAGGCGTGGAAGGCTCTATAAAAGGTCATAAGGTCTGGTTCCTTGCCTGAGGTTGAATTCTCCCAATTCCATGCCAGACAGACCTCCCAACTTAAAATCTGTAAGAGAGGGCACTCCAGTGTCTCGTGTAACACTGAAAGGCCTAGGGATCATCTTCAAGGGGATTTAGTCCAATGAATATCTAAGCTGATGACTTCTTGGACTTTGGAAAGGGTCTCCTTGCCTAAAAGATATCTCCCCAAACTATTGCCTGATATTCCACCATTCAGTATTCATTCCTGTGGCTCAAGATTTTGTTATTTAAATACAAACACTCCTAGGAATAGTATAGAGTAATCCCCAAACAACTGGCTTCCTGTCAATTTATACTCATTCATATTTAACTTCCTACTACCACCATCCAGATATCCAATATACTTTAAAGACAATCTTCCTTGGTCCATAGCCTACTCAATACACTATTCTTGTGATACACTCTTCTGAAATGTCTACTACTAGCAAGGCTCAATCAGGTACCAAATTATAGGACATATTCTTAATGTATGTAACCATAGGGCACTGAGTCTGAGGGGTCAGATTATGAAACAACTAGTGAACAGGTGATAAGTAGAGGAAATGGAAAGCTGTAAGTTTCCTACAATGGCCACATAGATTAACTATCAACCACAGAGCTAAGTATTAAATAAAGAATAGTAAAGATATGGGCACCTAGGTGGCACAGTGAATAAAATACCAGCCCTGCAGTCAGGAGCATCTGAGTTCAAACCCGGCCTCATGCACTTAACACTTACTAGCTGTGTGACCTTGGGCAAGTCACTTAACCCCAATTGCCCTGCCCTCCCTCCTCCAAAAAGCAAAAACAAAATGAGTAATGATGATAAGGTAGTGTAGTAGATAGAGAACCAGACCTGGAGTCAGGAAGACTCATCCTCCTGAGTTCAAATATGACCTCAGACACTAACTAGCTGTGTGACTCTGGGAAATCCACTTAACCCTGTTAGCCTCACTTTCCTCGTCTGTAAAATAAACTGGAGAAGGAAATGGTTAAACCATTTCACTTTGCCAAGAAAACCCCAATCGAGGTCATCAAGAGTCAGATATGACTGAAATGAATGAACCACAAGAATAGCAAAGAGTGATAAGCAACCAGATAGACAAGGTTGGTTAGAAGAATCAGGACATATTGTGTGTAAATGATGGACTCCAATGTGGTCCTCCAAAATGGAGAGTCAGGGAGAAGAATGTACATTGGAAGCCTGAGGAGCCAAGGAATAAAGGAGGCGATGAGCATTTAGATGTTTGGGGAATAGGGAGGAGACCTGTCTAGCTAAAACAAACTTGGCTTAGTTAGATTTAATTCTATTATCCATCCTTTGGACAGTGAAGGGAATGATTAGTTCCTTAAAGGTAAGGAAGATGACTTTGATAATTTACTATATTTTTCTTCATCTCAGTATACCCAAAATATACTGCCACATGCCCTATGCAGTAAATGTGAAAGGAGTAAAAGTCATTGAACAATTAAAATAAGGGGGACTATAAGAAGAAGGTTTAGAAGGAAATGTTTATCAAAGCTCAAGTAAGGACCTTATTTAAAAGAAACACAACCCTTTCATCAAAAAGAGCTTCATCAATTATTGAGAAAATGTAAAGAGTATGAGAGTATGTTATCTAAATAACTTGGGAGATGCTAACACATCAGTTAGTTATTCTTTCTGGGCATTATTTCTTACTCAGTAATAAAGAAAAACAACTGAGGCCTAAATTTAATATCAAACTGCCAGGGAAATAAATGTCATATGTCCACAGAATTTTAAAGTCTCCCTCTGATCTCTTAGAGATAATTATGACCACTGAACTTACAGACAGAAAATTTGGCTTTGAATCATGGCTTCAATTCATACATTGGAAGACTGTAAGCTATGTACCTTTGGACAAGCAACTCCTCCTTTCCAGGCCTCAGCTTCCCCATCTGAAGGTGAGATGGTTGGAGTAGATGATTCATAAGGTCTCTTGCAGTTCCAATGTTCTGTAATTCATTTCCTTGTTCATCCTTAGTCTTAATATACAACTTTTGGTTCCAGGTCTTTAAGGGTTTTGGGGTAAGGAATCCCCAGTGCAGTCAAGTTTTGCCCTGCTGTGTAACTCTGATAGGTGAGACTGTGACTTTTATTTTTTATGCCTCACTATATTTTCTTTTTTGTTCATTTATTTTCTTTTCAATTTATGGAATAAAATGAGCATTTCCATAGCACATTATAATAAAAAGATGATTACACATGAAACTGCAGATCTACCATGTACATCTTTCTATTCCCTCAAAACATACAAAGTTATCATGCAAATTTTCCCCCTCCCACATACCCTCTATGATAGCAAGCACAATAACCTGTCACTTCAATTATGAGACATGTCCATATTTGTGTACTTGTGCTCAAAGCCTATACCCTTAATTTTCAAACTAGTCGCTACACGTCCCTTTCAAAGTTATGTTGATACTAGTCTTTGATTTTTAATTTATATTTCTAATCTGCAATTTTTAAAGTGCTAGAAATTGCACAGGTCTGAGCTCCCTTCTCTACTTCATGATTCTTGATTAAACCATCCAGAAGAGGAAAACATATTCTGCTTGAATTTGACTCCTCTGAACAAGATGTCCTTACCGCACAACACACAGGGAGAGAGAGAGGGAGAGGGACAGGGAGAGGGGGTGGATAAGCTGACCACCTGAAATTTCATCATCATGAAAAATGATACAAGTTTTGATATTCAATGCTATCTCAATTCAGTTGACTCTCCACTCTGATTGGAGGACTAAAGCATGAAGCACAAAAATTCCTCCCAAAGCTTTTCTTTACAGAGGGCTCACAATCTTCCTAACAATTCCATTTTCCATTGAGTGCTCTGATTGACTTTGAATGACTTTGAAAAACCACTGCCCTTGGAGGAAGGGGAATACCCCACAGCCACCTCCTTTCTACTTTCCCTTGCATGTTGTCTTCTCCCATTAGATTGTAAGCTCCTTGAAGGCAATCATCCCTTTTGCTTATTTGTATCCCCAGAGTTTAGCACAATGCCTGGCACATAATAGATATGTTAATAACTTAATAAATGTTTATTGAATTAAATAGAACTGAAATCAGAGTAGGGAGACCTGGGCTTATTCTGCAGTGTTTCCACTGACTAGTTGCATAGTAATGAACTAGTCACTTTACCTCTCTAAGTCTCAATTTACTGATCTTTAAAATAGGGATATGTTAGAAGAGGAAATCATCATAAGATCATAGTTCTACAGCTGAAACAACCTTTGATTGTCAAATTTTGTCAATCAGCCAGATGAGGAAACTGAGGTCCAGAGTGACAAAAAAAATTGTCCAAGATAGGTAAGCGGCAGATGCAGGATTCAAGTCGAGTAGGGGGTCAGATAAAAATTAGTGACTAGGTCAGAGTTGAGGCGAGCCTGTTGTAACAAGAACCAGTGTAACACAAGAGAAATGGGAAATGGGAAGGAGCAATGCTACCAAAGAGGCTACAAGGTAGGTCACCTGAGCATTGGGAATGTTCAATCACTACCACTTTCCCAGAAGTTCTATGACTGTAGGTCACAGGAGGAAAACTCAACCTTATCCCCATACCTATGGGATCCATAGTCATGTAATGGTGGCTGGTGTCAAACTTATAGGTTATCTAAGTAAGAACCCACTCTGTGTCTGTCTTCTCTACCTGGTTTTAATCAAGTATCTCTCAGAAGGACATGATCCATTGGAGAAGTGGGTAGCCTGAGGCATATTATAGGCTATTGCAGGTGAATAAAATATAAAGTCATAATGAAAACAGTGATGAGAGTTTAGACTGAGGGAAACTTATAGTCTTAAAAACATCGCAGCCAAGGGGATAGAGAGCCAGGTACAGTATGCCAAAGACCCCAATTTAAATCCTTCTTGTCCTACATACTGACTAAATGACCCTGAGCAAATCACTTAATCCCTCATGGCCCCAGGCAACTCTCTAAAACTATAACCACTGATCAAGAAAGTATTGCTCTGTCTTGCTGGAGTTTGGGGAATGTAGATTAATATATACAAATGTATGTACATGTGTGTATAAACACACACACACAGATGTACACAATTCTTCCCAAAGCCTCCTTTATTAGAGGTCTCATAACACTTCTGGCAACTCCATCGTCATTCCATATGTATGTATGTATATGCATGTATACATATATGTGAAATATGTGTGTATCTCACATAGATACATAGGTAACCAAAGCTAGATTAGATAGAAAGAAAGAAAAAGAAAGAATGAACAGTGACTTTGATTTCTGATCAGCTTCAGAAACCATGCCCCTGAAAGAGTAGGGTACCTTTGATTAGTAAAGTATTCCTTACCTTTATCATATCTTATGCCTCGGGTCATCTGTTGCCACCAAGCTGAGTGACCTCATTTCCATACAGTCTGCAGTCCTGATGGCTAGTCACGCTGATGATGGGAACTGACCTTTATATCTCATGCTAACTTTTGTAAAGTGCTTTTCATACACTATCTCTTTTAAGCCTCACAATAACTATGGGAGAGAAGTATTACAGGCATCATTGTCTTCATTCAACAGAGGAGAAACCTAAACTTTAGAGAGATTTAGTTACAGGGAAGCTGGGAAAAGTTGCTTAAAGATGGGATTAAAATTGAGTCCTCCTGGCTTCAAGTCCAATATTCAAAAAGAACAGAGAAAAAATGATCATTTTTATAAACTTACTCATCCTAAGGCTCAAATTCCCATCCATGAGAAATTTGTTGAACCTTTGGGTCACAGAGGCAAATTCTAATTTGGTCTAATATTACAAAGTCCAAGGAATGAGTCATACAAAGACCCTTCCAGATCTTTTTGGATGCTGCCTCTGGGAAGCAGCTCATTTCTTAGAAGGTCCATAGTCATGCCTGCTGTGATACTGTCTGTATTTCTCTATGCTTTAATCAACCACCTGGTACCCCTTGGTGTCCTGGCTATCCCTGCCCATTCCATGCCCTCTGGCACTGGCAGTACTTGAGAGTCATTAGGTGACTATTGTGCATGAAGTTTGAGCCCCTCAAATGGTATTGATGAGTTTTTCCATACAATGTTAATCACTCCCCTGGAAGCCACAATCCACAAACCCCTCTCCCCAATGCTTCACTTATTTGGCAGGTGACTTCCAACAGGTGCAGCTGTGTCTTAGGAGGCACATGATGCCTGCCCATCAAGATGGCCAGAGAGGAGTAGTGCCTTGAGAAGATCTGATATTTGCATTGTAATGCAGCCTGCCAATCACTCCCTGGCATCTATACCCCCAAGGCAAGGGTCCAAACAGCAAGCAAGGAGGCACAATGCCATCATGGCAGATGGACATGAACAGACGGGGCCAAGAGACTCTGCACTCACACCAAGGAGGAGATGGGCAGGGGAGGGGCTCAGCAATTCAAGCCAAGAATATTAAAATGGCCATTTGTCCTGGGATGATGAACCTCGGGCTCAAGAGCAATGTCATTTCTAATTATAGCCGGAATCTGATTTCTTGCCCATTGTGGGAAATCAGTTCTGTGACTAGAGTGGTTGGGGGCTTGGCTAGCCTGAGTCAGTACAGATTTTGGTAGGAACCACTCAATGGATGATGAAATCTTTGTAGGGGATAAGCTGTGTAAGAGAGATGGATACCCATATTTATTCCTCTCTTTCACATGGCTTATCATGTATATGTGTGTGTGTGTGTAGCCTATATTTTTATATATTCCTCTCTCTCACATGCCTTACCCTACATACACACACACAAACACACACACACACACACACACACACATATATGGAGAGAGAGAAAGAGAGAGAAAGGAATAAAGATGGATAGCGCTTCATCAGGTTGACTCTCCCGTTTTCCCTGGGTGAATAGGAAAACTTGAGAATTGCAGAAGGTCAAAATAACATTCATTTTTCAGAGGGAAGACATGCTTGGGTAGGCTGAATCTTGACCAAGGATACTAAGGTCAGAAAACAAAACAATTGGGAGGGTTGGATGTGGGTTTATACCATAAAAATACCCCCCCAAATCAACAAATATGCCATAGATTTGGAGCTAGAAGGGGCTTTAAAGATCATCTATTTAAAATGCCTCATTTTTAAAGATGAGGAAACTGAGTCACAGATAATTTTCCCCAGGTCAAAGACATACAATGTATCAGAGATAGAATTAGAAACAAGTTCTTCTGACTGAAAATCAGTAGTATCCTGTTCCCCACACTATCATTCCTCTAATTGCCTCCTTTACACTAGGCATTGGGTTGTTAATCAAAGTTTACATAAGAGAATTCCTACCCTCAGAGAGTTTATAGTCTGAGGTAGAGGAAAGGTGGCATACAGAAATAACTAAGAAGAGACTTACCTTTAAGAATAGGCCTATATAAACAAAATGAAACTGAGCTAAATTTATTGACCAGATGAGGAAATCTGAACTGCATATTCAGTCAATCATAAAGCTAGCATTTATTAAGTGTCTATTAGGTGTCATGAATGGTGCTGGGTATTTGGAATAGAAGTTCAAAAGTGAGACAATGGCAGGCCTCAAGGATAGCAACTTCTAAATTAGAGAATAAAATATTTTAATGGAGAGTGGTAGACAGGAAGGGGCATCTAGGTAGCACAATGGACAGAACACCGGGCCTGGAATTAGGAAGACTCATTTTCCTGAATTCAAATCTATCCTCAGTTACTTACTAGCTGTGTGACCCTGGGCAAGTCACTTCACCCTGTTTGCCGCAGTTTCTTCATCTGTAAAAGGAGCTGGAGAAGGAAATGAAAAACCACTCTAGTATCTTTGCCAAGAAAACCCCAAATGGGGTCATGAAGAGTTGGACGTGATTGATTTGAGACAGAATAACAAAAAGACAAAAAAGGAAGCTTTGGTCTAGATAGTCACAGAGATTATGAAACATAAAACAGTAGATTGCTATGTCTTTCCCAATAGACATGACAACATGACAATATTTCTTTTCCCTGAGCAAGGGACAGAAGGTGAGAAAGGTGGTCAATCAGCAACAAGGCAGAAGGCAAGCCTCCGTAGATCGGTAGGCCCCAGACTCCTGGTAGATGGCTAGAAATGAGGAAAGATGGTCTCAGGTAGACTAGATAAAGAGAGCTGATATGAAATGAGAATTAACTCACCAACTCTCCAATCCATGACAGTTCTACCCCCAGGCAAGTCTGGAAGATGAATGGATTCACTCCCCCTAGACTGGAAAGCTGGACCTGGGTAACCAGGCATGTATTCCCTCTTGGGTTTCAGCCTTTCCCTCACATGCCAGCTTGCGTGATCCAAGTCACTGACTCCATTCACCCAAGGGAGGGTTGAAATTGGCTCTATTTCACTTCTGCCTTGGTCTTTTATGATATAAAAAGGGATTAAAGAAACTATTGGCATTTGTACTTCTCTTATGGATAATCAAAGAAAGTTGGGAAGTAGGGAGTGTCTTGGTAATGACATCAAATGGAAAGAAGGAAAGCGGAGGTCTCTGTTCTATAAATTCATCCTCATTAAGTTACCTTTTCAAAAATGACATTGATTCCTTCTCTTTTTTTATAAGAAGAGCTGTATTTTCTCAAAACAGAGGAATATGAAAAAATAGGTTAAAAGGCTGGGTGTTAAAGCAATGGCTTATCAAAAAAGAAGAGGCAGAAATAAATATCATTCCTCTCCACCAATCAAAAACCATTTATCAGGTACCTACTAGGTACCAGGGACTGTGCTACTCAGTAGAGATTCAAAGACAAAAAGGAGAAATATCATCTCTTTAAAAGCTTACATTTGAAACATCTAGGAGGTAAAGAGGATTAGAATGTTGGCTTTAGATTCAGAAAGATCTGAGTTTGAATCCTCCCTCAGACTTTGACTAGTTATATAACTCTGGATAAGTCATTTAATGTCTCAGCTTCAATTTCCTAATCTGTAAAACGGATAATATATGTTATAATAATAATATATAATGTAATGTAATGTAATATAATATGATATGATATAATATAATATAACGTAACGTAACAAGTATAGTATAATATACTATAATATAGTATAGTATGGTATAGTAAAATATGGTATGGTATAATATGGTATAGTATAATATAATACAGTATAATATAGTACGGTATAATATAGTATAGTATAGCATAGCATAGCATAGCATAGCATAGTATAGTATAGTATAGTATAATAGAGTACAGTATGGTATAGTATGGAATAGTATGGTATAGTATAATATAGTATAGTATAATATAATATAGTATAGTATAATATAGTATAGTATAGTATAATATAATATAGTATAATATCATCATATCATATCATATAAAACACAGGGTTGTTACAAGGATCAAATGAGATAGAATATGTAAATTCTGAAATCCTTATAGCCTACTGTACTAATTATTTCACTAAGGAAGAAACAGAGCCTGTTCATAGATAAGTAAATATAGGATATATATGAAATAAATACAAAATTACTTTGGAGATGAAAGGAAGGCACTAACAACCAGGAGGGATCAGTATTAGATCAGTATTAGCCCCCAGAATGTTCTTATTCAATCATTTTTTCTGTCATGTTCGACTTTTCATGATCTTCTCTGGGGGGCTCTTGGCAAAAATACTGGAGTGGTCTGCCATCTCCTTCTCCAGATCATTGTACAGAAAAAGGCACTGAGACAAATGGGGTTAAGTGACTTGCCCAGGGTCACACAGCCAATGTCTGAGGCCAGCTTTCAACTTAGGAAGGTGAGCTTTCCTGACTCCAATCCTTGCACTCTATCTGCTACAGTATCTAGTTGCCCTGCCCTCAGAATGGGGCAGCCAAAAAACAGGGAGGGGCAAAGGGATATATGTAACTCAACTAGGAGTCAGGAGAGTGAGGACCTAATACTGTCATTCACTTTCCTTATGACCTTGAATGAGTCATTTACCACCACCACCACTTCATTTCCTCATCTACATATTGGTGAAAAAAAATATTTTACTCTCAGGTTTGCAGCAAGAAGCAAATGATATAAAAGCTATGAAAAAAAATTCCTAAGTGCTTTCAAAGCTCAGCTCAAATGCTACTTTCAGTAGGAGGTTTTCCCTTATCCCTTCCCCTGCTGCAGTAACAAGCTCCTCCACTTAAGAAAAAAAATTACCTTGTTGCTAATATAAGTGTGTGTGTTTATGTGTGCATGTTGTCCTCTCCTACAAAAAAGAAGTTCCACTGAACAAACAAAAGATTTGTACCAAAACACAACTTGAGCATTAGTTAGATGTTAGGGTTCGAAATTGTCCATTTTGGAAGGAAGGAAGGAAAGAAAGAAAGAAAGAAGGAAGGAAGGAAGGAAGGAAGGAAGGAAGGAAGGAAGGAAGGAAGGAAGGAAGGAAGGAAGGAAGGAAGGAAGGAAGGAAGGAAGGAAGGAAGGGAGGGAGGGAGGGAGGGAGGGAGGAAGGGAGGGAGGGAGGGAGGAAGGGAGGGAGGGAGGGAGGAAGGGAAAATAAGGTCCCTAAGAGCAGAGATAGTTTTATTTTTTCTTCAAAGAGCAATTAGCAGAGTGTCTCACACATAGTAGGCACATAATAAATGCTACTGATTTATTAAAGACATCATACAATTATAAGATGAGAGTATTATTCAGTGAGATAGCATATGTAAAGCATTATGCAAACCATCAAGAACTCTATGAGGGCTATTTTGATAGTTGAGCCTTTGAAGCCAACAAATAAAGGCAGTTTCTCAGTATCATGAGAACAGTTATTGATGTCCTGTTTTACAGATGAGGAATCTAAGATTGGGAGTGGTTAAGCAACTTGGCCTGACTGCCAGCGAGAGACCCAGGACTGGCACCCCAGACTCCTGGCTCCTTGTCAAGCTCTTGCTTCCTGCTCACTCTCTGAGCTAATAGGGAGCTGCCTACATTTGGATCGATGGAGCAATGCTTCTCATTCTGGTCAGGAGGCCCTTCTGGGGGTTGGGCTACATTGAGCCAGAGCCACAAATCACCTGTTGAGGTCAATGATATTGACATTTCCTGCTTACTTAGGAGCTGCTCCATCTACCAGCTACAGTAAATCTGAATTAGCTTCATAGGGCATGTCACTGATGTTCCTTACTCCAACGGAGACATTTGTCATGTCATCATCACAAGGTGAGGGGGCTTGATTTGATGGAAAATAAGGAGCCAAGCAAAAGGCCAGGCAACATCTTCAGAGCCTTTAAAATGTGTACAGAGAGAATGCAGAGACTTAGGTTCTGTGCAGCTGATCATTAGACACCCTATTCATTCATTTATATGCAGATGTCTATCTATTCAATGACCATATAGAAAAGTAGCATTGTGTAGTAGGAGGAGCTAGGTGTTGCAACAGATACAGTACTTAGTCTAGACAGGAAGACTTGAGTTTAAATTCAACCTCAGACACTTAAGTAACTGTGTGACTCTGATTAAGTCAGGTAACCCTGTTTGCTTCAGTTTCCTCATCTGTAAAATGAACTGGAGAAGAAAATGACAAACCACTTCAGTATCTTTGCCAAGAAAGGGGTCATGAAGAGTCAGATATGACTGAACAAGGACAGCACAGTACAGTAAATAGAACCCAGGATTTGGACTTTAGAGAATGCAAAACTGAATCCTCTGATTCTTACCAGCTGTGTAACCCTAGGCAAGTCATTTAATCTCTATCAGCCTCAATTTTGTCATCTGAAAATGGGGATAAGTATACCTATAATCCCTATACCTATAAATAGAAAGCCAGCCTCAGAACAATGAGATCTGCTTTCATGTATAACTTCTAACCCACAGTGGCAGTATGCCTTAGGCAAAAACCCTGAAAGCAGCAGATCAGGTACTTTACTGGAATGGTGGAAGAATTTCCCCTCAACAGGAGTTCACTGTACCAATGAAACCAGAGATTACTACAAAAAGGCCCTCTGTGTACAAGGCACTGGGCTTAACCCATATCTGCTTAGTCAAAGCAAAGTTGAGAATTAAAGTAATTACTTAGATAATTCAAAGCAAAATAAAATTTTCCTTTAGTATTTTAAAAGCTATCAACACCTGCTTCTTTCCCCAGAGACTATACTTTAATAACGGGGGAAGGAAATGCCTCAGAAGACACTCTCAGGTCCGTGCTAGTCAGCCCAGACTATTCATCATCATAAACAGTTCCCATAGTGACAATCCTGCCTCTGGTGATGCTCACAAACTCATTCCTATAACCAACAGGCAGACACCAGTGAGCTCCCCAGAGAACCTCTCTACTCAGCAATGGTGTCAGAACTGCAGTTGTGCTCAAGTAATTACCAAAGTCCACGGGGATGAAGTGCGCATCACCATTTAAGTGACCCTGGTCATTCAAAAGGCATCTATGAGAAAAGTCAGAGTGAAGGAGAAAGAGCATCTATGATGCCAGAGAGCAGGCCACCTTCCTTCCCTACAAGGTTTTTCTTGATTTTTCTTGTGCATGTGACACATGCACAACTCTTAATGCCTTTCTCTACAATTTTATCTTATAATGATTTTGAATAGAAGCCAGCATCCTGGCCACTGTGCCAACTGATTGTTTGGTAGTTTTCAATCATGTCTTTGTAGTAGCATGCATATGTAAATTATCTCTCCCATTAATGTAGAATTTCCTTAAAGATATTGTCTCTTTTACTTTGGCCCATATACTGTGTTTGACACAAGAAAAGAGGAAGGCATGAGATCATATAAGGTTGGGCACCACATTTATCTATCTTTCTGTCTCATTCCACTACTGCTGGACAGCAATCTTCAAGAGAGCAGGTACCACATTTTATCAAAACTTTTAACACTGCTCAGAATTTAGCACTTAGCTCCGCAACCCAAGAGATGCTCAGTAAATATTTGTTGGGTAAATGAATAATATATTCTAGTCATCAGACTGGGATAAATTATCTGCAGTGGCATCAGATTAGGGATTAGAGGAGACTGTGTTTGATGATGCCAGAATCATATCAACACTAGTAACTGACAGACCCTCCCATTGTACTTCTGTAAATAAAAGACCAAGAGTCACAGGTAAACTTTTGAATAGAATTAATGAAGAGAATGAGGTTTAAATATATATATATATATATATATATATATACATATATATTTTAGAAAAAGGTAAAGCAAAAAGAAACTGAAAGGAAGGAAAGGGGTTTTAATTAACTACTTAACTGAGATAAGAGAGGGGAACAATTAGATAACTATAAAAAAGCAAATGAATAAGTAAAGGAAATCTCTAAAATTAAGGAAAATGGTAACAAATGGGAGGGGTTTAATGAAGAGGAAAAGAGAGCCTTTTGGAGAAGATTAATAGATTATTACTAAAATAGATTCATTGAAAATAACAGAGGAGACAAAGTACTATCTTCCAATGGGAAAAGGAACCAAAAAAATCCTAATTCAGAAAAAACCCATTATTGTTAGAGACAATTAGAGGAGAATATAAACACAACTGTTAAGTTTTAAAATGTTAATTATTTAAGTAATCCAGTAAACATAGAGTTGTGGATTATATTAGAAAATGAAACCCCATAATCTATTACCTATAAGAAACATACCTAAAAAGTAAGAAATGTAGAGAATAAATATGAGGATGTGGAAAAGGATTTACTATGTACCAGGTAAACTCCAAAAGGCTGGCATAGCAAATAGTCTATCAGATGAACCTCAAATATTCAAAATACAAATAAATTACATTATGCCAAAAGGAACTATACACAACAAATCAATATTATTATAAAAGTCATGTGATCCAAAAGAATCAGTATCTAAATTCATAATGGAAGCATTAATTGACTTGCTAGAAGAGCCAATAACACAAAATGGCAGGCTATTTCAATGTCCTTCTCTTTTGTTTTGGACAAATCTAAGAGAAAAATGAGAAACAAGAGGTAAAAGATTTAGAATGGGAGTACTCAAGAAAACACACCCTTCTCAGTACCACATGAAACTTTTACAAATTTACCATGAAATGAGGCATGGAGTTATTTCAAATAAATGTGGGAAAGCAGATATAATTAACATACCCCTTATAGATTACAATGTAAATATATATGTTATTATATATATTACAAAATATATATATATATAATCAGTTTCATCAAGCACGAACAAAAGCATAGACTCAAATAGAGACTTGATAATTAAATCCTAAATAATGAGTGGACCAAGGAATAAATCATAGAGCCAATTAATAATTATAAGGAAGAAAATTATAATGATAAAAATGTTATTATTTCTAGGATGTAACTAAATCAGTCCTCAGGGGAAAAAATTCTACTCTAAAAACATATGTTAACTAAATAAAAAGGACAGGATTAATAAAGTGAATATGCAGTGTAAAATTCAGAAAGCCCACAAATAAACCTAAAATAAAAACAAAGAGGAGTTATAGAAAATTAGAAGAGAAATAGATAAAATTTTTAAAAACATAGAAATGATAAACTAAAAACTGGCCCTTTGAAAAGACTAACAAAATTGGTAAACCACTGGCCAACTTGATTTAAAACAAGATTAGAGAAAAAAATCAACAAAATACCAAAGATGAGGTGAAATCATAAAAAGCCAGTAGAAATAAACAGAAATGTCAGAATCTACTATGCATAAATATATGGTTCTAAACTGAGAATATAAAATAAATAAAAGCATACCTTCCAAAATATAAAATACCCCAAATAACAGAAGGTCAAATAGAGATCTCAAATCATCTCTCATAAAAGCACAAAGATCTAGCTTTAAGGTACTACCAAATACAACAACTTCTGGTTTTAATGGATTCATAGGTTATTGCTATCAAATTTTTAAAGAATAATTAATACTAGTACTACACAAATTCCTCTCGAATTTGAGAAAGAAAACAGTCTAAGCTCATTCTTTAAGACAAATATAGTCTCAATGCCTAAATCAAGGAAGTATAAAGCAAAGAGAATTATAGAGCAACATCATTAATGAATATTGATTCAAGAAATTCAAAGAATATATTATCAGGCTACAGCAATTAATCCAAGATATCATTCTTTCTGACCAAATTGGATTTACGCTATGGAGGCAAGTAGGTTCAACTTTAAGAAAGCAATCAACATTATTAAGCAAATTGAAAATGTAAACATTATAAAACACATGATTATCTCAACAGATGCAGAAAAAAGACTTTGACAAAGTACAGCAAACATTTATGTTAAAACTACAAAATAAACAGTGAGGGACTTTTTAATACCAGCAAAAATATCTAAATCTAAAAGCAAGAATCACATGCATTGGGAATACACTAAAAGCTTTCTTAGTAAATAAAGGAAGAATGTAATGACACATAACTTCCCCACTATTATTAGATTTTTTTTTTAAAGAGAGCAATAGGAAAAGAGCAAGAAATTGTAAGTGTAAAGGTAACAAAGAGGATATAAAACTACTCCATTTGCTGATCAAGTGATCCCTTATTTGGGAAAACATAGGGGATCAGTAAAGATACTAATTAAGAATTAGCAGCATCAACAAAGTTGTGGGCTACAAATTAAATAGTATTTTCTTATAATCAACAGCTTTCCTTTATAATAATAATAATGAAAGATAAGTGGCAATAACAGGAATGAAAATCACATTCCAAATAATTTTAAAACATATTAAAAACTTACATAAAATTCTGCCAAAGAGGAGAAAATACTTATATAGATTCATTTGCAAAGTTCTCCTTAACGCAATAAAGATAACTGAAATATCTGAAGGATTATTCATTGCTCATGGCTAGTCTGGGCTAATTTCAGGAAAATGACAATATTAGCAAAGGTAATTTCCATTTTACATGTCATACAAATCAAATTATCAAAGGGATATTTTAGAGTATTCAATAAAATAACACTGGAGTTCATTAGGCAGGGGGTGTTACACGGTCAGAACTATGATTTAGAAAAGTCATACTCAAATTCTTGTATAGGTAACTCTGAGGGTCCCCAAGATTTTTTCAGAGAGTTTATAAGGTAAAAACTATTTTCATAATAATAATAATAAGGTATCTTAATTTCTAATATGGGAAATATCAATAGATATAACCCCCATAAACAGAAACTCTTGGAGGGGATGCCTTAATAATGTTTAAGAGTGTAAAGGAGTCCTGAGACCAATGAGTTAGAGAAATACTGTTTCAGAATAATGATCTTGGTACCTTACCTGGGGGATAGATTGGAGTGGGGAAAGATTTGTTGTGCGGAGGTCAGTTAGCAGGCTTTTGTAGTAGTCCAGAAAAGAGAGGATAAGTACACTTTTTCACAAGGATTACTTAGAAGGATTGTTGTTGCTGTTGTTGTTGTTGTTGTTGTTGTTGGGTTGGAGAGTGGGTGTGTAGGGGGCTGTGGAATACTAAGCATAAGGGCAGAAGAGAGATAGTACAGTACTGTAAAGTTAACACAGGTGGGGAGGTTGGTTTTGGTTTGGTTTTTTGGAATGTGGATTTCTTTGCAATTTACTGAATTTACACAAAGCCAGAACTGTGTGTATATATGACATAAAAGTAGAAATCGCAACATATTGGCTGTATAGGCTGAATGAGAGTGAGGAGTCAAGGATGAAAGAGATGTTTCAAGTCTAGGTGACTGGGAGAACACTGGTAGCTGGGACAGTTACAAGGGAGTTGGGAAGAGAAGAGGGCTTGAGGCAGAGATAATTACTTCTGTTTTGAATGTGTTGAATATGAGGTAACTTTGAGATGTCCAAGAGGCAGTTGGTGATGTGCAAATGAATATCAGAAAACAGTAGGGGCTAGATATATAGAATTGGAAATATCTGACTAGAGATTTCATTGAAACCATGAAAATTTATGAGCTCATCAAATGAAATACAGAGAGAAAAAAGAAAATGACAGAGACTTGAGGCAGACCCATGGTTAGAAGTCATGACATGAATGAAAAACCAGAAGAGGAGAGTGAGAAGTGGTCATATAGATAGGAGGGGGATTAGGGAGAGAGCAATGTCATTAAATCCTAGAAATAAGCAAGTATCTAGGAAGAAAAAGTAATCAGAAGCATAAAATACAGCAAAGAGGTCAAGAAGTACTAGGATCAAAAAAGGAAAGTACTCACCATGTATAGGATACAAATAGAAAACTGAGATCTCAAGGAATGAACATGAAAGTAATAGGAGATTGTGTGTGTGTGTGTGTCTGTGTATAAGAAGTTTAGTTGCAAGTTAAATATGGAAAGAACCAATGATCCTCAAGGTACAGCATCAAGGCTGATGGTAATACATGTTCTTTAGTGCTGTTTCCTTTGATTATATATGTGTGTGTGTGTGTGTGTGCATGTGTCTGTGTGTATAGTTATGTATGTATGTGTGTGTATATTATATATATATATATATATATATATAGTTAGGTGTGTATATATATATATATATATAGTTAGGTGTGTATATACATATATATACATACATATATGCCTGTAGTAGGTATTTTAATTTTAATTATCATAATAAGGGGCTAAAAGCCTGGAGTCCTATACAAATTATATAGTTTATTTTTACATTTCAAACTTTTCAGTGACTTATGTTGATCTCCCACTTCAAAAATGCAATATAAAATGAAAGAAACTGTCTAGGAAGTTCACTGTGGCTTTCTAACAGGTCATAAATAACCAGATTAGAAATAATAATTACTTACAGAAAAATAAAAAGTTGTCTCTAAATGGTTGCAGTCATAATCATAAAATGAACTTATTACTTTATTGATTTTTTTATACCTACAAGTAGTCCTAAAGTACTCATAAAAAGCTCTCATAAGGGGAAAAACCCCAAGAAGTTTTAGAATGCCTAGTAACCAGACATCTAGAGAATTTTAATGGCAAGCAAAGAAGTACTTAGCACCTTGTTTCAGCTATTTAATTATTTAACACCTTGTTTCAGTTCAAGTTTCTTTTGAGCCTTGGCCATGATTATATCAAGTCTTTGTTAAGAAACAAAACTTGTGAACCCCACAGTGGGAGTAACTTGTTGATGTAATAGGAAAGGGCAGAACATGGAGGAGATAATGACCATATATAAGAAGAAGCCCAAGCTAGGAAAGAGCAGAATTCAGAAGGGGAACTTTACAGTGGCCAGGCACTCTGTTTGTCTGCTCTGTCTGTGTTGATATTTGTTTGTGATACTTTGTACAGAAGCCCTGGGACCTTACAGGAAACCCTGAAAGAGGATTTTCTTGTTGTCTGTTTACAGAAGTCCTAGAGGAGGGTTTCAGAAGCCTTGGGATCATACTGATTATGTGTGTTGAGTTCTCAGTCCTTGTTGGTGGGTGTGTGTTGATTTCACAGGCAGATAGTTAATTGATGATGGTGCCCACAATGTGGATGAATGTTGTTTTGGCTCTGTTAAGCTTTTTCTTCCCAGAAACAGAAACTGTGAAGGACTTGAAGTGGATTAGACACTGTGAACTTCAATAGGGAACTGGATGAGGAGCTAAGAGCTGCCTACCTATGAATCCAGGTGACAGTTGGGTAAATTCAGGCAAGAGCTGGACCCATGGAAGAGGAACCATGGAATCTGAGAGCCTGCCTCTAGTCAAGATGAAAAGATCTCTCCTTGGGTACTTAATGCTGACTGAGAAGATCATGATTTACTGTGACCTAGGGGTGAGAAAACTTCATACTCTGTACCTTGTACCTCTTAAGGGTGATTGGAAAATAATCTCCAATTAAGAATAAAGAATTCTTTTTGACTGAGAGATTAAGACAATGTGACCCAGGGTGAAGAACTTTGACTTTTGTATTTTGTGTTCCTTAAGGAGGCTTGCTCCTTGAGGATGCTTTAGTTAAGGACTTACTGAATGATTATACTTTGTTTCCCTTAAGGAGGCTTACTCCTTAAGGATGATTGATTTAAGGACTTACTGAATGATATCTTTGTTTAAAACTATGTGGCCACTTTAGTGAAAAGTTGTTATAACATTGTGAATGCTGTTCTTTTGTTTCTGTGAATGTTTTGCTTTAGATTACAGCTGAATAAATAGAGTTGACTATACTATGTGATCAGAACCTTAAAGCTGTTCACAGCAGCAATCCTCTGGAAAGGTGCTTGTGCTTGGCTTTACAACTAAGAGATGGGCAGTTGGATCAGCCACTGATTCAGTTTCTATTTCTTTCTCTCTCTCTCCCTTGAGACACACACACACACACACGCAGGCATTTATATATACATATATGTATGTACATATGTATATATATGTATTGCTTACATGTGTGTTATGTATGTATATATAATACCCATATATGTATTGTGCATTGATGCATACACACTAAATGTTTTCTTCATGGTCTGGCATAGTGAGTACAACATTCAAACTGGAATCTACTCCTGCCTCAATACTAAGGATGTGATCATTGATGAACCATTTAACTTCTTAAAATCATAATTTTGAGTTACATTGTCTACAAAATGAAGATATTACTACTAATGTTGTGTATCTCACAGGACTGTCAAGTGATTGTTAAGTGAAAATATTCTTTCCTGTAAATTCCATTTATAAGTCCAAGTAAGAAAAAAAAATCTGAGCCATTTTCTATATGACAACCTTTCAAATAGCCAAAGGTACCTCTCCACCACTACACACACACACACACACACACACACACACACACACACCAATTGAAGCTCCAGGATCCTTCTTAAGAAGGAGTACCAGGAACTGTACAGAAGTTCCCTAGAATTAGTCTGACTAGGGGACAGAGTACAGCAGGACCATTGCCTCCTTCATTCTGTAGATCATGTTTCTGGTAATGGTGCCAATGATCATATTATCTTTTTTGGTATTCATATCCTGCTTTTTCATTGCCATATTTTTACTTTCATTGATTTTTAACTAACACACACTAAAAAATATACAGCTCTTCAATTTCATATTCTGAGGGGAATAGTTTTGCAAATATCTTTATATGGCTGAATCAGTCATTGATTTCTCTTGACTGTGAGAAGTGAAAGTCCATTAAAGGATGAAATTAGATGACCAATAAAATTAAACATACAACCTCCAATCTCCACCCAGTAGAAAAAAGAGAAAACTGTTCCTTAGAGGGGAAAAAAAAATAGTTGTCTTCAAATTCCTGAAGACTGGTTTTCCACTAGAGATAAAGACTAGGTAACGAGTATACAGGTAAGTTTTGGCTCAACATAAGGATGAAAAGTCTAGTGCTTGAAGAAACCTCAGAGACCCTCTAACACAGTGGTTCTCCACCTGTGGGTCACGACCACTTTGGGGGTCAAATGACCCTTTCACAGGGGTCACCTAAGGCCATTGGAAAACACATTTCCGATTGTCTTAGGAACCGAGACACAGCACCTCTGTCTCCAGGCGAGTCCACCCACATGCAGATATGCCCACATATGAGTATTAAAGGGTCATGGCATTAGGATGGTTGAGAAGCACTGCTCTAACACAACCCTATTCTTTTTTTAAAGAAACTGAGCCCAAAGGATGTCAAGTGATTTGACCAAGGACACACAGGCATTAATTGTCATAGGGTCAGTCTTTCTTAGGTAAGGTTTGAACCCAGGTTCTCTTGAAGTTAAAGCCAGAACTCCTTCTCCATTGTTCCAAAGAAAAACTTCCTACCAAGTGAAAGTAAGAAAATAGAAGGATGCTTAAAGTTCGCAACACATTTCCTATGTGATATTTCATTTATGAGCCATTCTCTCTCACTGGAATTTAAACACTGGGTTTGTATTCAATTTGTAGATATGTTATAGAGCAGCGGGATCAAACTCAAACAGAAACACATCCCTCCAGTCCACACATCAACTTAGAAAACTACAAATTAGTATTACCTGTGTTTTATTGCGTTTATTTGTTTTGTTAAACATTTCCTCAGCACATTTTAATCTGATTCTGGTGACACTTGGGAGTATTGCCGACTGTGAGTTTAACATCTCCACTGCAGAAAGTTTACGTTTTATCTTGCAGACTAGATTCTACTAAGGTTTTCTTCCAACTTTATGACCCAATAAATCAATTAATTAGCAAGCATGTGTTAAATACCCACTAGGAGTCAAATTAGTACTAATTAGCACTATGAGTACACAGACAAAAAATGAAATAATCCCTACTTTCAAGGAGCTTATATTCTCTTATACTTGGTAAAAACTTTTTCTCCTTGGGCCTTACATAGGATGTTTTTTATACATAAGCATTATACTTAGAATCACAGATTTAAATATGGAAGAAAGACCACTGGAAATCATCCAGCCCAACCACTTCATTTCACAATAGAGGGAATTGAGACCTAGAGAAACACAAGAACTTGACAAATATAATATGTAAATGGCTGGGGCCAGGATTTGAAACTAAGTCTTCATTCCCAACCTAATGCTTTTTCCAGGGCATCTCATGGAACTTACTCTGCTCACAGAAGACATATTTTTGTTGAATTTAATGACATTCAGTAAAAACAAACCTGAATCTGAATTTCAGAAAACCTATCTTCAAAATTCCCAAATTTCATATATTGAGCTTCTTAAGTGAACAGAAGAGAAACAGGGGGTGAACTCCAAACTCATATCAAGTGAGAGCTGGGAAGGAACTTAGAGAACTGGTATTTGTTGCCCAGTTGTGTTCAAATCTTCATGGCCCCAACTGGGGTTTTCATGGCAAAGATATTAAAATGGTTTACCATTTTCTTCTCCAGATCATTTTACAGATAAGGAAATTGAGGCAAGTAGGGTGACATGAATTGCCCAGAGTAACACAGCTAGTAAGTGTCAGAGGCCAGATTTGAACCCAAGAACATGAGTCTTTCTGACTCCAGGCCTTGAACTTCATCTACTGTGCCAACTAGTTGCCCCAAGATCTAGTTAATTAAAGCCCCAAAAAGGAAGTGATTCATCCAAGGTCACATAGTAAGTGGTACAGCTAGGACTCCAGTCAGGGGCTTTTGCCTACAGCTGAAAAATCTATTAAACCATGCTTCCTTCCCCTTTAAGTGCTTGTTAAAATAAGAATAATACAACCCACATTTATTTAATTGCTCTGTTATAGTGACAATATTTCTTTTAACTCAGTGTTCCTGTGGAACACTTATCAGTTTGTTCTAATGTGCAAAGCTTTTTAGAAAAGCTTAATAGAAAAAAAAGAAAGCAAATAAAGTGGTCTTTTGATGCATTCTAAGCTCCCAGAATGTGTATCTATTGCCAAATGGTATAATTAGAGGTGCTAAGGGCAGACAAGAGGGAGAACATGCTTGCTTCCTTATAGGTAATTTAGTTTATTTAGTCAGAAGATTGGATCTGTTATTTTTTTTCATTCTTGATAATTCTAGGCCATCTCAAAAAATGCTCAAGTCCAAAAATAAAAAAAAATACACAACATGGTAAATGGTGCCAATGGAAGAAAATACCTTGAGTGTTTTTCAGTGTCAGTGAAAATCATTTCAGATTTCATTGGGTTTTTGCTATCTCCCCCCACCCAACATTCTATTTTATTTCCATCCCTGACCTTCAACATTGGCTGAAACCAGATACACAAAGAATGTGCCTGATGACTCTGAAATTAATCAACACAAAGTCAAGATTTAGCAGTGGTTCCATGGAATGTGGCTAATGTAGATAAGTGAAGAGGATTTTCCTGTTTGGGACCATGAATCAACTGATTTACCAATGATGCTAAAAATCCATGGGAGTCTTATAAAAATGTTCTATATACCTATATTTATAAGACAGTGTAGAGAATTGAGGCAATTATACAGATCATTCATTAAGGGGAAAAATGCCTCAATAACCAGGCAGCTTGGGCAGTAAATCTTTAGGAATAATATCTCAACTGTGGACTTCTTTTGACATGTAGACAATCTTACAGAGCTGGAAGTTTTGCAGATGTTCAAAGGATTTATTGACACAACTATAACCAAAAAAGCACTTCATGAGTTTCAATTAATATTTCCTGTATTTAACCTTGGAGTTTTTCTGGCCACTTGTCTCATCTCTGATCTCTAAAATGTGAGTGGCTAACTCAGTGCATTGAAGGTAGATCATAGCACCATGACTGAAAAATAAAACCCAAAACAACACTTTTTGGACTAAGAAGCTGCACAAGACAAAAGTATGCACCCTCCTTTTCCCATCGTATTTGCATTGTCATGATCCCTCCCTAGGATGCAAAGTTGATACTTGCTTATGTAGTATTTATTTTTTAAAAGTTACCAATTCAGTCCCATGTTGAAGGACCTTTTCATTTGTTAAATTCTGACTATTTCTTAACTGAACTGAATAAATCTTTTGATCAAAGTGAAGAATTCACTTTGATCAAAAGGAAGAATATTGGGGGAGGGAGTTACATACAATTTAGCAGCCACCAATATAAGGAAGCTGAGAACTTGGAATATGGTATTTCAGAAGGGAAAGGATATAGACTTAAAACTAAGAATAAACTTACTCAGCAAAAATAAGCATAATCCTAAAGAAAGAAAATAAATGTCTAATGAAATAGAGGCCTTCCAAGAATTCCTGATGAAAAGGTCAAAGATGCCTAGAAATTTTGAAGTTCAAACACAAAAACATAAATAGTTAAACATAAATAAACAATAATAAGGCATTGAACAAATATCAACTGCTTACATTAAAATATAGGGGAATGATATATGAATTATTAAAATATGGGGGAATGATATACGAATTACCTCTGAATCCTATCTTCATCAGTGGTCATAGAGTGAGTCTAATTAGACAAAGCCTCAGAGTGGTTTTGTTTTTTTGATGATATTAAGAGAAGAATGGGAAAAGAGAGGAAGAAGAATATACCAGGAAACATGAAGGAAATGGAAGGTTCAGGAAAATTATTTCATATAATCAGGATGCACATGTAGACATCTATACCAGTAAAGAGGAGAAGATTTGGGGCAAGGGGGGAAGGTAACCTTTGAAACTCACTTTCCTCTGAACTAGTTAAAGGAGGAAAAAACACATGCAGAACTGGGTACAGAAAAACATTTCATTTAAGAGGGAAATGTTAGAGAAAGGGGATAAGGAAGGAGGGGGAATTAAAGGGATAGTGTATTAAGAGAGGGATTAGTCTTGAGCCAAACAAACTATATTGATGTATAAAACATTTCTTGGTTGTTTTGTTTTGTTTTGGGTTTCTTTTTTGAGGTAAAAAAAAAAGGATGGAAATCTGAGGGGGAGCCTATAAGTTGAGGAAAAGGCTATGGTACAAATGTGATAGAATACTATTGGGTTATCAGAAATTGTGAAGGAGGTAGTTTCAGAGAAACCTGGGAAGACTTACATGAATTGACATATAGTGAAGCGAAGAAGATGAAGACTTTAATTTCTATCATAATGATACAATAAAGACAAACAACTGTGAAAGAACTGGGGACTCTAATCATGGAAAATACTAATCAGGATTCCTGAGGAATAATGATGAGAGTGAGAGGAAGTGTGAGAGAGAGAAAATTGTGTTGTGTAAGTGGAGTCAAAACAAATTTCCCACATTGATCATGTCCAAAAATTAGTTTCCCATTCCATATCTTAGTCAATTATTCAATTCAATAAACATTAAGCATCTACTATGTGCCAGGCTACTCTAATCACTTGTGATACAGGAGTAAGATATATAAAAAGTTAGCCATATAAACAAATTAGAAAAAAAAACAAGGAAAAATGCTTTTCAGAACTATAATTAGGGAAAAGGTTACAAAGCAAATAAGTAATCATATTCCTCCAACTGGGAAACCACAATGAGACTTTTGCAGATTTGAGAGCTCCTCATCATATAGGAGGCATCATAAGGGAAACAAGGCAGCACAATAGATCATCAAGTACTAGGTGTAGAGTCAAGAAGACTTGAGTTCAAATCTGGTCTCAGATACTTACTAGCTGTGTGATCCTGGGCAAGTCACTTAACACTACCTCCGTTTCCTTATCTGTAAAATGAGCTAGCGAAGGAAATGACAAACCACTCTAGTATTTTTGCCAAGAAAACCCCAACTGAAGTCATAGAGTTGGACCTGACTGACCAACAACAAAATCATAGAATATTCTCCATGTAATATGGATGTATATAACTGCTCCAAAACTCCTATGTCCCAGAAAGCCATATCCCACTTTTAGAAGTGATACATCTACAACTTGGCAACAATCGGTACTAGTTTAATGACTAGCATAGAGTTAATAGGGTTAGACTAGGCTGTTTCAGGGTGCTAGCCAGGATCTTAGGAGTAGATAAATTATATTACATATAAAACAATTTATATAAATTATTTATAACTAAAATAGACAAGCAGATCTTAAAATACTAAGTTTGAAGAAAATTGGAATACTTCAGGGACATTCTCCAAAATTAACTTAATTACCCACTATGTGAGCAGGTCATAAAGATCTAGTCTATTTACCATTTATTTCCTATGTCTTTCTGGACCACCCTGGATGTTAGCCAAAGATCTAATGTGGTGAATATCCAATTTGTTATGATTCTCTATCCTTTTGTTGTGAATAGGCAGCACTGTGAGTAGTCCTACCCCAGGTGATAGCCAGAACCTATATATCCCAAGATAAATAGATTCTCCTTGAGGTATACTGAGCTACAGACAGGGAGACGGTAAGCCCACTGGATGGAATGGCACAGGTTCAGCCACTCTGAAAAGTTGGACTTAATAGAGAAATATCACTAAAGAACACCTAGCAGTGGTTTCCCTTCTCCAAGCTAATTCCTTGCACATAGACATAATCAGATATTCCAAAAGTTGATCCACCAGGGCAAATGTATTTCATGACATTTTCTGAAGGAGTTCATTTAAGTTACCACTCCCCTTTGCCCTCTGCCCACATTAGTAAATTCAATGCCAGATCACAAAATATGAAAGATCAGAGTTTCATAAATTTAGAGGTGAAAGGGTCTCATTTAGTCCTAACCTTTAATTCCATAGATGAGGAAAATGAGATTGAGCAAAGGTAAATGACTTATATAAGGTCACCTTGAAAGTACATTGTAGAGCCAGTACTCAAGGCTTCTAACTCCTAACATTCTTTGAAGGGATTGTCAAAAATCAAATTGTCTTCATGATCTAATAAGGGCTGTTTTCCCATGAGTAGGGGATGGCTCAGAATGCAGCTTGTCTTTCTCAAAGCCATCTTGACCCAAGATAACAGGATTCACTTGAAGTGGAGGTCCATGAACAATTAGTCATATGCACTGGGCTAGAAACCTCTGACCATCTGGTGAAAGAATATAAGGAACTCAGCATCATGCAAAGAGGCACAGCTGTCTCCATCTGCTTCTGGAGTCACTCAGTTACTATGTGTAAGACTGCAAAGGTCCCAAGTAGTATAGTCAGTTCTATAATGGCCCTCCTCCAAATGTCACCCTAGTGTCATAGTTTCTAGGGGTTTTATTTAATCTATGTAGTTTGCATGAGATCAGGGCTTCTTCTGCAATCTCAATCATACCAGGGAATAGATTTTTTGGATTTGGTTATGAAATAATGTTGTTGAATCTCTGATCCCTACCAATGTGGACAAGATGCCTCTGAATTGGGTCCAAGAGAAGGAATTCTCCTTGGATCAGTGAGTGCATGCCAAATAAATAAGATTCCAAAGAGGGAGGGAGAGAATGGAGGGGAACAGGAGAAGGAAGAAAAAGAGAGGGAGAGGTTATCAAAGGACTGTGAGAGATATAGAAAAAAAGACACTTGTCATTTTGCTCAAACACTATGTAAGCCAACACAGAGACATGGAGAAAACACCAGGAAGGGACATGGGGGACACTGGCTGGATAATCATTTATCAGTTGCTTCATGTTACTTTTTTGCACATGGAAGCTTTCTTTGTTACTGGTGGTAATCCTAGACAATTATATGTAAAACAGATTAGATACTGCATGAATCTCCAGAAGTGTTAAGGGGTCAAAGTATAAAGGAAAATATTCTAGTAATTAGAACTGCCCAGCCATGAGCACATGTTACCTTATAATATAGTCACCTTCTCATAACTAGAAATTCCATAAATGAAATTTTGATAGTCATACATTGATGATTCTATAGAGGAGATTATGACATGAAGTAGATGGTTAGACTTTATTTTCTGAGGTCTTTTCCATGACTCTATGATTGCAGACTAAGAGAATATTAAAAAATTTAAGTAACCTTAGAAGTTCCTTAGTCTGACCCTTTCATTTTATTGATGAAGAAACTGAGGCCCATTAGATGAAGTGACTTTGCTAAAGTCACATGTCTAGTGACAGGTATGAGACTTGAACCCCTATCTTCTGAATCCACATCTAATGCTTTTTTTCCATAACACTAGTTTGCTTCACAATAAAAGAAACGTATTGCTTAAAAAAAAAATTAATAGCAGCAGAGTCACACTTTGCTTAGAATATTCAATCCCAGAGAGGGTGGGATTGAGTGGAGAAGCACATTCCTTGAAACTTTTAATTTAAGGCATTATCTGTAGAAAGTTGGGTCACTTCAGGAATTTTTTTTAAGATATGACCTTTCTTTGATTTTACATGTATTCAAATATTTGTTTCTAATGGTATCCACTTTGGGACAGGGAGGGGTAGAGAAAGAAAAGGAAGAAATTTATATGATAACCTTATGGTATATTTAAAAGAAATAGCAAGTTGTATATAACAGACTTACAGCTTCATATGGAATCATTTTTTTCTTTTTTTTTCTTTTTGCTTTTTAGAGGGCAGTTGGGGTTAAGTGACTTGCCCAAGGTCACATGGCTAGTTTTTGTGTTAAGTGTCTGAGGCCGGATTTGAACTCAGGTACTCCTGACTCCAGGGCCAGTGCTCTATTCACTGCGCCACCTAGCCGCCCCTGGAATCATTTTTTAAATTATACTATGTTACAGAAATTCTTGTTTTATTCCATAATTTAAAAATAACATAATTGTTTTAATATAGGAGCATTCTTTTTATAATTTACAGAACACCTTCACACACACTGTCTCCATTTACTTGTCATTTCTGTTTTATAAATGATTATACAAAGGATCAGAAAGGTGAAATGAACGTGCCCAAGACCACATAACCAGTACTCCTTAGAGAGAGCTAACCCCAAGCCCAGAGTTCTTTCCTCTAGACCACAGAAAATCATCAACACATGTCCCTTCCCAAATTAGATATTGCTGAGTGGCCAGTTAACAGTCACACAATGCATAGTCTGACTCTTCCCTTATCCACTTCATTGAATCCTTCCTCCATCCCATAGAAGAAATGATCTAGAGGAAATCTAATTACAGAGAACTTTCAACTAGGAAGGAATTGACTTAAAGATGATGTTTTCTTTCATTCATGAGTGGATGGAGCTTGAGATCTCTGCAATGTGCCTGCCTCTGAGGTAGGTGTGTACTCAGGGATGATTGCTCTCCACTGATAATTCCATTTTCCTAGATTCACAGGCACATAAATGGTCTTGATTGGGTGCTTGGTCAAATAGACTGCTTTAAGGCAAGCTGCTCAGAAGGGCATTTGACTAGTTCTGCATCTTTGCTTCTCCACAGAAACACATCATCAGCTCAATTGATTGGTTTCAGCTCCAGATATAGGTTGAAATTTCATCACAGCATCCACCATTCCACAAACGGACTTGAAAGCATTCCTGACCTAATTCACTTCCATTTCTTTATAGATGAGGCCTCCACAGCAAAGAGAATAGCAGATCTTTATTACTGTATTACACATAGCAATGATAAACATTGCTTCTGCAAAGCTCCCAGAACAGGAGGCAAATGATAGCATCTAAAGGGACTGTCAGAATGATCTTTTGCTAACTGTGTCCTGGGTGCTTAGAGGAGCCTAAAAATATTCACACGCACACATACCCAACTACCTAATACATGTGGGAGAAGGAAGCCCAGGGAGAGGTCAGCCATTTGTTATTTAAATAGAACATTAATGTAATAGAAGGTATTTGCTTGTTTCAGCAAGACCACAACCATAAACTTTGCAGAGTAATATCTTGCCTTTAATAGCAGTGCTCAGGGATCATTAGAGGCAGCCATAGCAATACGTCCAGGGGAATAATGGATGGTTGTGCCGTCCAGAATTTCTCATCCCACATTACCATTATTAGAAAGTTTTTAAAGGTGACCTGGAAGGGACAAAATATCAACTATATGACACCTTTTAGAGCACTTTGCATTAGCCAATGATTCTGTAGGAAGCAGGAGAGCTGACACGTTCCTAAGATGTTTTCAGATCTATAAACACAAGGCAGTCTAGAGCAGTATGGCAGGCTCAAGCCTGGAGTCAATAAGGTCTTGGTTCAAATGTCATCATTGACACTTACTTGCTCTATGACCCTGGGCAAGTCCATTTTTACAGTACTTTGGATCAGATGGATAGTAATATGCATGCATAGAGGCAGTTCTCACATGGATAAAAACACACAATTTTCATGTATTAGCATTATATACCAGTTACACGAGAAAGGGATCTTGAGAAGAGAACATGGGTCTCAAAAAAATTAAGTACCTTATTGAAAATCACAGTTAGTGAGTGATAGGGCCAGTACTCAAACCTAGAAAATAAGATTTCTGGTTCAGTTCCCTTTCTGATTGTGCATCACCTTTTAATGCAGTCCTCTATAGCACTTCTTGTATCAGGCTGTCATTGATGACATCTCCCCAGTCTAATTGATAAGAAGTAATAGCCTAGCACTATAGATAAAGTGCCAGCTTTGAAATCAGGAAGATATGAGATTGAAGTCCAGTTCTGACACATACCAGCCATGTGACCCTGGCCAAGTCTCTTACCCTCTCAGGGTTCTAGACAATTTTCTAAGCCTATAAATTACAGAGAAAGTACTAACCTGCATTGGTAGAGTGAGTTTTCTTACCTGAGAGTTTCCTATGCCAATGAAATCACAGGTGTAGTCCCTAGGCCCTTCCAATTGCCAAAAACTTCAAATTGCTTTCACTGATGAAAGAATGAAACAGGAATATGAATCTCTGCCATGCAAGAGGATTAAAGATAACAGTCACCAACCTGGCTCTTCTCAAACATTTCTAGTTATTTTTCACATCTCGAACCTTCAGAGTAATTTCCACAGCCTAACCTTAGGCAAGTAAAGGCAGGGGGTGATCTAGGAGGACTGAATGAGGGAGGAACAATAAATATCCAAAAGTCAAACAGAAGAGAGGTCAAGTCTTATCTGTTTTCCCTAGCCTCAAAAATACTTAATAGTAAATGATGGGGTTACAGGACCTACATTGTCGGGGGAGAGAAGCGAAAGAAATTCAGCAACTGTCACCCAGTTAGAAGCAATGGCTAAGAACTCCTAGGGGAAGGGAGTAAAAGCAGGAGGAATATTTTTTTTACTTTCTAAGAGGCACTTTTAAATGCCTTCTGAGTGGGGATGTTGATTAGTACTAACAGAGCTAAAAATACATCAACTACATGTTGTCTCTGATCACAAAAATGAAAGGGATGCAGACTTAGAAACTGTATCGATGGGAGAGAGACTCGAGTAACATTAAACAACATATTTCCAAGTGAATAACTATGAACAAACTTGGAAATATCAATAATGAAATACTGAAATTGATCTATCATGGAAACCCAAATCCAAGCAGCAGAGAAGGGGATGGAATTGGGGTTCAATGTCATGATTTGCAAGAGCAAACCCAGAATGTGTCCTACATGGTTTCAGTGAATCATGCAGTTTGGGGGCAGAAGTTCAATTCTCTAAGGAGACCAAATTCTTGTCCTGCTCAGAGACTGTGAGCTCCCTGAAAGCAAGGACTATCTTTTGCCTTTCTTTGTATATCCAGCATTTAGCATAGGGACTGACTGTATTAAGCACCTAATAAATATTTGTTGACCAATTATATTTAAGTCCCTTTGAAAAGTGACTTTCAGAGGTCGAGCCAAGATAGCAGAGAAAAGCCAGAAAGTTGCCTGAGTTCTCCCCAAGTTTCTTTCAGAAAAAAATGATAAATCAAGTCTCTAAACAGATTCTGGAATGACAGAATCTACAAAAAGATGGAGTGAAATAAGTTTCCAGCTTAAGATAACTTATAAGGACTTCAGGAAAGCTCTATCTCACTTGGGTAAAAGGGGAGCACAGCACAGTGCAGATGGTGTCCACTCAAACCAATGGGAAACTTTCTGCCGCAGCATAGATCAGCAACCAAGGTCCCTTGGTCCAGGATCTGGAGGCTAGTGCCACAGCAGGCCAGCTGTGAGGTCTCTAGCCCCAGTGCAGAAGCCAAACTGGCAGCCCAGGAGCACCAGCATAATAGGGGCAACTAGGCTGGACCACCCTAGTACAGTAGGCAAGCCACCATCAGAGACCCTGGTACAGAAGGTCAGTGACCATGACCCTGGGACCTAATGCGAGAAGCTTCAGACAGTGTTCTCTGTGCCCCAGGAACAGATTTCGGCTTTAAAAGTCACAAAACAGTCTAAAAATGAGTAAAAAATAAAAGAACCCCGACCATAGAAAGCTATTATGACAGGTGACAGGGAAGAAAGCACAAACAGAAACTCAGAAGAGGACAACAATGTCAAGATACCAACATGCAATACCTCAAAGGGGAAGGTGAATTGATTTCAAGACCAAAAAGCCTTCTTGGAAGAGGTCAAAAAGTACTTTAAAAATCAGAGAGGCAGAAAAAAACTAGGAAAATAAATGAGAGTTATGGAAGAGAGAGTCAAAAGCTTGGAAAAGAAAGGACAAAAACTGTGAAGAAAACAATTGCTTAAAAAATACAATTGGTCAAATATGGGGGGGATCCACTGAAGAAATAAATTCCTGAAAAAGCAGAATTGGGCAAAAGAACAGGCAGTATTCATATAGATATGGATTATAGATAGAAATATATTCATCTGTAATCATACAAAAATGCTCTAAATTGCTATTGATTAGAGAAATATAAATCAAAACAACTCTGAAATGCCTCCTCATAGCTATAAGATTGGCTAATACGACAGAAAAGGAAAATGATCAATGTTGGAGAAGATGTGGGAAAATTGGAACACTAATGCATTGTTTGTGGAGTTGTAAACTGATTCAACCATTCTTGAGTACAACGTGGAACTATACCCAAACAATTATCATACTGTGCATACACTTTGATCACTATTAGATCTATATCCCAAAGAGATCATAAGAAAGGGAAAAGGGAACCATGTGTACAAAAAATAAATATAGCATTTTTTTTTTGGTGGGCAAGAATTGGAAATTCCCATCAACATCAGAATGGCTAAAAACAATTTGAGGTATATGAATATGATAGATTACTATTATAGTATAAGAAATGATTAGTAAGTGGATTTCAGAAAAACCTGGAAAGACTTGCATGAACTGGTGCTGAGTGAGAAGAACCAGGAGAACATTGTATATGGAAACAGCAACATTGCCGAATAATCAAACTATGATAGACTTAGCTTTTCTCAGCAATATAATGGTCAAAGACAACTCCAAAAGGCTTATGATGGAAAACATCTGTTTCCAGGGAAAGAACTATGGAGTCTGAATGCAAATCAAAGCATACTATTTTCACTTTTGTTTTTTTTCTCCTTTCTCATGGTTTTTTTTCCCTTTTGTACTGATTCTTCTTTCTTAACATGACTAATGTGGAAATGTTTAACATGCTTATATATGTATAACCTATCAGTTTGCTTACTGACTTGGGGAAGAGGGATGGGAGGGAGGGATGGGAGGGAACTCAAAATATTATAAATAGTATATAAATATATATAATATTATAATATAAAATGTTATTAAATGAATGCTGAAAACTATCTTCATGTGTAGCTGGAAAAAAATACTATTAAGGAGGAGAAAAAGGAAAAGGAAATTTCACCAAATTTTTAGATGACTTGACTCCTTAGAAACTCCAAGTTCTGTCAGTTCTTCATGTACCCTGAACCTCAGGGGGAAACTATATAGAGAGGTGCCAAAGATCTCTTTTCTTCCTAAGGGCATGGCTAAAAGTTCTTTCTGTATTCTTTATTACATTATAAATGTATGCCATATTCAATGCCTTGGTAACATCCATTGCTTACAAGGGAACTTAATAGTCCCAGGAGAAAGATAGAAATGAGCCAAAGATAGAAATCCCCAGGATCTAAGTCATTAGTTGGGAATACAGAAACAATTCAAATAGATGATTAATTGCTGAGAAACCATCAAGACGGAACCTGGCTGGTCTGAATCTGGGACTGTTTTTCTGGGCCGAGGATTATATTTTAAGTTAAAACTTAAGTGGGGGAAAAACTAGTTTTAGGTCAAGAAAGTGAACCTATGGTAGAGATATTATAAGCCAGTTCCTTTATTTTACCAATGCAAAGTCAAGTCCTGATGAGTTCAAGTGAATTACTTGAGCTCAGAAAGATAGCGCCTAAAACTCAGGTCTCATGACTCTCAATACAATGTCCTTTCTCCATTACCATAACCCCATCCCTTCATTACAATTTCTTAAATTAGGACATTTGCTTTGTGAAACAGAATAATAAGAGAGACATTAAAGTTGATCTTCCTCATTAGGTAAATGAATAAAATGGGAGTCTGTGATCACTCAGGCCAGATTAGGAAAGCAAATGCCCCCAAGTCTAATTCTCAGGAAGAGTTTCCATCTCTGTAATGAAGGCCTCAAAGGAACACCTCATTCTTAAGCTGGAATGTTAACTGCAATTGATTGTATATGCTCTAGTGCTAATAATTTTTAGAACATACAACTCATTATCAGGTCAAGTCACTTGAAACGAATCATTTGGAAAGGCTTAAGAAGCAAGGAGAGCCTTCTACTTTGAGCTGACACCCATTTCTTCTAGTCCCAGAATAGTTATTTAGGATGGATGGATGCCCCATTGCTTCTAGCCAGTCCCTTGAAACGTTAAGTCAAGAGTCATCTGCGTCCATCAAAAACCCTTTTCTCCCAGCAGGAACTTAAGCAGCCACAGAATTCCCAATTTGCTGATTTGGGTTTCAAAGTACATCTGAATGCAAGAATGAAAGCCAATAATATCTTCCAAAATACAAGTAATAAAAATGATTTGAGAAAAGGCCATTTAGAGAAGTTGATACTTCACAAAAAGAACCTGAGATGTTGTTGAAGAAAGACTATCACTAAGGAAAACGTCCAGTGAATCTAATTTCTGGTGGTTTTTAAATCTTTCCGCAAACATTGTGGTTTACTCCTCCTAGTGGGCTGAATGAGAACTGCGACGGAGCTGTCCACCGCCGAAGTTCTGCCTACTCTTCTGAATTCAATGGAATGTTGCTGCAGATGTTAAAGAGAAGGTAATGCCTTCTTTCTGGTAGCTTCAATTACCCCTAGGCACTACTAGGAGTCAAGACAAAAGAAGAAATGGCAAATACTCATAAATACAATCAAAGATATTCATCTACTGAGACTAGTCTAAGGCCTGTTCTCATTAGTGGTCACTGCCTCATAGGACCTAACCAAGCCTCTGATTCCCCTTCTGCCACCTACCAACACAGAACAATTATAAAAGCTGCCAGTTGCTGAATCTGGATAAATCACATGCAGAAGTGTGTATGTTGTATGGAATTGTAGAAAGGTAAGAATTGAGCTTAGTTTTGAATGAGACCAAAGAAACTAGAGTTGGTAGTGATGGGACAGCATTCCATGCAAAGGGGACAGTCATGAGAAAGGCATGGAGATACCATGGAATGTGGTGCTTGAGGCATTGCAAATAGACCAGTGTACCTGGATTCCAGAGGGTGTTGAAGAAAGGAAAGTATATGACTAGAAGAAGTAGGAAGGATCTAGGTCATTCAGAGTTTTAAATGACAAATACAGGAGTCTTTAATCTTCTAGAAAAACATTGAGCCACAGGGATGACATGGTGAAAACTATGCTTTTGAAAATTCACTTTTGACTCTGCAAGCTAAGTGTAGAAAGCCTTGGAATGGAGGAGAAATTTGAGGCAAGGAGATTAGGGGAAAAACAAGGTGAATGTGAGCCTGAACCAGAGCTGTGGCTAGATAAGTGGAGTTAAGGGAACATATTATGTGAGATGTTACAAAGGAAGAAATGGCAAGATTTGGCAATGGATTGATGAGGGTCAATAAAAATTTTGGCTCAAGTATAACATCGAGATTATAAACCTAAGCGAGTAGGAGGAGAGAGAGTAATAGAGAATTTTGGAGGAAGGGAGATTTAGGGGGAACAATTAGTTACAGTTTGAATATGTTTGGTTTATTAATTAATAAATTTGAGTTCATTAATTAATTGACCCAATAATTACAGATATGTTTACAACATATCCAGTTCAAAATGAAAGTGTGTAATAGTAGCCTATGAGGGAAACTAAGGCTAAATTGGGCATAATTTATGGCATTCATTTATTATAGGCATAACAACTAGGCATTGACTACCTGAGATGATCATTGAACCTTTGTGAGCTGACGAGATCTCTGAGAGTAAAAATCCAAAAGAGAATAGGGCCAGGACAGAATCCTTAGGGGATACTCTCAGTTAGCATGTATGACATGAATTAAGAAGGAACAATCAGAGAAGAACCATGGGAAATCAAAACCATGAGAAACCAGGGAGGAATTAATACCCAACAGCATCAAAAACTAGATAAAGATCAAGAAGGATGAGATGAAGCCATTCCATTTGGCAACTAAAGATCATAAGAAGCCTAGGAGAGGTCAGTTTTAGTTGAATAATGAAGTCAGAAACCAGAATAAAGAGGGTTTAGAAGAGAATGAATGTAAAGGAAATGGAGACAGTACTCTCAAATTTACTCATGAAAAATCAAGAACAAGTCCTTCTTCTAGGTGACAGTTCTTGGAATAATTAAAGACAGTTTATCATGTCCCCTCTGTTTCCTCTTCTCTAGGCTAAGCATTTCCACTTCCTTTAATAATTCTCAAGTGACATCTTGTACCACAGGCTTCCCTCCTACAGATAATCTACAGCTTTTCAATGTCTTTCCTAAAACAGGGCACCATAACTTCTTCCACTGGCATCCCCTTACTACTGTTTTAAACTCTACATATGTAATGCCAGTGAGTCTATACTTCTTCAATGGAAGAGAAATCTGGTGTCTCCTTTTGTTTTTAAGTCCCAATTCCATGAATATAACAGATGTCCAAGTTATTCCTACTGGCATATCATGACATCACCTCCTTGATGTCATGGCCTTCTTTGAAAATGAAGGACAAACAACTAATGACAAGAACAACTGGAATTGAGACTATAGGAAACCCTTCTTTGAGTCAGCAGGCTTGGGGTGACAAGGTCATTGTGCCTGTCAACAGAATGTGTTTAGGAGAGAAAACAGGAACAGATGAATTATTGTTTCTGATTCTCCTTCATAGAGATGTTATGAGATGTAAACCATATAAACTGAATTGAAATATCCTGATGAAGTGCACTTCAAAATGTTCTCACCCAACACAGGCTTAGTTAGGTTGCAGCAGTGAAAGCTAAATTATAATCTATGAAACAACAACAAAAATTTTGTTGCTTATAGAGAAGCACATTCCGCCCTCACTTACTCATACCCAATTCTCCCTGATTTCAGGATCATACTGTTTCAGGCAGGAATTAGGAAAATGACCATCATTGCCTTGGCATTCTATATGTTCCTACATGAATACTTTTGGTTTCAAATTACAAAACAATTCATGATTATCTTTAAGAACGTTTATTTGTCCCACTGTATCAGAGGATACTGTCTTTCCTTACAAGTCTGTGACAGCTGATGTAAATGGGGGCGAAAACAGAACATCTAAATAAAATATCCACCCCAAATCAGCACCATTGTAAATATTTTAGCAGATGTCATCTCTGATTCCTTTCTCATGACAAGCAGAATTTAGTATTTCCTTCTTGTGCCTATGAAAATCCAAAAATTAAAATAGCATTCTCATTGTTGGACTAAGTGGCATATTCATGACTAAGAGAATACTAAGTGACCCCAGAGACCATCTAAATGAGTGAGCCCCCTCATTTTATGGTTGAGGAAGCTAAAGTCCAGAGACAATAAGTGACATGCTCAAGATTACATAGCTTATTAGTGATAACATAGAGATAAGAACCTATGTCCTGATTTGCAGCCCAATGTTGTTTCTAGCATTTGGATCTAGAATCAGAATAATTCTAGAGTTAATGCCAGAGTTATCATTAATATAGTCCACTTGCAGCCTCATCCATTTAGATACTCTCTCCAATGCAACAGATTGTAAACCTCCTACCTCCCCATCGTGTTCTGTGAGATGCTTGCCTATAACCTCCGCATAAGCTTATCACAAGACACCCACCCAGCATGATGGGGCTTTCCTTCCTTTCACTTAGCATTGCCAGGATAAAAGAGAAGTTCTCAGACTTTCTATCTATCTACCATTACCCTGTCACACAAATAAGCCATCTTCTCTTTCTGGAGCACATTTTCTTGATGGCATCTTTTGTATCAATTTTTTTCCCAGAATTCCTCCTTGGTTATATGGACTTTCTGCTCACACCAGCCATAGTTTTTAACATGATCACTCTGATCAAGGAAATTCAGCGTAGAGTCCAAGTTGCAAAGAGAATCTCTATGGATGGGAAAGTTCTTCAGATGCTCTTATTTGTGGATGGCATTGTGCCCATTGGATCAAGCCCTCTACCTTTTCAGATACTTTTGGAAAAGATATAAAACCATTCAGAAGAGTTTGGCTAGACCATTTGCACAGAGAAGGAAAAGTAGATGAATAACAAATTTGTTTAAGATTATGACACACAATTTAATGAACAATCTGGAGCACGTTTGTTAGTGTTAAGTATGGATATCTGGTACAAACGGTACAGATGAACAATGATTTGAATGCAGAATTACACAGGAGTGGTAGAATAGCCTGGGTTACCTTCAGTTACAAAGTTTCTTCAATTAACTCAAGTTTTTCATGAGACAAAATTATGTTTTTTTAAAAATATCAACAATCTACAAGCCTTGTTCTATGACAGCAAGACATGGAAAACAACAATCCCTTCTTAGGATCCACGTTCATTTGTCTTCCCTCCACCATTTCATGGATCCTAAGAAGGGAAAAAATGGAAATATGGAACCCAGGTTTAGTTGTTGGAAGAGACTGGGATATAGTTCCTAAAAAGTGTTTCCAGAGCCTCAGAAAAGGCATACAATATGGTTGTTCTATGGCTTTTAAGTCAGATTTATAGAGTACATAATACATGCATCACTACGCACTGTCAGGGAACTAGAAAAGAAGGAGAGGCACAAAAGCAAAAGAAGACATGGTCCCTGCTTTCAAGGGGTTTACACTCTATGTGAGGAAGATAGATCCTCCACATAAACAACTGATGATGTATTTACAAAGAAAAAAGTGCAAATTAACTTGTCTGCTTAACATAAGACTGAGTTTATGAAGGGCACTGAGTAGTAGACTGATTAGAATTTGATGGGGTTGACTTTGGGACATATGCTAGAAGCTATTCTTAAACTCAATAAGTTGAAGAACATGGAGTAGCAACTGAAAAGGCAAGGAGGTAGGAACAAAAGTCATGTGTAACAAGCTGAGGAGAGAAAGCAGATTTACTTGATTAGAGTATCTGTAGTGAAATGAGGTTGGTCAGATAGTAAAGATTCAGTTGTTTGAGGGTCTTGACTAGATAGGGTCTTTAAAAGAGCAAGAACAAAGATTGTTTTCTCTAGGTCCTACTAACAGAAAGATACCATTGGTCCTGGACTGCCTCAAGAAGTTCATTTACTTCTTTGAAATTGGACCCTAAGAGATAAAAATTAGCAATGGAAAGGAGTTGCTTACAGACATAGAAAATTGTTCATTATCACTAAATGCTCTAGCCCAAGGAACCATGTTCCCTATGAGGTCTCTGAAAAAGTAGCAAATGGACCCCCAAAGGGAGGAAACAAAAAGGCTGTTGAAATTCCCAAGATGGCAGACCAGATCCTTACTCTTTGACATGTTCACTCAGAAGATCTCTGACACTTGTTAACACTTCATAATGGGCAGCACAGTTGTGCTAAAAAAAAAAATATTGTTTGCTTATCTTTGAACTCTCATGAGTCTCAGCCTTACCCTAACAATTTAGAAATTAAAATATAAGGCTGGGAGTTGGGAGGGTAAAAGGAAGAGAGAGGAGCCCTAATGTATAGGAAATGTTCACATCCCTAAAGAGGAACCAATCAGTTAAGGACACAAATTCTTCCATAGTCAGGTGGAAGGGCAAGCAAGATATCACACCTGAAGATGAGGCTTTCCCTGGCCAGAATAGCCTGGACCTCTTCCCTCAAGTCTGGTGCATGAGTGGTCTGTTCCAAGAAAGATCACATACTCTGGTCAGAAATTCAGCAACAGCTAGAGCTGTTACCTGTGCCTTCATAATTCCTTTGATATGAGCTGGGTCCTGATGATGCTGAGGCTGGCTGCTGAGGCCCAGTCTTGATGCCAGTTGCCTCATTGTTGACATCAAATAAGCCTTGCTGGATCTTCCTATATATGTCTTTGGCTGTATTAATGAAGGCCACTTCAACATTAGAGGAGGTTTTAGCTGAGGTCTCATGAAGATAAGCCCATGCTCCCAAGCAAAGGCCTCTCCTTCCCTTTTCATATCCCATCCAGATTCTAGGTGACTTTTATTTCCAAAATAACATGATAACATGATAACATGATAACATGATAACCATGTTGGAGCTGGAGTGCTGCCTAACGTCTTCTAGCCATGAAATCAGGTGGTTGAAGGTCTCACATCTTGTAATATTGTGCACCAGTAGGACTTCAGCTGCTCCCCCGTAGTAGGAATAGAAAAGAACAATTCTTACCAAGCCATATCCCAGATTTGCAGTTTGATTTGTTTGCCATCAATGTTGACCATGTAGGCCCCAAACTCCACACCTATTATGAGGTTGTGGACTGGCTGGAACCACTTGTCTATAAATTGCAGATGGAGACATGACTTGCCACACCTGTGTCCCCGATGATGATGTACTTGAAGAGATAAGCATAAGTCATGGTCCCTACTGCTCGTCTTCCCAACTTCTCTGGTCACCCACACTAATTGTTTTTTTAAAATATTAGCTTGGGGTAGAGTCAAGATGATGGCATAGAAGCAGGAAAACTCCATGGCTCCCCCCCCATAACCACCTCAAATACCTATAAAATATGACTCTAAACAAATTTTAGAGCTATATGACCCACAAAGTGACAGAGAGAAACAAATCTCTTGCTGAAGGCAGCCAGGCAGGGGGACAGGAAGGGTTCATTGCAGCATGCTGGAGCCAAGCCCAGCCCCAGGTAAGCCCCCAGTCAGCCCCAGGGCAGCCCAGACCAGCCAGGATTGGAGCATTCAGGATAGTGGATCACCAGCAGCTGTGGCAGTTTCCAGAATTATCAACCAATAAATGCCAAAGACAAAGTAAAAGGTCAATGGAATTCTGCTCAATCTGGAGGGACAGAGTTTGTTCTGGCCTCTGTCCCTGGAGCAAGAAGCAGTGGAGGTGCGATGGCCCTGCTGCTGCCTCTTCATGGTTGATCCAGAGCTCCCACCCTGCAGATCATAGAGGAGTCAAGTGACCATTCAGAGGCTAAATGTTCTTGCCCTAACCTGCCTGGATCTGGATCATAGTCTTGGGTGGTGGTCCTGAGGTGTACGATCAGCAAGACAAAGTTGGTAAGGGCTGTAGAGAAGGCACGCTCCTAATAGCTCCAGCAGCTGCAAAAACCCCAGCAATTTGGAACAAAGCTCTCACTTATGAAAGCAGATTTCTACTGTGGCAAAGAGCTCAAAAATCAAGTAATTGACTGGCAACATGAGCAAGCAAATGAAGCAAAACAAGCACAGCCATCCAACTTTAGAATCATTTTGAGGGACAAAAAAAGATCAAAGCATGAAACTGTAAGAAGACAACACAGTCAGAACTCCTGCACCAAAAGCTTCCAAGAAAAATATAAACTGGTTACAGGCCATGGAGGAGTTCAAGAAGGATTTTAAAAATCAAGTAAGAGAAGTGGATGAAAAATTGGGAAGAAAAATTAGAATGATGCAAGAAAATCATGAAAAAGGGTCAATAAAACTGACTGAAGAAAATAACACCTTAAAAAATAGACTAACTCAAATGGGAAACGAGGCCAAAAAAGCCAATGAGGAGAAGAATGCCTTGAAAAGCCAAATTTGCCAGATGGAAAAGAAATTTCAAAAGCTCACTGAAGAGAATAATTGCTTCAGAATTAGGTTGGAGCAAATGGAAGCTAATGACTTCATGAGAAATCAAGATACTATTAAACAGATCCAAAAAAATGAAAAAATAGAAGGCAATATTAAATATCTCCTTGAAAAAAACCACTGACTTGGAAAATAGGTCCAGGGGAGAGAATTTAAAATTTTTTGGACTACCTAAAAGCCACGATCAAAAAAAGAACCTAGAAATCATCCTTCAAGAAATTCTCAAGGAAAAATTGCCCTGATATTTTAGAACCAGAGGGATAAATAGAAATTGAAAAAATTCACCAATTACTTCTTGCTAAAGATCCCAAAAAGAAAACTCCTAGGAATATTATAGCCAGGTTCCAGAGTTCCCAGACCAAGGGGAAAATATTACAAGCAGCCAAGAAAAAAAACTATTTGAATATTGTGGAAACACAATCAGGATAACACAGAAACTAGCAGCTTCTACATTAAGGGATCAAAAGGCTTGGAATATGATATTCTGGAGATCAAAGGACCTAGGATTAAGACAAAGAATCACTTACCCAGCAAAATTGAGTATAATGTTTCAGGGGAAAATATGGTCATTCAATGAGATGGAGGACTTTCAAGCATTTTTGTTGAAAAAACAGAACTGAATAGAAAATCTGACATTTGAATACAAGAAGCAAGAGAAGCATGAAAAGGTAAACTGGGAAAAGAAATCATAAGGAACTTATCAAGTTGAACTATTTACATGCCTACATGGAAAAAACAATCATTGTAACTTATTGAACTTTTCTCTGTATAATGATAGTTAAAGGGAATATAAATGTGTGTATACGTATACATACATATATGTCTATATAGGAGCATATTATATGCATATGAATACATATGTGAGTGTGTGTATATATGTGAGTGTGTGTATATATGTGTACAGGTATACATAGAGGGCAGAATAAGAAGGGATGATATTTAAAAGGTGAAATTGAGAGGTGAGAGAGGAATATGATGAGAGGAGACAAGGATAGACAGAATGGGGTAAATTATTCATATAAAAGAGACAAGGGAAAACTGTTACAATTTAGGGGAAGAACAGGAAGGTGAAAGTCTCATTGAATGTGGCTTAGGGAGGGAATGATATACACTCTGAATTGGGTATCTTGCCCTACAGGAGAGTAGGGGGGAAAGGGATGAAAGAGGGACTGATGGAGGGGAGGGCAGGTAGGGGGGAAGCATAGTTAGAAGCACACACTTTTGTAAAGGGACAAGGACAAAGTAGAGAATAGAACAAGGTGGGGCGTAGGATGGAGGAAAATATAGTCAGTCTTTCACAGTCTATCCACTATGGAAATGTTTTGGGTAACTACATATGTACAACCTATATCGAATTGCTTATTTTCCCAGTAAGAGTGGGAGACAAGGGAGGAAGGGAAAGAATCTGGAATTTAAAGATTTAAAATCAATTTTTAATATTATTATTATTATCATTATCATTATTATTATTTACATGCAACTGGGAAATAAGATATACAGACACTGGGGTATGGAGATCGATCTTGCCCTACTAGAAAGTCAGAGGGGTGATGGGGGAGGATATAGGAGAGAGCAGATTAGGGGAGGGGATATTCAGTGGGATCACTGTTTTGGGGTGGTGGGTATGGGAAAGATGGGAAGAAAATTTGTAACTCAAAATCTTGTGGAAATGAATGATGTAAACTAAAAACAAACATGAAAGTTAATTATTAAAAAATATTATCTCATCTGATCCTCACAACAACCCTGAAAAATAGGTGCTATTATAATCTCTATTTTACAGTTGAGGAAACTGAGGCAAACAGAGGTTATGTGACTTACCTATGGTCTCACAGTTTGTATCTGAAGTAAGATTTGAACTTGTGTTCCTGACCACTGCACCACCTAGCTACTAGCAAAATCATGACCCCTTGGCAACTTAGTAGATTGTCTTCTAGGTGCCTTAGACTATAATCTAAAAGTCTGATCTGTGTCATTGAAGGTGTTTCCATATGGTTGCCCCTTAAACCAATGAAAACACTTATGTGGTTTCAAAAATACAAGACAAGGTTAACTATTGAGAAGGATAAACCCTTGGGCCACTTACCACATTACCATAAAAAGAATTTTCATTCTTTGTCTTGGGCAAGGATCACCTACTGTGACCTAGAAAAGGGGTGAGAGGTTCTTTGAGCTCCTCTTACTCTGTTAAAGAAGCAGTGTGAAACGCAACACTCTTATTTGCATGCCAGTTGCTAAAAAATAGCTCCCAAAGTTGTGTTCTTGTCAGGTTTCATAATTAGTCTACCTCGACATTTTTCTACAAATAGCACTGTTAATGACTTACTTGCATCAGTATCCCTTCCGCTCTCAATTGTATATTAAGATAGGAATTCCATGGAGTGTTCCTCTTTTCCAGGTGGTAGAAAATGCCAAAATCTTTGTAGGGTTAGGCTTATCAAAATCAAAGTTTCTGGTTGACATCAATATTAAGCTCAGGTTTTGTTTTCATTTCCTTTACTTTAAAAATATAATTGTGAAGGAAAGATAGAATTTAAGATTCCAGAGGAATCTATGGTGTTAAATTGAATTTAGGTTTCTAGTATATCAATTATGAAAGAACATGGAAAAGTTCTTTACTAAAGGAGTGGTTAAGAAACCAAAATTTCATACCATTAAAGGCATGAGTCCTCTCCCTCCACCACCACCACCACCAACAACAACAAGCAGAAACAATAATGATAGTAATAAGTGAACATCTGGCTTCCTTTAAACTTACCACCTTCATTCAGTACCATCACCTGGGTTCCCTGCTCCTATTCTCTTCTTAGTACAGCCCATCCTGCACACTCTGGCAGACATTTCTAAAACATTGTACTCACTATGCCACTTCAATAATGAAGAATCAATAAGAGTGCTCTGCTGTCAACTACATGGAATCCTTATCCCTCTGCTTTTTTTAAGAGTCTTCATAGTAGTTTCATTTGACCCACCTAATCCTATCCTCTGCTCTTCTCCAACACAAATACCCCATCAAGCAAGTACTTTGTTCTTGTGCATGTTGTACATACTCCTTCCTTTGTCCACGCTATCCTTCTTGCCTTGAATGCCTTCTCTTCAGTCTTCACTTAGCTAAATTTGGGAATATATGAGGTGTTAAGGGAAGATTAGTACCTCTGTTGTGAGGGTTTTTGAGCCCTTTTGAGGGCTGCTTGCCATATTTGGTGTCCATCTGCCACCCACCTCTGCCCTGTGGCTCCAAAAAGCTGTAGCATGTACAGTGACCACACCTCAGTAAACTATCTCTGCAGCCAGGCTAAACTAGGTTGAGGGTGACTGATATGCTTCAAACCCACTGGGGACTTAGGGAATGTTTACCCCAAGAATATGAAGACTTCTTCCCAGGTGTATGAGAACAAATTATTGTGTTGGTTATGAAGCAGGCACTGTGGAGCACTCAAAGCTTGGTCACACATCAAATATGCCAAGGTCATCCAATGCATCCTGGGCCATCACCAGTTGTCGTGACTTTTGTCTTGCCACTGGACTCCAATGACTCTAGAATAAATGGGGGGGAGGGGAAACTTGGCACAACCCTGCCTCACTTACTTAGATCCAATTCAAGCAAAAGGCAAGACATTACCCCATGATGTCATTGGCAGTCTTTGAAAATGGAGGGAAAAGAATAAGGTAAGTTTTCCCCATCTTTCATGGTGTAGCTCCTCTTTTGTAATCTTACTGCACTTGTGGTCAGCAACATACAATCTAGTGATTCTTTTTATCCTTCTCCCCCAACCTAGTCTCCTTGAGGACAAATGATCAAGCAATCATGCCTTATACTTCTTTGTAGCCTTTAACCAAAGCTAGACACTTAGAAGAACTTTGACAAATATTTGTTAATGGAGGGGATGTTTGATAGGCATACTAGCAAGGAAGCTATAGAGAGAAATCTCTCTTCCCTTATCAATTTCAAAACGCCAGAAACACCCTCAAATTTGAAGAGAAGGACTTTATTTTCAACTCTTTATAGGCTCATAGGACATTAGATCTGAAAGGGACCTAAAAGCATACTCAAATCAAATCCTTAATTTTTACAGATATGAAAAAAGAAGACCAGAAAGAAAAAGAGACTGGCCCAAGGTCCCAGAGCTGATTAGTCCCTGGGCCTAGATCCCAGAGCAACTGAAGCCCAATTCTGTGCTCTAAAGGTACCTCTGTAGTTAAAATTTATGTTACTTTCTTTCACAATTACCATTTAAAAAAATATTCACTTCCTTGACTCAAGAAGCACAGAATCCTGCTGTGGATCTGTTCTTGCTGTTCACCCCGGAGAGAAGACTGATGATTCTTAACCAGACATCAATAAAGACAGAGTTCAGAGACAGCTGACACATACAGATCAGGGGAGGGAACAGGGCACCCAGAGCTCTTCTCTAGGATGGAGTCTTCCTAGATGTCCATGCTACTAAGAAGTCTCTAGGATTGAATTTAAGAATCATGGAATGTTGAAATGGGGAGGGACCTAAGACACTATCATGAGTCACTTGGCAGTTTACACAATGTCTGGCATAGAATAGGTACTTAATAAATGCTTCCTGACTGACAGCAACACACTACTTTAAATACTATGTGGACAAATGCTTGGAAGTATCTGTAAGTGCAGAGTTATAATACATATTCTTAAAAAGAATTAGCCCTAGAATGGTGAGTATTCATAAAATGTAAGGTGTCATGAGTACATGTTTGCTTAGATGTCAGCACAAATACATTATTGGCCTTACTGATGTCAGATTATTTTATTCTCTTCCAACTTGCTAGCCTCCTGGTCTTTCATTCAATAATCAGGACATGCCTGAATTCTCTTATTCAGACATGGAGTGAGTGAGCCACAGTGACACTACTATTCAAAAATCTCATTCTGGATCTGTCATACCTGTCTTGGGGGAAAAGATTCATTTTTGACTAGTTTTAAACTGATCCAGACACAAAAATTTAGGAAAGGCAAAAAAAATAATTCATCTGGGAACCAGATTCCCAATTTTGCCTTAGCTCTCAGAAAAAGAGGTGTTCCGAAATATCACTGATAGCATTTCAATTTTCAAAATATAATGCTGGCAACAATACCACTACTAGGTGTACATCTCAAAGAGATTTTCTTTTAAAAAAGAGAAAAACAACTATATATAGAAAAATATTTATAGTAACTCTTTTGTGGTGGCAAATAACTGGAAATGGAGAATATGTGGGGAATGGCTGAATAATTTGTGGCATATGATTGTAACGGAATACTATTGTGTTATAAGAAATGATGAGAAGAATGGTTTCAGAAAAAGCATGGGAAGATTTACATGAAGTGATTCAAAGTGAAGTGAGCAGAACCAGGAGAACTTTGTACACATTAACAGCAAAATTGTACAATGATCAATTGTGAATGATTTAGATATTCTCAGCAATACAATGATGCAAGACAATTCCAAAAGACTTATGATTTTTTAAAAATGCTATTTGCCTCTAGAGAAAGAGCTGATAGAGCCTGAATATAGATTGAAACACACTTTTTGTTAACTTTATTTTTCTTAGGTTTTTTGTGGTCTGTGTTTTCTTTCTCAACATGGCTAACACAGAAATATGTTTCAAATGACTACACATGTATGACTATAGTAAATTGCTCGCCTCCTCAAGAATGGGGGGGGGGAAGGGGAGAAAGGTGGGAAAGAATTTGGAGCTCAAAATTTTAAATAACAGGGGTGGCTAGGTGGTGCAGTGAATAGAGCACTGACCCTGGAGTCAGGAAGACCCGTCTCAGGCACTTAACACAAAAACCTAACCATGTGACCTTGGGCAAGTCACTTAACCACAATTGCCCTCCAAAAAAGCAAAAAACAAAACAAAAAAATTTAAATAACAAATGTTAAAAATTATTTTACATGTAATTGGCAAAATATTTTTTTAAATAGGGCCTGGGAACCAGAATTTTTTCCAATATTCCTTCTCCTTGGGGGTGATCCTTTATCAATAACACAATTGTTTTAGAGAAAACAAGGAAGAGAGAAAAAGAATAAAACTAGTTAATATATTGAAAAAGTTTGAAAATATATGCAATGGGGAGGCTAGGTGGCACAGCAAGTAAAGCACCAGTCCTGGAGTCAGGAGGACCTGGGTTCAAACCCAGCCTCAGACACTTGACACACTCACTAGCCATGCAACTTTGGGCAAGCCACTTAACCCAACTGCTCTCCAAAAAGCAAAAAAAAAAAATACACACATACACATATATGTAATATATGACACCCATTGAACTTTCCATATCCTCCACAAAGTAGTGGGGTCAGGATATCTTCTCATATCTCTTCTTTGTGGTCATGCTTGTTCTTTGAGGATGCATATGTTAAATGTCTAGCTAAGTAGCATAATGAAAGGAACACTGGGTCTCAAGTCAAAACACCTGAGTTCAAATCTGGCCTCAGATATTGATTAGTGATATGGCCAAGTCATTTAAGCTCTACATGATTCAGTTTCCTCAGTTTTAAAGTGGAGATCAAAATAGTGCCTACCTCCCAAGGTGGTCATAAGGCTCAAAGGAGGTAATATTTGCAGAATATTTATCACAGTGCCTGGCAAACAGTAAGTGCTATATAAATGCTTATTCCCTTCCCCCTTTTACCTCCCCATAGCCTAGCCTATGACTGGAACCAGAGTTGGTGCTCAATAAATATTTATTGGTTGTTAGGTCAGTTTTATGTCACTTCAACACTGAGATACAACTTCAAACTCCACATAGCAATACATTTATTTCACTCATCCTAGACACTGGGTAAACAAATAGGTCTACCCATGGGAATGCCCAATGACTCCCACAAGATAAATACAGGCTCCATTTTCTGTGGGTGCTGTGTTAATCAGTCAGAGAAAGAAAGAAAGAAAGAAAGAAAGAAAGAAAGAAAGAAAGAAAGAAAGAAAGAAAGAAAGAAAGAAAGAAAGAAAGAAAGAAAGAAAGAAAGAAAGAAAGAAAGAAA
>CM053601.1:160637110-160651054 GCA_028646575.1 Pseudocheirus occidentalis
TCCAACAAGCTGCTACTCCCACTGCTATGAGCTAAAGCATTGCCATGAGCTAGTAGCCAGATTTCACTATCTGTCCAAAGTGCTTTTCAGTTTTTCTTTGCTAAAAATTCCAAAATGTTTCTCTATATCACCACCCAGTCCAGGTCTCTGGCAGGACTCACAGTGTGTGGGTTCCCCCTACTGGCATTATAATTGTTAGAACAAGATTTTCAACCTGCAAAGCAGATATCACCAATGACATCTATCCATAGAAAGCAAACTCCAATGAGTCATCAGGGATTTGCAAGGTTAAGGTCTGGTGATGAAAAAAGAAAAGCACTACAAAATGGAACTTGGGGTGCTACACAAATCCTGAGGGATTTAAATTCGATTCACAGAACATGTGAATTGTAAGTTCCTCTGGGGATCACCTGGTGTAACACCGTGATTTAACATGGGAAGGAATTGAAGTCTGGAAGGGAGAACTGACCTGGTCAAGGCTATAGGTATCTATATAGCCATTACAAGAGCCAGTAATGGAAACTAGCTCCAAATATGGAGTCCAACATACTCTCCACAAGAATTAGAAAGGTGCCTTGGGCAAAAAGTCACTTAATACCTTGGGCAAGTCACTTAACCTCAATTGCACTGCCTTCACTCCTCCAAAAAGCAAAATAATAATAATAATAATGATGATAATAATTAGAAAGGAGAGATCATCTATTACAATCTCTTCATTTTGTAGTCAGGAAAGGAAGGCCCAAAAAGATTTACTCAGGGTTATACAATTCAAACCCACAATTTCGATTCGTCTTCTTGCTCCAAGCATGACATTTTCAACTATGCCACCTTGTAACAAAATCAAATCCATGACCTTTAAATCTTCAGTCTAATGTTTTGCCAAATGAGATGTTTTCACTACTATCGTGTAAATCCTTCTATTTTTTTTCCCCAAGATGAAGATGCTCTGATTAAGATTGGTTAATATTAAGATTGCTTAATACCCACCTAGAACCCTGAGGTTGGTTGCTGTCCTCCATTCTTGAAGAAGACTAAAATAGTATCACTGTGTTAGAATCAAGTTACACCGCATCTGACTGACCAGCCCAATCTGAGCTCACAATAATCTACCACAGGTCAGGCACAATCAGTCCATGTGAACATTTGGGTATGAATACCTGACGTATGTTTGAACAGGACTCCACCTACTATTTTTCCAACAGGACTTCCTCTGGCTCACTAGTCTCAGGAAAGCACATATTATGTATTATGAGAGGAGGAATAAGCTCTTCTCATGGGTTCCAAGCCCTGCAGACACTATCTGTGTACTACGCTGTACAAGATAGGAACAATTTCTAGCAAATTCATTGGTGTAGAGAACTTCTGGTTAAGAAGACTCTACCATAGCAGGTCAGGACCTCCTCAAAGTCTTGGAAAGTTACCTAGGATACTAGTTAAGCCCAGGGTCATATGACATGTCAAGGACAGAGTATTCTAAGAGAAATTAAGCTGACCTTCTAACTCATTTTTATACATCATGGAATGGGAAAGCTCTTTTGACAAAGTTCTGTTTTGCTAAGTCTCAGTCAACTGTCTTGGACTAGAAACTAATAAAGAATCCCAGTCCTTGCAGTATTCAATTCAATAAACATGTATTAAGCACCTAGCATGTACAAAGCACTGTGCTAAGCACAGGGGATAGAAAAAGAGGCAAAAGACAGTCCCTACCCTCAATGTGCTTACAATTTAATGAGGTTGACAACATGCCCACAAATATATACAAAGCAAGCTATGTGTAGGATAAATAGGAAATACTTAAAAGCAAAAAAAATGGAATTTAGAGGAATTTAGAAGGATTCTTATAGAAGTGGAATTTTAGTTGGAACTTAAAGGAATGGGATCAGTAGTTGGAGCAGAAGAGGGAGTGTGCTCCAGGGATGGAATAACAATTTTTTTTAAATACCACGACTCAAAAGATGGTGCATCTTGTTCCTAGAACTGTCAAGAGTCCAGTGCTACTGGATCAAAGTGAATATCTCATGAAGTAGAGTGTAAGAAGACTGGAAAGGTAGGAAAGGGCTACGTTGTAAAAGACTTTGAATGCTAAACAGAGCATTTATTTGCTCCTAGAGCCAACAGGAAGCCACTGGAGTTTATTGAATAGGGTGTGACCTGATCAGACTGGCATTTTAAGGAAATTATTTCAGTAGCTGAACGGAGGATGAATTATCATGGGTAGAGACCTGGGACAGGCAGACCCTAAAGCAGGCTATTGCAATAACTGGGCATGAAGTGATGAAGGTCTGCCCTAGAGGAGTGGCAGTGTCAGAGGAGAGAAAGGGGCATATTTAAGGTATGCTGCAAAGGAGGAATCTGCAAGTCTTGGCAAAAGCTTGGATATGGTGGCTGAGAGATAGTAAGGAATCCAATATAACTTCAAGGTTGCAAGCCTGAAAGGCTATGAGGATGCTGTTGCACTCTACAATAATAAAGAAGGGAGGAGGTCGGGAGGGTTTAGGGGAAAGATAATCAGCTCTGTTCTGTACATATTGAATTTAAGATGTCTACTGGATACCCAGTTCATTATGCCTCAATAGGTATGCCCACACTCTCCATGAGGAAGAGCCTCTAAAGGCCTCTGCCATGCGGATATGGGTTAAATCATGTCCTCCTGACTCTGGAGCAAGCTCTGCTTCCACTACACCACGCTGTCTCTCATGACCACAATAGCCCAAGATACAATAACATAAAGTCTGAATAAATGAAAATTCAAGTACTGAGTGACCAGAGTTTCCAAGATATTTAACAATCCCTGATCCTTTGGGTAAGTGGAAGCATATCATTCCTCCTTCTCTGCTTGATGAAGATTTAGCAACAGAATTCCCTTCTCACCTTCAGAGAAGTACCCAATTGAGTTCTTCAATGAACTTGATGAGATTAAAGGGGAAAGGGTTTTGTTTAGAGGTGAATGAGGCTCGTCCTCTTCTTGGACAGTATTAACATACCTTTGTAGGACCCTAGGTCTTATAGGGAAAAGTTGACACAAAAGTTATTGTAGCAGATTTTCCTGGAGTAATTCCAAGTAAGGATAATGAACTCGAGAGACAGAAACCACCCATGAGGTAGGGTTCAGTGTGGCAGCATTGTTGTGAGGAGCACTGGACATGGAATCAGACAGTTAAGGTCCTGGCTCTTCTCTCTAATTACTTGGATAATGTTGGCCAAGTCACTGAAATCTCTGGCCTTCAGTTGCCTCATCTGTAAGATGAGGGACTTAGACTCGATGGCCTCTAAAGCTTCCTGCTCTAAATCTATTATGCTATGAGCCTTTGAACATACAGCTATATAATGAATCAGAAATGTGGAGATATAAATGATTGGATAAATTGACCTGGAATTCATACTTTGGGTGGGAAAAGTAGGTAGTGTTATAAGCACCAATTGGCAGAGACTGCTTTGTTTGCAACAGGTTGCACACACGTGCACAGGCACGTGTGTATACACACACACACACACACACACATACACAGACATGCAGTTTCTATACCTACCATCAGCCCATAACACTTGCCTAATACACATAAACAGAGAGCCAAGAGACAGAGAGACAGAGACAGATACAGAGAGAGATAGAGACAGAGACAGAGAGACAGACAGAGAAAGAGAGACAGAGACAGACAGAGACACAGACAGAGAAACAAAGAAAGACAGAGACAGAGACAGAGACAAAGACAGATAGACACAGACAGACACAGAGAGAGATGGACAGAGATGAGGTGGGGGAAGGGAGGCAGAAGGGACAAAGGGATGAGGGGAGAGAATATTCTCCTCTCTCAGCTTTCATACAACTCTCCCCAGGCTTCACATTTCTGTTTTTGGCTTCTTCCCCTTCGAAGTTATTCTTCATGTTCATTTTAAATTAATATCACCCACAGTGCAGGACCAAGAAGACTGGGTGCTGGGATGCTTTCCAAAACTCCTGTTTCTTAGAATCCCTCTGTTGCATGTAAGAGTAAGTTTGCTCTTTAGCGCATTTGTAATTTCAAGGGCCTTATTTCCTCAAATAAAAAGGACACTGACATTGCTCGCTAGAGGACGTATGCGTGCACAAATAGCAATACTGATCAGTTACGGCCTTTTCTGCTTAACACTGGTATATACAGTGAAGCCTCATCACCACCTCAATCTAGATTAGCATTTATTTATAGACTCTAAAGGGAAAGCTCTAATTCCTTAAAGCAAAGACTTCGTTGTCTCTAGAGAAGTAAAACTTCAAAGACGAGGGCACTGGTCAAAGTAGTTAGAGACCAAAAAACTCCTTAGGATATTTAATTGTTTTTCAAGTACAAATGCAAATTATTACAAAGGCTACAGTCTCTTTAAACTATTTTCCCATATTTCCCTAAGCGATAGGGCAGATCTCTCCCTGTAAATTTCAATTACGTTCAGTTGAGCCCAAGAAAAATAATTTTCTTTGTAGAACCCTAGTTCTTATAGATAAAAGATTGCCTTATCTTAAGTAGAGATAAGGAAAAGTATCCTGGAGCTAGCCTCACTCTACTGGTCAATCAGTCATTGCCTTAGAATCCTCAAGAACTAGAAAATTAAAACATCGCCAATGTAAACAAAAATGGGACTTTCTGTATAAAATGGGAAATCTTATCAGCCGCCATGGGAGGTCAGAATTATTATATTCCCACACACATACCCCATTAGTCCTCAATGATACTAACACTTATGGAATTAACACAGGCAATAGTATCTGCTTCCTCTCTCCTTATTAGTTGTTCTGAGAACAAAAGGTATCTGTAATGCCCAGGTGGCGGGAAGAAGATGATCTCTTCATCCCAAGATCCCCAGGGTTACCATCCAACAACACTCCTTTAATCAAAGCTGTCACCTTCCTTTCTCATAAACTAATCTGAACTTCTGAACTATGCAGATGGCTGGCAGATAACCAACCATAGACTCAAGTCCTGAAGAAGATCCTATCTTCTCTCTACAGCAGTCTTAATATCTCTACCATCTACAAGGATTCTACTCCGATAAACATCAGTAATGTGTACATTTTATACAGTCTATTTCTTCATTGGGAGTGGTAGCTAGTTTAATTGAAAAAAAACACAAGCAATCTCTGTTAAATTTAGAAAATAATGTGGATATGAGAATCTGATCAATTCTCCTCTTTAATTATTTTCAACAAAACCCCAGAATAAACCCTCAAATTGGTTGCTAGGGAATGTATGCATGAATAAGTAGCAATATTGGTAAATTTAGGTATTTTCTCCTTAATATGTTGGCATGCCATAAAGTCTCACCATCATCCCCGGTCTAGTTTATATTTCATTTTCATTTATAAGGAAAGTCATAATTTCTTAAAATAGAATATCCATTATTCTCAATCAGTCACCATGACTCATTTTGAAAAAAGGTATAGAGCACTGCAATAATCTATAGAAATCATAGTGCTGAGCAAAGAACTAATAACATTATGCCCAAATCACATCAAGCTCCAGTCCTTAAGGAGATGAAAAATCCTTTCATATAAAGAGAGTTCATACACTCATGCATAGCAAGTCCCCCAGAAAAATGTCTTCAGAGCAAAATATGTTGCTATAGACATAAGGAAGACTCAGGTTTCCTTATTTGTCCCTTCCCTGAACCCATCCCCAGTTCAGTATCATTTAAAATTTTAGCTGAGAGGATGTAACAGCAGAATCCACAAATGGCCAACTTTGCCATGACACAGCTCTTTTTCAATATAAAAATATCCCCAGGGTAATTTCTAAGCAGCATCTTATTTATTCATCTTTATTAGCCAGTCTGTTTGACAGGTCACAGGTCATGTTTGAATAACAGAACTCTCTGTGGGAGATTAGTATCACTTCAAAGGACTGAATCTTAAAGCCAGAAGTAATTTAGAAACCATCTAATCTGTCTTTCATTTTACAGAGAAGGACCCTGAGACCCACAGACATGAAGTGATTTGCTCAGTTACCCAGTTATCAATTGAAAGAACTAGGAGTAACACCCAGGTCTCCTGATTCTACTGCATCAAGTTCTCCCTTTTCATACAGGGAGCTTATTTGAATTGGCCCCCTTCTTCAGATAAGAGATCCTGGGATATTAGAGCTGAAAAGGAAGTTAGAGATCATTTGATGAATGTTGTCCCATTCTACAGATGAGGAAAATGAGCTTCAAAGAGGTGAATTAACTTGATGGTCACAACCTCACTACAAGACTCAGTTTCCTTCTTTGAAAAATGAAAATGAAAATACCTGCATTATCTACCTTATATGGTAATTGTAAGGACCAATAGTAAAATGTCTAAATCACTTTATTTATAAATCACTTTATTTATAAAACATGTAGAAGCTGCTAGATCCTGGGTTATGCTAATTGTGTTTCCACAGTATTCAAATTGTTTCTTCTTGGAAACCTGTAATATTTTCTCCTTGATCTGGGACCTCTGGAACCTGGCTATAACATTCTTAGGAGTTTTCTTTTGGAGATCTTTTTCAAGAGGTAATCAGTGAAGTCTTTTGAGTTCTATTTTGCACTCTGGTTCTAAAACATCAGGGCAATTTTCCTAAAGAATTTCTTGAAGGATGCTTTCTAGGTTCTTTTTTTCATCATGGCTTTTAGGTAGACCAATAATTTTTAAGTCATCTCTCTTGGATCTATTTTCCAGCTCAGTGGTTTTTTTCAAGGAGATGTTTCACATTGCCTTCTATTTTTTCATTTGTTTGGATCTGTTTAATAGTATCTTGATTTCTCAAAAAGTCATTTGCTTCCATTTGCTCCACTCTAATTTTGAAGGAATTATTCTACTCAATGAGCTTTTGAGATTCTTTTTCCAAATGGCAAATTTGACTTTTTAAGGCATTCTTCTCCTCATTGGTTTTTTGGGTTTCTTTTGCCATTTGAATTAATCTATTTTTTAAAGTGTTATTTTCTTCAGTCAGGTTGTTGACTCTCTTTTCATGATTTTCTTGCATCATTCTCATTTCTCTTCCCAATTTTTCCTCCTCTTCTATTATTTGGTTTTCAAACTCCTTCTTAAGCCACAGTATGGCTTGTAGCCAGTCTACATATTTCTTGGAATCTTTTAGTGCAGGAGTTCTGACTGTGTTGTCTTCCTAACATTCCATGTTTTAATCCTTTTTGTACCACCAAAAAAGGAGTCTAAAATTGGATTGCTGTTCTTACTTTGCTTCCTTTGCCTGCTCATGTTGCAGTCAATTACTTGACTTTTTAGCTCTGTGGAACTCTGCTTCCAGAGGGGAGAGCTTTGTGCCAAATTGCTAGAGGTTTTTACAGCTGCCAGAGCTATTAGGAGGCCATCTCTACAGCCCCCACCAGCTTTGGCTCACTGTTCATGTACCTCAGGACCACCACCCAAGACTATGATCCCAATCCAGGCAACATAAGGCAAGAGCATTTAGCCTCTGAATGATTGCTTGGTTCCCCTGCAATCTGCAAGCCAGGAGCTCTGAAGCAGCCACAGGGAAGTGGCTGTAGGGCTGCCACTTCTGCTGCTTTCTTGCCCTGGGAGTAGATGGCCAGACCCTCTCCCCCAAATTTAGCTGACTTCCACTGACCTTTCACTTTGACCTTGTTTCTTATCTGTTGATAATTCTGGAATTTGCCCCAGCTGCGGGTGATCTGCTCTCCTGAAATCACAAGCCACAGCTTGTCCTGGCCACCCTGGGGCCAAGTCATGGTTTCAGGCCAGGCTGGGCTCAGCTCTCAGAGTGCTGAGATGAGCCCTTCCTTTCCTACCTGCTGAGCTGCTTCAGCGGGAGATGTGTTTTTCTGTAATTTTATGAGTTCTGGAGTCCTAAAATGTGTTTAGAGTCATATTTTCTGGGTATTTGAGATGATTATGTGGGAGCTGCAGAGTGTTCCTGCTTCTATGCTGCCATGTTGGCTCTGCCCACTCAGTTAATTAGTTTCAATGCAAGAAGCATCATAGTAATTTTTCAGGCACTCCCTCCAATTCCTCATCAGGATTTTTCCTTCAATAATTTTTACACTCTTTTCCTCTTTGATAATTGTACTTAGTATATACTCTGGTTGTGGTTTGGGGTTTTTTTTCTGTTTACTATTTCATTAAAGCCTTTTTTCCCATGTGACCTTGGGCAAGTCACTTAACCCCAAATGCCCTCCAAAAATAAAAAGCCTTTCTGCATTCTTTATATTTCTCATAATTGTTGGTTTTGACTACATACAATATTCTATTATATGAGGTATCACAATTTAACCGTTTCCATATTCTTCTAATACTGGATTTTACATTATTATTGGTTATTTTTACAAATTATATATAAAAGTGATATGACAATCTTTACAAAAACTATCATTATTATTTTATGTCACCACCCACCCAGACATTTTCATGAAATTTACCTGTTGAGAAATAATTTATTTCCAAAACATGCGCTTAGATGGAATGTTGCCTTTGAAGGATTGCAATTTATCAGAATTAGCCTGATACCGTAAGGCTTCTACAAGTTGTTTAAATCACCAAACATTTATAAAGCTCCCTCTACTATATCTTAAGGAACTGAGAGCATTTATTCAATTCCCCTAATGGATCCCTGATCCCATGGATATAATAACTAATTTTATTCATGCAGATTCTGACACATCAACACCTTCTCAAACTCAGTAATTCTGGTCCATGTTTTCACATACTTCCTTCATGCAAAATATACCCAATGAATTAGAAGCCTCCCCATGGATAATTTTTTCATTCCCTGGGTACCAGAGTAGCAATTTGTCCCTCTATTTTCTTTGGCTGTCATTATATGAAAGGTCTACTTCCTTTTCTAGCAAGACATTTATTCTTTTATATCCGTTTTTATTCAATCATTTTTCATTCATGTCTTACTCTTCATGACCCCTTTTGAGGTTTTCTTGGCAAAGATACTAGAGTGATTTGCCATTTGTAAAATTTCTTTTATATATAGGAAAATCACAGTGATCACAGGTTGCAGTCTATTTATATCCACCATGCATTGCTCTATTGTCCCTAGTCACCAATAATAGTTATTATTCAGAGAATGTGGTGTTCCAATATTGACACTCATGCAGCATCATAAGAACATTAGTGTTAACAGGATCAGTTTTTGTGTTCACGACTATTCTGTGTCATGCAGAGTTTGCCAAAATCAATCTGGTTTGGGGCAGCTAGGTGGTGCAGTGAATAGAGCACCGACCCTGGAGTCAGGAGGACATGAGTTCAAATCTGGCCTCAGATACTTGACACAAAAACTAGCCGTGTGACTTTGGGCAAGTCACTTAACCCCAATTGCCCTCCAAAAAGCAAAAAACAAACAAACAAAAACAAAAACAAAAAAACAACAAAACAACAAAAAAAAGAAAAAAAAAAGAATTCTCAAAATCAATCTGGTTCATTCCCTTCTTCCAACTCAATCTGGGGCCCAGTTTATTCTCTAGGTTTAGTGCTGTCCTAGATAAATATACTGACATTAATTTAGTAAAATAGCTGTCCATCAGCATGCCATTATCCAATATGCATTTTCATCCATTTGGTTTTCCTCTGTGAATTGTTAAACCAATCTCTTTGTTTAATCATAGCTCTCATTGAAGAGGTATTATCTTGTTCTGTGGCTTGATGAAATTAGCAAAATGTCACCTACTCATGTGTGTGTTCAGAATGACTAGCACCACTGGGGTGAGGTCTTACTTAGCCCTCTTAAATCTAATTAATGCACAAGTCAAGACATCACTCCTTGATGTCACTAGTCCTTTTCCAAAGGGAGTGATGACCAACAATGGAGGAAAACCTTTATGCCCATTTAAATCTATTTGTGACCTTGGGCAAGTCACTTAACCCCAACTGCCCTCCAAAAAACAAAAAAAAAGAAAAGGAATAAAAATAAATAAATAAATTTATTAGTTGAAGAAATAGAGATGATGAAGAAGAGGAAGGAAATAAGCATTTATTAAGCACCAACTATACGATAGTCACTCAGAATACTTGTGAGGGAAGCGCTAGTATTATCACAATCTCACAGATGCAAACAAATGTGAAGGGACACGTCCAGAATTACATAGATGGTAAGCATGTGAGGTCACATTTGAACTCAGGTCTTCCTGCCTTGAGGTCCCATACTCTATTTACTCTCCCACCTACCTGCCTCTCAATCTCCTTAGAGAGATTTTTTACCCGATGATGCTATAGGGTTGCAAGTCATAGAACAGCATGTACTTAATTGAATAGTAGTCAAGGTGTGACAAAAAGCAGCCGGGAGGCAGCACTCGCAGCCCCCCAGCGAGAATTTATCTGGCGCTTACTTTGTGCCGGGTACTGCAGAAGGAAATGCAAACCCCGCCAGTATCTTTGCTAAGAAAATCTCATGGACAACTTTGGTGTGCTATGGTCCACAGGGTCATGAAGAATCAGACATGACTGAATGATTTAGCAACAATGTTCCAGGCTCTAGGTACAGTGCTAGGGATAAAAAACCAAAATGAAAATGGCCCCTACCCTCGAGTAGAGAAAATACGTCTATATATGCAGTAAAAATATTCAAGTAGGAAGGTAGATTAGGCAGGCAGGCAAGGCAGTCAAGGAGAGGCAGACAGGCAAGGAGAGGCAGGCAGGCAAGGAGAGGCAGGCAGGCAAGGAGAGGCAGGCAGGAAAGGCAGGCAGGCAGGCAGGCAGACAGGCAAGGCAGGGCAGGCAGGCAAGGCAGGCAGGCAAGGCAGGCAGGCAGGCAAGGAGAGGCAGGCAGACAGGCAAGGCAGGCAGGCAAGGCACGAAAGATAGATGGATAGATGGGTGAAGTGGAGACCAGAGAGGGGGCACTGAGGTAGCATAGCAGGTAGAATGCTAGGCCTAGTATCAGAAAGCCTCATTTTCCTGAGTTCAAATCTAGCCTCACATATTTACTAGCTGTGTGATTCTGGGGCAAATCACTTCATGCTGTTTGCCTCAGTTTCCTCATCTGTAAAATGAGATGGAGAAGGAAATGGCAAACTACTCTAGTATCTTTGCCAAGAAAACCCCAAATGAAGTTATGAAGAGTCAGTCATGGCTGAACAACAACAGAGACAGGATAACTTTCCTCCATCCAAAAGCCTTTTCACTCTGGCAAGGCTTCCAGCCCTGGGCCTCTCTCTCTGGTGAGTTCTTTCAAGTTACCTCTCTTTGAAGAAGCAACCCACCAAGCCCTGCTCACTTCAGCTTGAAAGAAACCAGGGATTCTGAGAGAGAGAGGGGAGGAGGAGAATGTTCCAGGAATAGAGGCCTGCAGGTACATAGGCACGGAAGTGGGAAATGTAACATGTGATGTGAGGAGAAGAAGTAGATAAATGTTCCTAGATTGCAGAGTTCATGCGTGAAGGAGAGTATGACATAAGAAGAATGAGAAGAAAGGAGGAAACCAGATTGTGAGAAACTTCAATGTACAACAGAATTTATATTTGATACTAGAGGTGCAAAGGAACCAATGAAGTTTAGGGTCAGACCTGTTCCACAGAAAAATTATTTCAACTACATGGAGATAGATTAAAATGGGAGAGACAAGGCAGGGAGGAGGTGGTTGTTCAACCATTTTTGGTTGTGTCTGACTCTCCATAACTTGTGCTAGAATTTTCTTGGCAAAGATACTGGAATGGTTTGCCATTTCCTCCTCAGTTTATTTTAGAGATTAGGAAACTAAGACAAACAGAGTTAAGTGACTTGCCCAGGGTCACATAGCTAGTAAGCATCTAAGGTCAGATTTGAACTCGGGAAGATGAGTCTTCCTGACTCCAGGCCTGGAACTCTATCCCCTGTGCCACTTAGCTGCCGATGTAGCTGGCTGTTTAGGAGACTATTACAAAAGTCTCAGTAATATGTGAGACTTATGATGTGAGAAAAAGCTGTATTAGAGATGAAAGACAAAAAAAAAACTAATTACCAGCATTTATATATAACTCTAACAAAACCTATTGAGAAGAGATTGAAAGAGAAATTCTATTTTGAATCATTCCATAATCATTCCAATACTAGTAAGTTTCCCATCCAAGATATAGAAAACTATATAAACACAACTACGAATACATTTTACAGAAATAGACATAAATAATTAGAAAAATACTAATTGCCTAGGAGTGGGATGAGTCAATGTGATAAAATGACAATCCTACCTAAATTAATTTCCTTATTCAAAGACATAACAATCAGATTTCGAAAGGATTACTTTGAAGAATTAGAAAAATAATGGAATTCATATGGAGTAAAAAATGTCAAGAATCTGAAGAGAAACAATAAAAAGATACTGGAACAAAAGAAACCTAGCAGTACCAGATATCAAACTGTTCTACAAAGCAGTGATTATTAAAACAATTTGGTGTTAGTTGGAAAAACAAAATAGATTTAGAAGATGGTGGAATAAGGCAGGAAATTACCTGTTTCTCAAATTCCCCCCACACTAATAATATAAAATAATGCCTCAAAGTGAACTTTGAGTCACAGAAATGATTTAAAGATGGAGTAAAATTGTGCTTCTGCCTAAACAGCTTGAGAAGATGCTAGAAAAGACCCAATACCTCCTGGGGTGGTGGTTTGCCCTGCTTGAAGTACAAATACTTTCAGGCTTATAACTATGAATCGACAAACAAGTGTGGGACAAGTGTGGGAGGTAGGTGTGTAAGGTGGCAGCCTCAGCTTCAGGAACTTTCACCTCAGGGACAGTGTGGGTGTCAGGGAAATATTGTAGGGCTCTCTGCAGGTGCTGGACATCAATCCTAGGTGTGTTGACCAGATTTGATCCCCAGCTATGGGGGAGGAGGAGGAGAAAGCATATGCTATGAGTGTAGTAACAGGGTCAGGGACTCTGCCGACTATGGGCACCCGCAGGAGAGCAAAGTCCCTGGTTTCGATCCCAGGGCAGTGGTGAGTTGAAGCTTGCAATTGTAGGAGAGACCACAGTGAGCAAGAGAGTTTTTGGTGATGGCATTTCTGGGAGTCCTGGTTTGGGGCAGAGAGAAGTACCTGAGTTCATGTCCTCGGATGGGGCTTAAAAAACAACAATACAAAAAACCTGAAACCTGAGATATTATACCACACACTTCAAGACAAACCTGACTTTAATACAAAGTTAACAGACAAGAAATAAGCCACTAAAAAAATAACTAAGCAAAAAAGAACCCAACCATAGACAGTTACTTTGGTGATAGAAAAGATCTGAATTCAAACTCAGAAGAAAATAGTGAAGTTAAAAGAGTCATTTTTATCTCAAAGAAAAAAGCAAAAATGATCACAAGTCCAACAAAATTTTTGAAGAGCTTAAAAATCAATTAAGAGAGGTTGCTGAAAAATTAGGGAAAAAAATAAAATGTAAGAAAATCAAGAAAATTATAAAAGAAAGTCAAGCAGTTGTAAAAAGAGATTCAAAAGCTTATGGAACTCCAAATCACTACTGATTCATGAAATGCAAATCAAAACAACGTTGAGGTACCACATCTCACCAGTCAGACTGGCTAAGATGACAAAACAGGAAAATGATAAGTGTTAGAGAGAATGTGGAAAAATTGGAACACTAATGCATTGCTGGTGGAGCTGTGAACTGATACAACCATTCTGGAGGGCAATCTGGAACTACGCCCAAAGGGCTACAAATAATAGCATACCCTTTGACCCAGCAATACCACTTTTGGAGTTGTATCCCAAAGAGATCACAGAAGTGGGAAAGGGTCCCATATGTACAAAAGTATTTATTGCAGCTCTCTTTGTGGTGGCAAAAAACTGGAAATTTAAAGGATGCCCATCAATTGGGGAATGGCTGAACAAGTTATGGTATATGAATGTGATGGAATATTATTGTGCTATAAGAAATGGGAAGGAGATTGACTTCATACTTACCTGGAGAGGCTTATATGAATTGATACTGAGTGAGAAGAGCAGAACTAAGAAAAATTTGTACACAGTCACAGATACATCATACGTGT
>CM053601.1:160651554-160765864 GCA_028646575.1 Pseudocheirus occidentalis
ATGGTTTCTGAATAAAGACCTTGATTCTGCCTTCCATGTGGAGAGTTTGCTACATTTTGTGATCCAAAATTATACCAGCATATTCATAACCATCATGGGTGTTGTGAATATCTCATTATTGATACAACAACTAGGAAAAGAAAAAAGAACGATATAAATGCTATGGAACTATAGTCAGGATAACACAAGATTTAGTAGCTTCTACATTAAAATACCAAATGGCATGGAACATTATATTCCAAAGAGCCAAGGAACTGGCTTGCAACAAAGAATAAATTACCCAGCAAAACTTAGTGTAATCGAAAATGGAAAAAAGCATATATTTAATTAGCTAAAGGACATTCAGGTACTTGTGAAGATCATAGCAGAAAAAAAATGGAAATTTTTACTTAATAAATTCCAAAGAAACATAAGAAGGTAAACATTAAAGACCAATTATAAGCAATTTAATCAGGTCAAAAATGTTTACTTCTTATGTGGAAAAAATTTTTTCTGTAACTCTGTTATCATTACTTGGGTAGTTTGAAAGAGGATACATAAGTGGAAGGCTTGGGGTTGAATTAAGTATGATGGGATGACCCTAAAAAAGGGGGGGTTGGGAGAGATAAAATAGAGCAATTATCTCAAACAAAGGAGGTGTGAATCAAAGAACTATTACAGTGGAGGCAGGATGGGGCTGGAGGGATGGTAGTCCTAGAACTTTATTCTCAACAGAACTGGGTTAAAGAGGGAATAATATATACACCTAGAATGGTATATAATCTTCTTACCTTACAGAGAAATAGGAGGCTGAGAGGATAGGAAGAGGGAGGGACTTTTAGAAGCAGATTAAGAAATAGAGAGGCTAAAGGAAGAATTCTTCACAGGGGGAGAGAGAGGATAAGAGAAAGGGCTCTTAGATGGGTGATTAAGGAATGGAAGGATAAGAGGATAAGAGAGGCATTCTCAGAAAAGTTTCAGAGTAGGGAGGTAGTGGTTAAAAATTAATGAGACATTTGAGTAGGACTAGGGTAAAAAGAGAGGGAGAGAAGGATAAACAGTGATTAAAAAAACAGGATGGAGGGAAATGCATAACTAGTAATCATAAATTTGGATATGAATGGGATTAATTTACCCATTAAACAGAAGCAGATAGCAAAATGGATTAAAAAAACAGATATGTCATTTTCAAGAAACATTTTAAAATGAGAGATATAAATAGGGTAAAAACAAAAGATCGGAGTATAACTTATTTTGCTTCATCTGATGCAGAAAAAGCAAGGATAGCAATCATATCTCAAAGTCAAAGCTAAAATAGATTTCCTTAAAAGAGACAAACAGGAAAGTGCATTATGATAAAAGCTACCATTGATAATGAAGTAATAGCAATACTAAACTGAAGCAGCCAAAATTTTAAAGGAAAAGCTAAATTAATTACAGATGGGAAGAAATAGCAAACTATAATAGTAGGGGACTTCAATCTTCACCTCTCAGAATTAGATATTGAAGGTATCAGAATAAACAATGAGGTAATAAAACTCTCTTTTGTAGATGATATAATGATATTCTTGGGAAATCCTAGAGATTCAACTAAAAAGTTAGTTGAAATAATAATTCTAGTAGAGGAGGAGGATATAAAATAAACCCACATAAGCCAGCAGCATTTTTTATGTATCACCAACAAAACATTTCAAGAAGGGATAGCAAGAGATACTTTATTTAAAATAATGGGAATATACCTGCCAAGACAAACCCAGGAACCACATGAGCATAATTATAAAATGCTTTTTATGCAAACAAGGTCATATTTAAATAAATGATGAAATATTAATTGTTCATGGGTAGGCAGGACTAACATAATAAAAATGACAATACTAGACTGAATTGATCTACTTATTTAATGCCATCTCAATTAAATTACCAAAAATACTTTTTTATTGAACTAGAAAAAATAATAATAAAATTCATTTGGAAGAACAAAAGGCCAAGGAATTAATGAAAAAAATGTAAAGGCAGGAGATTTAGCAGTACCAGATCTTAAACTATCTTATAAGACAGTTATTATCAAAATTATCTGGTACTAAGAAATAGAAAGGTAAATGAGCAGAACAGTAGACACAGAGTACACAGTAGTAAATGATTATAATAACCTTGTGTTCAACAATTTAAAGATTTAAGTTTTTTAAGATAATGATACACTATTTGGTTAAAAAAAATTGTTGGGAAAACTAGATGTTAAAAGAAAAGTGGAAGAACATAAAACACCTTACCTATTAGATTTATAGAAAGGAGAAGAATTTATGAATAAACAAAAGATAGAGAGAATTATGGGATGTAAAATAGACAAGTTTTATTACATTAAATTTAAAGAGTTTTATACAAATAAAACCAATGCAGGCAAAAATATAAAGAAAATAGGAAATTGGAGGGGTTAGGATGTTTCAGATAGTTTCTTGAATAAAGGTCTCATATCTCAAATATATAGAGAACTCTGTCAAATTTATAAGAATATGAGTCATTCCTCAATTGATAAGTGGTCAAAGGATATGAACAGGCAGTTTTTTAATAAAAGAATCAAAACTATAGTCATGAAAAAATGCTCTAAATCATTATTGATTAAAGAAATGTAAATTAAAACAACTTTGAGGTATCATCTTACACTTAACTGATTGTCTAAAATGATAGAAGGGAAAAAGACAAGTATTGGAGGGGATATGAGAAAATTTGGATGCTTAATTCACCGTTGAAACTGTGAACTCATCCAATGAAGTTGGAATTATGTCAATATAAAACTGTTTGACCCAGAAATACCAATATTAGATCTGTTTCCCAATATGAACAGGGAAAAAAGAAAAAAAACTGTATGTTTTATAATATTTATAGCAGCTCTCTTAGTGGTGTCAAAGAACTGGAAATTTAGGGGATGCCCAACAAATGGAAAATGACTAACCAAGTTGTGGTATATGATTGTGGTGGAATTCTACTGTGCTGTAAGAAATCATGAGCTAGTTGATTTTTGAAAAGCATGGAAAGACAACATGGAACAATGAAAAGTGAAATGAACAGAACCAAGAGAACAGGGTACACAATAACAGCAATATTGTTCAAAGAATAATTGTGAATAACCAAATTATTCTGAACATTTTCAATACTCAACTCAAATATAAAGGACCCAGAAAGGAAGATATTATGCACCTCCACAGAAAGAATTGATAAATAGAAGTAAGCATAGTATGGTTTTACATATATTTATAAATCTGTCTCAAAAGGTGACCTTCTCTATTGCAGGGTGGGAAGGCGGTGAGGGAGACAGTAAACAGTATATAAAAATATTTTTTAAAAAATAGAAAGTTTCATCAGTGAGACAGATTGGATAGATAATGTGTTGAAATACAAGTGTCTATACTCTAGTTTTTAATATACACAATGACCCCAGCTAATAACATAAAGACTTGTTCTTTGACCCTCAAAAAAATGCTGGTAAATTGGATATATGCTTCCAAAAATATTAGTTTCAGATCAACACTTCACATTATATACAAAGATAAGCTCCAAATAGACAAATGGCCCATTTTTTATAAAAGGTCACAACACAAATTAGAGAAACCTGGGAGAGAAGGTAGCTATCAGATATATGGATAGGAGAAAAGTTCATAACCAAACATGGAATACATAAGATTCGATAACATAAAAAGGATAATTCTGATTACATAAAAAAGGTTTTGCATAAACAAATCTAATAAAGCTAAATTTAAAAGGGAAACGGGGGGGGGGGAGAGAAGATTACAGCAAGTTTCTCTGATAAAGGAATCATTTCTAAGATATATAGGGCACTGCCTCAAATTTATAAGAAAAAAGTACCATGCCCCAAATGATTAATGTTCTAAAGATATGAACACTTTTCAAGGGAAAAAATTAGGCTATCATCAGGCATATGAAAAAAAAATACTCCCAATCACTACTAATTAGAGAAATGCAAATTTAAGTTATTCTGAGATTATATCTTACACTTACCCATCAGCATGGCAAAGATGGGGAAAACGAATTGGTAAGTACTGGAAAAGCTAAGGGAGAATAGGTTCATTGATCAGTAATTGGAGGAGTTGTGAATGGGTACAACATTTTTGGAAGATAATTTGGAATTAGTCTCAGATAACTACTAAATAGAGCGTATGTGCTTTCACCCAGGTTTATCAGTGTGCACCTATATGCAAAAGAGAAAAAAGAAAGAGAAAAAAGTCATTTACATACAAAAATACTTCCAGCAGTTCTTTTAGTGTTAACAAAAAAAAAGGAAGAACATGTAATCTGTATGTTTACAATATAAAAACAAAATCGTTAATAAAACTTTTTTGTTAAAGAAAGATCACCATTTGGCAGCAGATTGTGAATGGAGAGGCAGAGACTGAAGAGTAAAGGTTGATTCCAATGTCACAAATCTTGGTGACTAGAAAGATGGTGTTAAACCAGGTCTGTACAACATGAGGCCCACGGGTCACTTGTGGACCCCTAAAGAATTTTGGGAGGTCAGGGAAAAAGGTAGAGGATGTAAAAGAAAGTAAAGATGTAACAAGTGCTTTGTCCATGCCCAGCTTAACTTAACTTTCACACTAGTCACATAACTTGGTGGGTGGATTGCCACCTTACACTCTATCCTGTTTGTTATATGACCCAAGGCAACCAACTATTTTCAGTCTGCCTCTAAAAACCTATCTGCAGTTTAGCCTGTCTTAATTTTGGCTCCAACCTACTGCCAAGTTGTGCAGGTCTCTTTTAAACAAAACAATAACAGAGTGTTTGTGGAAGAGCAAAAAAAAAAAAGAATTGGTTTCATTTTGACATGCTGAGTTTGATTAGCACATGGAACATCCAGTTTGAAAGGTATAAAAGGCAGTTAGTGATAATGAGACTAGAGCTCAGACAAGGTGAGAATAAGATATAGAGGTCTAGGAATTATGTGCATAGAGATAATTGCACCCATGAGAGCTGATGAGATCACCAAGTGAGAGAATAACACAGAGAAATAAAAGGGCCCAAGAAAAAATCTGGGACATGTGCAAAATTACTAGTCATACCAAAGATAAAGATACAGAAAAGGACACTAAAAGGGGGGTATTTGAACAATTGGGAGAACCAAGAGAGTTGTGTCACTAAAACCCAAAGAGCAGAGAATATACAGGGGGAAAAGATGATCACCAATGTCAGATGCTGCTGGAAGATCAAAGAGGAGAATTTGGTAATTAAGGGCTCATTGCTAACTTTAGAAGCAGTAGCTACCATTGAATAATGAAGTCTGAGATTGTCAAGGGTTTAAAAGAGAGTGAGAAGAGAAGTGGAGAAATAGAGCTTCAATTGCTTTTTCAAGTTTAGTTAAGGAGAAGATAAGAATAAGGGAATTTCTAGAAGGGATAATAGGATATAGTGAAGGGTTTGGGATTTTTGTTGCTGTTGTTATTTTAATATGGAGAATATTTGACATGTTTGTTATCCCTAAGTAAGAAATCAACAAATAAAGAGAAATTAAAGGATTTCGGTGTTGAAAAGAGATCCTTTTTTTTTTTTTTTTAGTAACAGGTAGTATTTTCACTAAGTTTTAAAAGATGAGTAAAGTGTGCATCAGTGGGCATAATATGGGCAGAGAGGTAAGGAGATGCTACCAGCAGATGAAATTAATCATGATGATAATAATAACAAAAGTGCTATAGTGCATGGGTTCTCAACCTGTGGGTCGCGACCCCTTTGGGGAGATCTAATGATCTTTTCACAGGGGTTGCCTAAGGCCATGGGAAAACACATATTTCTGATGGTCTTAGGAACTAAGACACTGCTCCTCTATCTCCAGGTGGATCTGCCCACATGCACATATGCCCACATACGAGTATTAAAGGATTGCAGCATTAGGAAGGTTGAGAACCACTCCTATAGTGTATTGAATTTTACAAAGCATTTGTATGTATTTTCTTACTTGGTCTTCACAACACTAGGAGATAGATATTATTATTATCCACCTTTTACATATAATGAAACGAAGGCTGAGAAAGGTTAAGACACTTGTCCAATCTTACATAGCTAGTAAATACGTAAGGCAGGAATTGAATTCAGGTCTTCCTCAGTACAAGTCCAGAATTGAAGTCATTATGCCCATGCAATACACATTGTAACTGTTTAGAGAGTGAATTGAAATAAGACAAATATGAATTTATTCCCTCTCCTCTACTGACCTTCACTGGCTTCTTCCTCCCCCTCTGTGGTGCCAATGTCCTCTCCATGTGCTTCATGTGGCATTTTGGAGCACACCTGAACTATCATTATCCTTGTAGCTCTTCAAACTTTGCATTTCTCATGCTGATCCTCTATCACATTGCCACCTGAACTGATGTTTAACATATTGGACATAGAAATTGTGTTCTACATAATATATTTTTTCAAATATATTTTTCATATTTTTTCAATTTTTTTTCAAATATTTTTCATAATATATATTTTTCAAAGGGAAGAAATACCTTGTAATAAGAATAGTTTATGTTTCCATATATCTTTACAGATTTTTCAACAGTGCTCCTTTTTTTTCTCTCATGTGTCTTGTGGAAATGATAGTCTACCCTGGGAAAACCCCTTACAGAAGGCCTCAATTTCTCTTTACATATAATCCACTTTTGACTGTTTCATCTAGATGTCTCTCTTTCCTCATTTCTGCTCATCATCTAAAGTGTCCCACTGCAATTCTGCAAATCGTCACTATAAACACGCTGTTACCACATCCTGGCAGTGTTCTTTCTATAGGAAGGAACTGAGATATGCCACGTCACCAGTACAGAAAGAGCAGACCATGGTCACATTGTCTCTTTCCTGTCCTTTCCTCCTAGTCTAAATGTTGCTTGTTGGCTGTGCCTTTATACCACTTTTTTCACATTTGTATTTATTTAATTCCCTCAGGTATGTGTGATTAGATCAGTTCATGGGAGGAAACCATACTGGAAAGTTAGCTCGACTTGGAATTAAAAGACCTGAGTGTTCTGTTGTAACACTTGCTACTTGTCTGGACAAAGGGTAGAATCAAAGGAAGGAACCCTTGAAAGTTGTCTATGAAGAACCAACCTTACTGGATGTCACTTAAGCTCTGTTTGCCTGTGTGTGTCTGTGTGTGTGTGTGTGTGTGAGTGTGTGTGTGTGTATGTGTAAAATTCACTTAGTTCAGGGGGGAAAGGCAGCACCCTGAACTTAAGATAAAATACAAACAAATTAAAAGCAGAAAAATGCAGAGAAAATAACAAATCAACAGACGTGGCTTCTAGTTATCTGATCAAAGATATACATACAGTTACCTAAGAAAGAAGCACCAACACCTGGGTTTTCAAAGTCAAGGGGCTCCTTAATAGCTAACCAGAGTCTTATCTGGCTACATTATTGCTCCAACACTCTTCCCATAAGTAAGTCCCAAAGTAAAATGCTAACCTCAGAGTATATATACATATACATATATATATACACACACATACATATATACATACACATGCATGTATGCATGTATGTGTGTGTATGTATGTATAGATGGATGGATGGATGGATGGATGGATAGATGGATGAATGGATGGATGGATGATGGATGGATGGATATACTTCTTCAGTGTCAGAGGGCATCACAACCCTCCTGAACCATTGCCTAATTACAACGTATCAAAAGGTGTGGGCTTTCCTGAAGAAAACAAGCCTCCACTAGTCAGGCTTCTCTTGGTGGGTTCCATGTGAGGCCTATTAATGGGCTCGAAAGATCTTCCACTTCCATCTGAAAAATGGAGAAAATATTAGCAGCCATCTCCCAGGGTTGTTGGAAGGAAAAGATGATAACGTTTGTAAGTAAGTATTTCACAAACCTTAAACTGTTACATAAGTGTTGGCGATTATTATTTTTAATATTAATATTAGTTGTTATTATAATTAGAGAGACAACATGCAAAATCTAGTGATCTTTATATTATACTATATAGGAAATTTGCACTTTAGCGACCCATCACTAGAATGTGTAATCCAAGTCTCACGTTTCTAAAACTCAGAAACTGCCTTCATTTTAATACTATTTGTCCAGACTAATTAGGTGCATTTGAAGGCCATAGTTTTCTTTTTACTTCTCCACTGTTAAAACCAAAAATATGTTCTTTAGGAAATATCTTTAGGAAATTTGTTCTGAATAAATTATAGTAGTCTATCAAAAAGCACTAAATAAGCACCAACTATATGATCGGCACTAGGGCAGCTAGGTGGTATGGTCAGTGCCAGATCTAAAGTCAGGAAAACTCTTTCTGAGTTCAAATCCAGCCTCTGATGTTTATGAGCTCCCTAGTCTCAGATGCTTGCTTACTTACTTGACCCTAGGCAAGTCACTGTTTGCCTCCGTTTCCTGCTCTATAAAATGAGCTGAAGAAGGAAATGATCACTCCAGTATCTTTGCCAAGAAAAACTCTTTATGATGCCATTTGGGGTTAACATGACTGAAGTGACTAAACAATAACATATAAAGCAAAACAAACAAACAAAAAAATCCCTACCCTTTAGGAGATCGCAGACTAATGGGGGAGGGAGGAGACAATATGCAAAAAAACTTTGGACAAACTATGTGTGTGTGTTCATATACACATATATATACATATTATACACATATATGTGTTTATGTACACACAAAATGTTGAGGAGAGAAAAAAAATGTACATAACGGCATAAGGTGCAAGGGGAAAGGTCAATGAAAATAGCCAGAGCTGGTAGTTGTAGAGAAAGTTAATGGAATATGTTTATAGAATAAGAAACAATATAAGGAATCCAGAGAAACATAGAAAGTTTTATATGTACCCACAGAAGGTGAAGAAACAAGAACCCAAAGGAGAGTGTTATGATATATAAAAAAGTTCAAGAGACATAGTTTCTGGGTAATTAATCATTTTATTAATCATGTTAGAAGATGTTAAAAGAGATCAGCGGCTTTCTTGAATGATACCAAAATCCCTTCATGGAACTCACTCAACATTTCTATGCCCTTGGAAGAGGGGGACTCATGAGGGTAGTAATTAACTCTAATTAGCTTACAAGTAATGAAAAGAATTTTGTAACAAGAGCTGGACCCATTCTAATGAGGAATTTGGGCATGTAACTTTGGTCACTCTCACTCCCAGGCTACCCTCAGTGTTGGGCAATCTAGATAGAAGATCTACCTCCACCCAAGCCTGAATAGAACCTAACAAGGCAGAATTCACCTTAAATTCTTTGTTAGGTTCTCTAGTTGGATGGGGTAATAATTCCAAGATTTCACGTCAGTATCCACCCTGCCTTCAGAGAGCTAATCTTTGACTTAATCTCCAAATGAGGAAGGGAAAAAAATTCTGTATTTCCCCAGTATTAACAATTGGTTATTTAGTAAACATTTCTCTCATTACATTTGATTCACTGAAACAGGGACCCCTTTTACTATAACCTAGCATTATTAATAAAGTGATTATCCAGAAACTGTCTCTTGAAGTTTTTATATGTCACAGTAGGTATAATAGCTAAAGGAACACAAATGAATGAGTGAAAAGTGGCAAAACTCACAGTAAAGACTGTGAGAAAGTGTTTTTCAGAGAACAAAGGATTAAACACACCTTTTTCCTCTTAGACTACAAGGTACTATGAATGCTAAATAATGCATACCCTGTCACTGAGTCAGTTGGTTTTCTTCAATTGCTTAGCAGTCAAGTTCTTTGCATTGGAGAAAAATATAAGAAAATTGTTTCCCTTTTATTGGCCAACACTGTAAGTTTGTCCTTCACCTCCACTCATGTAGACCACAGCATTAGCTTCCTCATTGGACTTAAACTTACAATCACTTTCAGTTCTGCAACATCCTCTACAGAGCTCTCAAAATAACGTCCTATAATGCTCTGACAAGCACATTCCCCTTCTCAAGACACCACAGGGGCTCCCTACTACTTCCAGAATAAATGACAACTTCCTTTGTTTACTATTTAAAACTCTTTACAACTAGACTTTAACTTACCCTTCCATTCTCAGTTCTTATTACTTTCTCACCTACTCTACATTCCAGTCAAACTAAACATCTTTCAGTTTCCCATATATATAACATTCATACTCTAGTCTCTGTGGGTTTGCCCACACTGTTCTCCCTCTATACTTCTGGTTCTTGGAATCACTAACTTCCTTTGAAGATTAGTAAGTGTGACATCTTACATGAGCATTTTCCTTATTCCCTGGTTGTTTCCTTCCTTCATATTAGTTTGTATTTACATATTACACTAGTTATCATACTTTATGCTTGTATGTGCACAGATAGGATTATACAGTTGAATGTAAGCTCCTTGAGGGCAGGGATCCCACCTTTTTATTTTTGTATGGCAAGTTCCTTAGCTCAAAGTATATCTATTGTTGAGTTCAGTCATGTGTGACTCTTCTTGACCCTGTGGCTCATACTGTCCATGAGGCTTTCTTGGTAAAGGTACTAAAGTGGTTTACTCCAGTGGATTAAAGCAAAGTTTAAGTGACTTGCCCAAGGTCACACAGCTAGTAAATATCTGAGGCTGCACTTGAACTCAGGTCTAGGTAGCACAATGGATAGAGTACTGGACCTGGAATCTTTCAGAGTTCAAATCTAGCCTCAGACAATTGCTAGCTGTGTGATCACGGGCAAGTGACAACTATATTTGTCTCAATTTCTCATCTGTGAAATGAGCTGGAGAAGGAAATGGCAGACCACTCCAGTATCTTTGCCAAGAAAACCCCAAAGTGGGTAGTGAAGAGTTGGATACAATTGAAAAAGCAACCCAACAATTTCCTGACTCCAGGCCCGGTGCTCTATTCACGGAGCCTTCTAGCTGCCCTTCCTAGCATATAGCTGGGATTTAATAAATGCTTCTCGAAGTTTTAAATTAAACTGACTGTGATGCAAAAGACAAAAAGACATCAATAAGACTTTTTAAAAGCAATTTTCTATATGTCAATCAGATTCTCAACACTTGAGGGGGAAGGAGATGTCTGAGGGGGAAAGACATATCCATTATACACTGAATTGTTCCCCTAACCATACCTTGTATTTGTGTAGCCCTCCATAATTTTCCAAGCACTTTCACATGCACTGTCTTATTTCAGGGATTACTGACAATAAAGTAGGAAATAGAGAAGGGAGGTTACTTTCACATGGTCCTTCCTTAAATGGACAAGTATAGGATGACAAAGACGTGGATAGAAAACAGATGATGTTAAAAAAAAATCAGCTGGCAAACTCACTCGGAATTATAAGTGAGATGTGGCAGCCAAAGCAAATTCTGTAACCTTGGGCTTTGTAGTGTTCAGAATAGGAGAGGCGGCATCCTGCTGTACTTGGCACTGTTTGGGCTATACCTAAGCTTCTGGGTACACTCCTGGGGACCAGATTTTTTTCAGAGGATATTGACAAATGGACCATGTTCAAAGAAGGGTGACCAGGATAATAGAGGGCATAGAAACTACCATATCCAGATGGGTTGGAAGGAATGATGATGGTGAGCCTTCAGAAGAGATGATTGTAAGATGCAGGTGACATAGGGAACATGAATACTATTAAAAAATGTTTGGGGGCAACTGGATGGTGCAACGGATAGAACACTGGCTCTGGAGTCAGGAGGACCCAAGTTCAAATCCAGCCCTAGACACTTGGACATTTAACTAGCTGTGTGACCCTAGGCAAGTCACTTAACCCCGATTGCCTCACCAAAAACAAACAAAAAAATTTGAAGAGTGTGTTATCATATGGAAGATGGTATAGATCTATTTTGCTTGACCCCAAAAGGTAGAATAAGTAGGGAGATCACTGGGCAGAAGGCTGATTTTGACTCAACATCAGAAAAAGTATCCTCATAGATAGCACAGGCCCAGCAGTGGAATGGGTTGATTCTAATGAGTGCCTAGTAAATGAAGGACTTCAAGTGGACTTCGGTTGACTGGAGATTTTTTTTAAGGGATTCATGTTTCAGTTCAGGGTTGGACTAAATGGCCTCTGAGATCCCTTTTAATTCTATCAGTTTATAACCACTTGAATCCATCTTTTGCTTTCTCCTACCTTCAGTGGAAGGAGAAACAACTATTGTGTTAAAGACACAGAATTTTATTTTGTTTTTTTTGTTTGTTTGTTTTTGTTTTTTGTTGTTGTTGTTTTTGGAGGGCAGTTGGGGTTAAGTGACTTGCCCAAGGTCACACGGCTAGTTTTTGTGTGTGTGCGTGTTAAGTGTCTGAGGTCTGATTTGAACTCAGGTACTCCTGACTCCAAGGCCGGTGCTCTATTCACTGCGCCACCTAGCCGCCCCTGTTTTTGTTATGTTTTTTTTTTTTCAGAATTTTAGACTGAAAGGGATTTAAGAGAGCATCTGATTCTGCCTTCTCATTTTGTAAAGAAGCAAACTGAACCTGAGGGTGCAGGAGGAGGGCAATAGTACACTGTGCGAGGTCACAGAGCTAGTGAGATGAAGAAAACTTTAGGAAATGGATCCGTGCAGGGGCTTTCCCTACAGATATTTGTACATTATCAGGGAACTGGCTTTTCTTAAACAGATCCTAGCACTACACTGTGTTGGTTGGTAAAGGAGAGATTCTAGGGCTATGCAACACCTTTCAGGTAAATGTTCCAGATGTGTTTAATTTTGGCAATTCTACATGTGACGAATTGGATGCCACTCACTTTTATAGACAAAACATACTTGTAGCAACAGTTCAGTCTGCATGAGTACCATTCATCAATCCCAAGGATCAGTTAGAGACAAAAATCAAAAGACACCAGGCTCTCGTAGAAACCAAACAACCACAAAAATTCTCCTTACCATGAATGAGAAAATCTAGGCAAATTATATCAACATTATGTTATCTAATGACTTCTTAATCCTGATCCTTCTCGTGCTCTCTGCTGTGGCACTGCTAAGCACCTCCTCGTCTTTGATGCTCTCTTCTTTCGGGGGTTTAGGGACACGGCACATTATATACACACATACACACACATGCACATACATACACATACACGTAAACATACATATATGTGTGTATACATATACACACATATATAACTCCTAATCAGTCTCTTTTACTGACTTGTCATCTATCACATTTACAAAATTTGGGTGTACTCCAAGACTCTTTCCTCGTCCCTTTATGAAACAATGTGGGGTGGGGGTTGGGGGGGTGGGCAGTGAACTCTAAGTTCCCTTCTAGCTCAGTATACCATATAAAAATGTATATATGTATGTGTGTGTACGTATACATACATTGACTATACACTACTGACATATATATGTGTGTGTAGGTATATATAATAAGTATATAATTATATATAATATTATATTATTATATAATTATTATAACATATAAATATATAGGTATATATACACAGTATATATGTATGCATAGGCATATATATAAAAATAAATAAAACACACATTTATGTATATACTTATATATATATATGTGTATACACACACAAATGTATTTATAGTGTGTGTGTGTATCAGAGGTGGAGAACCTGAAGCCTCAAGGTCACAAGTAGCCCTCTAGGTCCTCAAGTGAAGCCCTTTGAATCCAAACTTCACCGAACAAATCCCCTTAATAAAACACTTTGTTCTGTCAAACTTAAATTCAGTCAAAACGCCACACTCAAGGATCTAGAGGGCCACATGTGGCCTCGAGGCTGCAGGTTCCCCACCTCTGATACACACACACACACACACACACACACACACACACACACACACACACACACACACACACACACACACACAATGTTCATACTTATGCGATCTTTTCATGCACCAGAGGGCACTAAAAACTGAAGAAATGTTTTGATGTCTGATTATTTCCTGCACTAACATATTTTTCCACTAGAGGGCACAAGGAAAAGGTTAATTAATGTTCCTGCAATCAAGTCACCCTATAGACATAAAAAGGCATGTAACAGGGTAGTATGTGATAAAAAAAAATTAAAAAAAAATGTGTAGAGCAAACCAAATGAGGACATTTACTTTAAAAGTTTAGCTGTTATCAATAAAAACATGAGAATACAAATGAATAAAAATGATTGGGCATTCATATCATAAACTCCATTATTAGGGCCTCTTTTTCTCTATTAGATATAGCAAAACATCATTTTGTTGAAATGTCTTCTGGTAAATTCTTCTCCTCTGTCTTTTTTTCTGAATTTTATGCTTGGATTACTACTTAAAGAGTTGCAACCGGAGCATCCGGTTTTCTGAAGCTGCTGGCTTTACTTGTCATCCGTTTGTATACATTTTCCTATATTCCTTGGGAGAATTCTTATTTCTCATCTCACATGATGCAGTAACACTCTAATACACTGGTTCTCAACCTTCCTAATGCTGCAACTCTTTAATACAGTTCCTTATGTTGCGGTGACCTCCAACCATAAAATTATTTTCCTTGCTACTTCATAACTGTAATTTTGCTACCGTTATGAATCATAATGTAAATATCTCATATGCAGGATGTATTTTCATTGTTACAGATTGAACATAACCCACAAGTTGAGAACTGCTGTTCTAATATATTTCTGTACCACACTTTGTATAGCCACTTGCCAATCATGAAATTCATGGGCTATTTCTAGTTCTTTATGATTTGTTCCTTCTCTCCCCCCTCCCAACCCCCGCCCCCTGCCCCAACCTGGCTGTTGTTGGGTTTTATTCTTATAAATAATGCTGCTATGAGTAATTTTGTATAGAAAGATCTTGTGAATAATGCTTGCTGAAAAAAAAATCCAAACAAGTCTTGGCTCCTCTAGAAATATAATAAATGGATTATCCATTTCCTGATAGCATCAAATTTCATCATTTTGAACTATCTACCAATTTAATGGACATAAGGTAGAAATTCAGAATTATTCAAAGGTTCATTTCTTTTTTTGTTGTTTGAACAATGTTTGAAGGGTAAATGACACAATTCCTTTTTCTTACTCATAGATTTGTCTACAAATCTTTTTATAATTTATCTAACAAAGAATCACAGTATTTGTAAGTTAGGGATAACAGTATAAATCAACTAGAATCCCCTTTAAAATATACCCAACTGTTAGGCATGTAGACTTGGCTTGAGAAGCACAAACTATGAAGTGCTCATCACCTGTAAAAGGTAGCTGCATACTTGGTGACCTTGATTTGGAAGTTTGTCCTTCCATCAAGCCAAATTATGTATCTTTCTAACTTCCATCCATTGTTCTTTTTTTCCCCCAATTAACTTTTGCTTAGTTTTAGTTTACATCATTGGTTTCCACGAGATTGAGTTACAAATTCTCCCCAACTTTCCCTGCCCACCAGCCCAAAACAGCAATCCCATGTATACCCCCTCCCCCAATCTGCTCTCTCCTATATCTTCCCCCATCACCCCTGTGACTTTCCAGTAGGACAAGATGGATCTCCCTACACCCATGCCTGTATATCTTAATTCCCAGTTACCTGTAAAGAATAATTATATATATGTATGTATATGTATATATATAAATATTTTAACATTTGATTTTAGAACTTTAAATTCTAGATTCTTTCCCTACCTCCCTTTGTCACTCACCCCCACTGGAAGACAAGTAGTTCAATACAGGCTGTACATGTATAGTTACATAGAACATCTCCCCAATGGACATATTGTGAAAGACTGACTATATTTCCCTCCTTCCTATCCTGCCCCCCACTTGTTCTATTCTCTACTTTGTCCCCATCCCTTTACAGAAGGGAAGTAACAACCCTCCCCCCAACCTGCCCTCCACTCCATCATCCCCCTTCTCATCCCCATCCCCCTTACTCTCCTGTAGGGCAAGATACTCAATTTAGAGTGTATGTCATTTCTTCCCTAAGCCAAATTCAATGAGAGTTGAAGTAAGTTTGAAGTAAGGTTGACCAATTCCCTTTTTGCCTTCTTGTTCTTCCCCTCCATTGTAACAATTATCCCTTGCCTCTTCTATGTGAGATGATTAATCCCATTCTGTCTTTCCCTGTTTCCTCTTATTATATTCCTCTCCCAAATCCCAATTTCACCTTTTAAAATATCATCCCTTCCTATTCAATTGATCCTGTGCCCTCTGTGTACACATATATACACATACTTACATATGTATTGATACACATATATACCTTCCAATATAAACATATGTGTATGTATACATATATAAATATATTTATATTCCCTTCACCTATCCTCATACTGAGAAAAGTTTCATAAGTTACAATGATCATTTTTCCATGTTGGCATGTAAATAGTTCAATTTTGAGAAGTTCCTTAAGATTTCTTTTCCCTGTTTACCTTCTCATGTGTCTTGTATTTGAATGTCGAATTTTCTATTCAGTTCTATTTTTTTTTTCATCAAGAATGCTTGCCTCCCCCCCCCCAAAAAAAAAGCAACAACAAAAAAAGAATGCTTGGAAGTCCTCCTCCACCTCATTGAATGACCATATTTTCCCCTGAAACATTATATTCAATTATGTTGGGTAGGTGATTCTTGGTTTTAATCCTACCTCCCTTGATCTCCAGAATATAAAATTCAAGGCCCTTCAATCCCTTAATGTAGAAGCTTCTAGATCCTGGGTTATCCTAATTGTGTTTCCACAGTATTCAAATTGTTTCTTCTTGGCGGCTTGTAATATTTTCTCCATTATCTGGGAAGTCCAGAACCTGGCTATAACATTCCTAGGAGTTTTCTTTTGGGGATCTTTTCAAGAGGTGATTGGTGAAGTCTTTCAAGTTCTATTTTGCCCTCTGGTTCTAAAATATCAGGGCAATTTTCCTAGAGAATTTCTTGAAGGATGATTTCTAGGTTCTTTTTTGGATCATGGTTTTCATGTAGTCCAATAATTTTTAAATTGTCTCTCCTTGATCTATTTTCCAGGTCAGTGTGTTTTTTCAAGGAGACATTTCACATTGCCTTCTAGTTTTTCATTTCTTTTGATCTGTTAAATAGTATCTTGATTTCTCACAAAGTCATTTGCTCCACTCTAATTCTGAAGGAATTATTCTCTTCTGTAAGCTTTTGAGATTCTTTTTCCAAATGGCAAATTCTGCTTTTTAAGGCATTCTTCTCCTCATTGTTTTTTTGGGCCTCTTTTGCCATTTGAGTTATTCTATTTTTTTTAAGTGTTATTTTCTTCAGTCAGGTTGCTGACTCTTTTTTCATGATTTTCTTGCATCATTCTCATTTCTCTTCCCAATTTTTCCTCCACCTCTCTTATTTGTTTTTCAAAATCCTTCTTAAACTCCTCTATGGCTTGTAACCAGCTTACATTTTTCTTGGAAGCTTTTGGTGCAGGAGTTCTGACTGTGTTGTCTTCCTAGCATTCCATGTTTTGATCCTTTTTGTCCCCAAAAAAGGAATCTAAAGTTGGATTGCTGTTCTTACTTTACTTCCTTTGCCTATTCATGTTGCCAGTCAATTACTTGACTTTTTAGCTCTGTGAAACTCTGCTTCCAGAGGGTAGAGATTTGTGCCAAATTGCTAGGGTTTTTGCAGCTGGCAGAGCTATTAGGAGGCCGTCTCTACAGCCCCCACCAGCTTTGGCTCACTGTTCATGTACCTCAGGACCACCACCCAAGTCTATGATTCTAATCTTCGCAGCATAAGGCAAGAGCATTTAGCCTCTGAATGATTGCTTGGCTGCCCTGCAATCTGCAAGCTGGGAGCTCTGAAGCAGTCCCAGGGAAGTGGCTGCAGGGCTGCCACTTCTGCTGCTTTCTTACCCTGGGGGCAGACAGCCAGACAGCCAGACTGCTTTTCTCCCCCAGATTTAGCCAAGTTTCACTGACCTTTCACTTTGACCTTTTTTTTTCTGGAAAACTCTTTATTGTAGGTGGAATGGGACACAGCTGGACACAGTAAGTTAGATGATTCCAATTTTGTTGGCAACATCTAATGCATTGTAGTCTGGAGCAAGATGGACATAAGCCTTCTTTTCTCCATCAGGCCGGATCAGTGTGTTGACTTTGGCCACGTTGATGTCATACAGCTTCTTTATGGCCTGCTTGATTTGATGCTTGTTGGCCTTGACATCCACAATGAAGACTAGGGTATTGTTATCCTCAATCTTCTTCATAGCAGACTTAGTGGTCAAGGGAAGCTTAATGATGGTATAGTGATCAAACTTGTTTCTCCAAGGGGTACTTTTCCAAAGGTATTTGGGCTGCCTTCTAAGTCTTAGTGTCTTCGGTTGCCAGAAGGTGGGGAATGTTTGGATCTTCTTTTTGTGGCTATGGACACCCTTCAGCACCAACTTGTTGGCCTTCAAGGCCTTGGATTTGGTTTCTGTCTTGGGAGGACAACGGCTTCCTTCTTCACCTTCGGCGCCATCTTGAGGGAAAGGCGACCTTTTTTCTTATGGATTGATAATTCTCGAAACTGCCACAGCTGCCAGTGATCTCCTCTCCTGACAGCTCCAGCTGCAGTTTGTCCTGGCTGCCCCGGGGCCAACCTGCGGTTTCAGGCCGGGCTGGTTTCGGCCCCTCGCATGCTGCAATAAGCCCTTCCTGTCATGCCTGCCAATCTGCCTTCAGTGGGAGCTTTGTTTCTCTGTACTTTTATGGGTTCTGTAGCCCTAAAATTTGTTTTAGAGTCATATTTTATAGTTATTCAAAGTGGTTATGGGGGGAGGTGAGGAGTTTTCTTGCTTCTCTGCTGCCACTTTGGCTTTGCCCCCCCCCCCACTCCACTGTTCTTAATTGTGCCATCTGGGGCCAAGAAGAACAATGCTAATCCTTCTTCTGAGGTACAGCTCTTCAAATAGCTGAAGACAGAAGTCATGTCCAGCCAATGTCTTAAGAATGGATCCTACCCTTACAAATTTTTACCAGTTCCTGATTTTAGATATCAGAGAGTTCTATCTGAAATACATACAGCAAGATTTTTTGACCTGTATCTGTTTCTTTCCTCTTCATTTTAGATGTGCAAAGCTTTTGTGAAAGTTATTTTATTTTATGAAGACAATAAAGAATTGTTACATAAATATAGAAGCTGTATTTTCCTCAGAGATAACCTCTGTTGGGCTCTTAATGGTTAGATGATCATGGGAATTAATAGCTGGGAAAGGGAGCCAGCCTTGAGAGGAGAAGGAAGAAAAAAAATCAGAACTATAACTAAATAAGGAAATTTATTATGATATCATCCTCAAGGCATCTTTCCTAGTGCTAAATTTATCATCTTTGTAGAAAAGAACATGAAAGTTTAAATAAGAAACCTGCTTTGGAGATACCTATAACTTCAATAAATCACTAAGCATTTATTAAGTACTTATTGTATACCAGGCAATAATGAAAATTGGTTCGAAGTAGGTCTCCCAAAAGAAACTGGTTTTGTAAGAATGTTTAAGAGAACTTTTTGACCTCGTGTGTGTTTGTGTGTGTGTGTGTGTTTAAAGAGTCACACACAAAATACACATACATACACACACACACATACACAAAGCAAGCTATAAATGGAATAAATAAGAAATAACAGAGAAAGTCATTAGAATTAAAAGGAATTGGGGAAGGCTTCCCATCAAAGGTAGGATTATATTTGGGACTTAAAGGAAACCACAGAAGTTAGTAGTCAGAGAAGGACCTTACGATCAAGTTAGATAGCCTATATCACACAGTTATAAACGTGTGTATATATATATATATGTATATCATAAATGTATACATATATAATACCAATAACTTTTCATATAATCAGATCCCTTTGTAATGCTACGTGTTTTATTTTGTGTATCTTGTGCATTTCAAATATTATTATTTGACCCAGAAAAACCACTACTAAATGTGTATCCCAAAGACACGGGGGTGGGGGGTGCCACATATGTATGAAATATTTACAGCAGCTCTGTTTGTGGTAGCAAAGAACTAGAAATTAAGGGGATGGTCATCAATTTGGAACTGGCATATGATCATAATGGAATACTAATGTGCTACGAGAAATGATAAGCAGTCAGATTGTAGCCAACATGCAAAGACTTACACAAACTTATGCAAAGTGAAATGAGTCAAACCAGGAGAACATTGTACACAGCAACAGAAATTTATGATGATCATCTGTGAATAACTTAGCGATTCTCAGCAACGTAGTGATCCCAGACAATTCCAAAGGACCCATGATGGAAAATGCTATCTATGAGCATCCAGAGAAAGAACCGATGGAGTCTGAAGGCACATCAAAGCAGACTGCTTTTCACTTTATTTTTCATGTTTTTTTCAGTCTGTCTTTTCTTTTACAATCTAATATGGAAATAAATTTTGCATGATTACACATGTATAACCTATATCAATTTGCTTATGATCTCGGCGGGGGAAGAGAGGGCAAGGACGAGGGGAGAGAATTTGTAAGTCCGAATTTTAAAAATGAATATTAAAAATTGTTTTTACATGCAATTAGAAAAAATAAAATATTATTCTGAGAAAGGGTTCATAGGCCTCACCAGCCTAACAGAGCAATCCATGACACACAAAAAGGTTAAGAAACCTTGACCAAAGATATTCACATGGCAAAGATGGAATAGAAAGTGATCTCTCTAGGAAGCCCAAGAGCGTTTCCTCTTTGAGGGAAGTCTGCACTCTCAGGGTAGTCACAAAGATGAATGCCTGTATGGATGCTGGGGGTGAATGTGGATAGGGATCAGTAGAATGTCTGTTTTTTCCTCCTTAGCAACCCTAAGTATATTTACATTTAAAGAACAGTTCAAACCACAGGTTAGCTTTATGATTTACGACTTGAAGACTGTAGAAAGTAAAATTGGCTGGAGAGGGAGGATAACTGTATTCATTTTCTATGGTTCTTAAGAGTCCTTTGATTTTTTTTTTCTTCTGGATAAAATAAAGTCTGTTCTGTATCTCACATATGCATTGTACTTCTACTGACGCTGACTCTGCACCAGGTCTCAGGGAGGTAGACCAAGAGTTACATATACATAAGTCAGTTACCCTTTATTGGGGAGGCATTGTAGTGTAACAGAAAGAGAATGGACTGGAAATCAGGAGGCCTAGGTTTCAGATTCTGATTCTGCCACTTAACTAGTTCTGAGACAGTGAATCAGTTACTTGATATCTGTAAGTTTTGATTTTCCCTCCTACAACACGGAGATGATATTTCTACTTCATACAGTGTTTCTGCAAAGAAAATACTTTGTAAAACTTGAAACTCTGTCTAAATGGGAACTATTATCAGTTGCCGATCTTCATAGCTTTCCTGTGCCTGACACAGGGCCTGACTCATCCCTGACAATCAGGAAATCTCTGCTGACTCCTTGATTTAAAGAAGCAGATATAATAAATGTAAAGATTGGGAGTGATAAGGGAAATCATAAAGACAAGAGCAAATAAATAAAATGAAAGGTATGAGTGGGTAGTGGGGAGAACATATGGATAGACAGTAATTAAAACTTAACCAAAGGCCTGGAGCATTAATTAAGGCAAGGGGTATTGACGATATGATCACTAATCACCACTGTGGCTTGAATATATCCTAAGATTCTAGATTCCCATCAGATTTCAGTGGTAAAGCAGAAACGACAAAATTTTGACACAACCTTAAGCATTCGTGAACTTTAGGTCAAGAAAGTAACAGGTGTGATGTTTTTCATTAGGGAACTTTGAAACCTGATTATAATTTCACTATGCCTAAAAAAAATCTCAGTTTTCATAACACCTTCCCTTAGCCCTCCAATCTATGGTCATCTATCCTGAGATGTTTCTGTTGGTCCCACTGGACTAACCCCATGTGACCAGCCTAGGGCTACTGCTGAAAACCCTCTATGAAAAGGACTGCAAAGTCTTCTGGGCAACATGGTATGATAAGTCAACAAACATTTCTTAAGTGTCCAATAACTTCCCGGCATCCTGCTAAGTAGTGGGGGTATAAAGAAAGGTGAAAGTTTCAAGTGTCATAGTTTAATAAGAAAAACAATGCATAGGAAACCATGTGCAAACAAGAATAATTTGGAGATCATCAGAGGGGAAAAACACTAGAATCAAGGGGGTTTGGAAAAGTAAATGGTAGAATTTTAGACTGGATTTGAAAGACAGTAGCATTGTGGGTAGCACTGTCTGCAAAATGAATGGTGCCATTAGAAAACAGTCAGAAACTAAGGGATTTAAACAAAGATGGAGGGTTGGTACTTACCAGCAAGCAAACAGACAGAGGACCAGAGGCAAGATGTATGACCCTGTTCAGAAATGCAAATTGGTTATTTAGGAGTATCAGAATGTGAAGGTCATAACAGGTAAGCATGGTCTTCAGATCAGTCAACAATTCAGAGAGCAGGGCAGCCAAAGGAATGTGAGTTCACACAGACGGCATAGTTTCCAAGCTGACTCACTTGGCCAGAGGACCCTACCTCCACCCTTTTGAGTTCTAACACTGAAGGCTAATCTCACCTGCCAGAGAATTTTAGTCAGAGCTGCAATTGTGGATAATAATGATAATGGTGCAGTGGGAGGAACAGTGGAATTGGAATCAGTGGAACCTGCCACTGCACCTGAGACATTGTAACAGGCTAGCATGCCACCCCCAAAGCAACCAAAAGATCTGGAAATGTTTAGTTGAAAGAACAAAAAACATTGGGGGACATGAAAAAGATGTCCAGAATGCCATCCCAGAAGGAGCTGAAGAGTCTGGGGATATTTAGAGAACATAAAACATGAAGGTGCCCAGAAAATAATAGAATGTTTCTTGAATTGATTGAATTGGAAAAATACCTAAGTGCAGACGAAACTAGATGGATTCTTCCAGGTGACTCTTCCATACAGATTGCATTCAAATCCCAGCTCTTAGCTTCCTGCCTTTTGAACCTGTGCAAACCACCCTATTTCCCTGAGCCTCACTTTCCTCCTATGTAAATTGAGAAAACTGGGCAGAGACTGTCCCATTTTTGTCTTTGGACCCCTAGTACCTAGAACCTAGAAGGAGCTAAATAAATGCTTAGCTAATACATGATCCTTAAGGTCCCATCCAGTTGAAAGACCTATGCTTCTAAGTTCACACTGACAACATTGGGCTCTTAGTTAATAGCTTTCCAGGTGTTAGCATGGTGCCTGGCACATGGTAAACATTTTAAAAATGCTCACTGACTGAATGACTCTGTTGAACTCCTATTATATGAACTTACTCTCTGTAGTCTTTATTTGGTTTTCATTATTCCCTGCCTTGTATTTTATGGTTGTGAGTCTTGTCTCCAACTGAGATCCTGGAGGGCAGGACCTGTCCTAAGCTCCCCGTCCTCCTCATCCTCCTCCCTTCCTTCCTCCCGCTCCATCCTCCTTTCCCTCCTCCTCCTACTCCACTTCCTTCTCCTCCCCTTTCTCCTTCCTCCTTCTTGCTCCTCTTTCTCCTCCTCTTCCTTCTTCACATATCCCAAAATGCCTCACATAAAATATTGTTCAAGAAATGTTAGTTTATTAATTCCTTCAAATAGAACGTATGAGGATAAAACTCCTGGGAATGCACATAAAAATATTTCAGATAAAAAACCAGCAGACATCTATAAAGAAATATAAACCGGGGAGGGGGGGTAAACACCATCGTAGTCTTCAGACTGTCCAGCACATCCCCCCATACCTCATTCCACCGGAGCCTGAGTCCCCAACAATGCCCCAAGCTCTAAAATGTTCGTTTTACTCCCCCACCCATACCTATTAAAAATTTCTATTCCATTAGATTAAAGGGCTCAGCTGGTAGTTGAGTGGTTGGGTATAATTGACACTAAGATATAAATGATTGCTACAGGATTAAATATAGTGCTGTAATGTATTAACCCTTCTGTGTGGATTTGTATTTTAAAAGCAAATGTTTTCTAGCTCTTTCCTCCCTGGAAGCATTTTTAAACATGGGAACCTCAGTTCCAGAGTCTCTCAAATCATATCAGCAGGTGATTGCCTCTGCACAGATGATCCTTGCCAAGTTGTAACAGCCCCCCCTGAAAGTTATTTAGTACCGTATGGGCTCCTGTACAACGAAGATTCCCAGGGAAACTTAAAAGGATAAGACTGTCTACCTCTCCACCCCCCTCCCCACCTCCACCCACTCAAGTCAGATTGCTGGAAAGTCTAAAATTTTGAGACTTGAAATCAAAGAGTTAAAAAAATAATAATTGCTAGGTCTAAAGAGCTGGAAGGGAAATCATGGGGCTTTCTTTCACTGGCTTTCCTTTTGATTTAAATAAACAAACTTGTAATATTTGCAGGCTTTAAGCTTAGGCCTGGACAGCCAGACTCTACAACAGATGAAAGAGGTTGAGGAAGACAGAGAGCAAACAGAAGAGGAGTTCACTGCCCTTCCACCCCAGATACCCAAACCAGACCCTCTCCCCCTCAATCTGTCTCTGTTTTTCAGGCTTCTTTCTCTCTCTGCCAAAGATTATCTGGCTGCCTTGAAACTTACATTTCTTGAGTAGCATAGTGTTAGAAAAGAACACACTGGCTCTGGGGTCAGAAGACTTAAATTGGATTTTGCATTTAATTGTATGCACATATGATACCGCACCAAGAGAATGCAAACATCTTGAGAGATGTGCCTATTGTATTTTCTCTTTGCATCATCCAGGAAATTCATGTGCACAGAGCATATTGATGCTTGTTAAATTGAGCTAAATTAAATTGTAGTTCTGGCCTTGCTGCTTTCTAACCATGTGATTTCAGACAAGTTCCAGGTTTTAGAACTGGAAGAGATGTTGGAGCTTTTTGTTTTGTCTCGTTCCAAAGTTTTCAACTTTTGATGTACCATGGACCCCTTGGGCAGTCTGGTAAAGTCCATGGATTTTTTCTCAGACTATTGTTTATAAATATATAAAGCGTATATAGTGCTGCAAAGGAAAATAGTTATAGTAAAATAGCTATAATTAAAAAAAATAAATTCACAGACTCCAGGTTAACAACTAGGTTTACAAATGAAGGATCCTAGAATCATGTATTTAGAGACTACTAGAACCTTAGAGGTCCTTCCTTTTACAGAAGGGTAAACTGAGGCTCAGAGAAGTCACATGTCTTTACCAAAGTCTAATAGGTAGTAAGTAGTAGAGGCAAACTTAAACACAGGCATCCAGAAGCCCAGGGAAGCAAAGTGACTTGCCCAAAGTGATAACCAGTAACAAAACAGTGATTTGAACCCAGGTCCCCAATACCAAATTATGCCCTTTATTTTTTTCATATTTGGTTCTCAAGAAGACAACCTGTATACCTCACTCCAAAAGATGGAAGAGGGTAAAAATTGAAATTGGTTCATAATGGGTTCTATTTTAAGAGTCTATGCTTCTGATAAAGGGGCTGTGCAAATAGAGATAATTAATGCTCCCTTTATCTAGTGCTCAATTAGATAACATCAATCAATGAACAAGCATTTATTAAGTTAATGCTATGGGGCTGAGGCTGTGCTAGGACCTGGGAATATAAAGACAAAAGAAAAACAAAAATGGTGCCTGCCCTCAAAGAGCTTACAGTCCCACTGAGGGAGACAACATGTGCAAATACAAGTTGGTATATAAAAAATAGAAAATAGCTGAATTTGGAGATGGAGAACCTGCATTCAAATTATATCTCTGATACTAATTTCTTATTTATCCTGTATAGAGTTTGCTTTGCCTACATTTGTCTGCATATTGTCTCCCCCATTAGACTATAAGATTCTAGAGGGCAGGGACTGTCTTTTGCTCTTTTTCTATCCCCAATTCCTAGCAAAGTGTCTTACTCTGTCTTAGCAAAGACATAGTAGGAGCTTAATCAATGTTGATTAACTATTTATTTGACCTTGGGCAAATCTCTGGAGTCAAGTTTCATCATCTGTAAAAGGAGAGGGTCAGATTATGGACTCTGAAACCCCTTTCATTCCTATATCTATGATCCTAGGTGTTTTGTGGCCTCTGAAGGTCATTTCATATCTTCTGGTCTTGGACAGCTCATGTTCAGATACCAAATCACTTACTTGAACAAATCCCCTGACCTCCCTGGGCCTCCCCTTCTTCATGAATAAAAAGGAATAATTATCTAGATGACCTCTCAGGCTCGTTCAAACTCTAAATTTGTGATCTTCTGTTAACCAGATTATGAAAGTGACTTAGGGTCCCCGTCTATAAAATGAGAGGATTAAATTATATGAACTTCAAAGTCCCTGCTATTCCTGAAAAGGATACAGTGATCCCATGGTATAATGTTGTTGGTTTTTTTCCCTCCCATTGTACAGGAAGCTTCAAAGATGATGCCAAGATTCATAACTCAAGAGACTTTGAGAATATGTTAATACCATTAACAGGAAGAGGAATCATGGGTAATGATTACCAAAATAGTAACAGCATTTTCAGTTGGCCATTTCTGAACAATTTCTGACCCTTGAAAGAAAGAATAGGAAAAGATAGATTCTCTTTTCTGCCATGCCAAAATATCATCATGAGAACCTATATACACAGTGCACTTCTGTGCTATTCCTGGCAGAAGAGGCAGAGTTGGATTAGGTTCCAGTTTCTTGCTCGCTAAGATTTTGTCTTCTAGGATCTAAAAGTAACACAGATGGTATCTTCTCACTCCCATAACTTATCTCTTGTTTTCATTTTGTGTATGTTTTTATATAGATCATATCTCCTCACTTCCATAAATTACATCTTGCATTCATTTTGCATAAATTTTTGCATAGTCTCTTTGTATGTGTGTTATATACCCTAATAGAACGTAAGCTCCATGAGGACAGGAACTGTTGTCTTTTTGTCTTTGTGTTCAAAGTGCCCGGTACACTGCCTATCACATAGTGGGTATCTAATCTTTTTTATTAATTAATATACTGATATTACAAGTACCAATGTAAGAACTTTTGCAACCCTAAGAGGCTCCTACCTAACTAGGTGAGATATATTTAACCATAATGCATATGATAGTTTGAGGACAACATAGCAGTAATTGAACTAAAAGGAACAGGAGCTGATGCTTTAGGAGAAATAGGGATCAGGAAGATAGAGGCATAGTTTAACACTTAAACTCACCAAAATTTCCTTGGTTGCTTTGTATCAATAGATGTGGCCCTCTAGGTCCTGAAGTGCAGCCTTTTATCTGAATCCAAACTTCACAGAACAAATCCTCTTAATAAAAGAGTTTGTTCTATCAAACTTGGACTTCGTCAAAAGGCTGCACCCAAGGACCTAGAAGGCCACATGTGGCCTCAAGGCCACAGGTTCTCTATCCCTGCTCTAGCCCCTTGTATAGCAATGCTTTCAACTCCAGGTTAGGCTTACCTTACCATTCCAAATTTGTCCTCCCACCTTCAAAAGCAAGGGAGGACTAATGCCTCTGGTCTGAGGGCTTGTCAAGCCTTTTACAGAGCTGCCCACTTTTCAGCTAGCTCTCAGTTTTGATTCTAAGAAGTTGTAGCATTCATAGCAGTCACACCCTGGTGAACCTCTTGGCAGAGGGGCTAACACAGGTTGAAAACAACTGACAGACCTCAAACCTCTCAATGAGGTAGGGGATATTGACCCCAAATCTGTGAAGACTCCCCCTGGCAGAATGGGCCAATGAGAATTTATTCCAACTGCCATGGAGACAGCTGAAGCAGGCACTGTGGAGAGCACAGAGCTTGGTCAGACACCAAAGATGCCAAGGTGAGCCACTGTATCCAGCGTCATCACCAATCATCCTGACTTTTGTCTTGCCACTGGACTCTGATGACTCTGGAGGACAGAGTTTGACTCATGACTTTTGGCAGCTCTGCCTCACTTAAACCTAATTCACACAAATCGAGACGTAACCCTGTGATGGTCCTCTTTGGTGGGGGGGGCAGGAAAGGATGGCAAAGGAGGAACAACACAACAACATTATTCAATGCCTTTGCTCTTCTGATCATTGTTACATTGTTATTGTTTTGGAGGATGGGAGAGGAAGGGGGAAGAGAGCAGAAAATTTAAGCAGGTGTGGATTGAAGTCTGAAAATAGGATTCAGAAAGAGAAATGGAAGAAGAGGAAAGACATTGGTTAAGTGCCTGTTATATGCCAGGCACTGTGTTAAGCTCTTTATACATATTATCTCATTTCATCTAGAAAGACTTGGATTCAGATCCTACCCTTCATGTGCCCATGGGCACATCGCTAACAATTACCTGGTAAGTAACAGAGTTATAAACTATATATGAGATAAGAAGAAGGGAGGAAGGAGGAAGGGAAAAAATAATTTACAGCTGTAAAGGACAGGATGTGGTGATCATACGGCAGTTTTTGGTTATATATTATAAGGGCTGCTAGGTGGCACAGTTAATAGAGCTCTGGGCATAAAGTCAGAAATTGTTGTTCAATTGTTTCAGTCATATTCAACTCTTTGTAACATTTGGGGTTTCCTTGGCAGAGATACTGGAGTAATGTGCCATTTCCTTCTCCGGCTCATTTTACAGAGAGGAAATTGAGGTATATAGGATGATGTGACTTGGATTGGGTTATATAGCCAGTAAGTCTCTGAGAGAGGAAGACCTAAGTTCAAGTCTTGCCTCAGAGCATTGGGTCATAGCTCTAAAACTAGAAGCAACCACAGGAGTTATCTTCTTCCACCCCCCTTTTTTTTTACAGATAAAAAAACCCATCAAAAAAGTTAATTTTGTTGCTCAAGGTCACACAGGTAGTCAGCATCAAAGGTTGGATTAGATCCTAGGCCCTTTGCTCCAGAACTAGCGTTTTGGTTTTTTCCCTTATAGGAAAGAAAAACTGTAACGGGATGGTGGGAGATGACTGGAAAAGGGGGAGAATTAAAGACCATTTGACATAAGGATCATTCTAAGAATGAGATATGTAGACTAGGGAAGAAAAGATGTGCTGGTGAGGAACATAAATCTCTTTCAGAAATGTTACCTTGAAGCTCTGCTTAGCTACAAAGTGTGGGCTAGGAAGAATGGTTGGTAGATTCTAATTTTAACTCCATATAAAGAAAAGTTTTAAAGGTTTTGTAGGAGCAAGCACACTGGCATGCCCAGGATGGCTGCTGGCACAGGTTCTTAGATCTGCTTTGCTAGGAAAGATAGCTGTTCAAGGGGTCAACAATCTTTTTAAATTACATTCACTAGTTCAGGGAAAAGTCAGCACCTTGAACTTCAGAGCAAATACAAGCAGAGAATTAAAGACCAACAGACAGGGCTCTGACTGCCTGAATCAAAGCAATATTGTTATACACGTTACATATATCCCTGGATCGAGAGAATCCTTACATCTGAGCAGTCAGGGAGCTCTAAACATATGGTTGCTCAGAATCTCAACCACAGAATCACAAGATCCTTCTCATAAGTTCGCCCCCAAAGCAAAATACCAACTGAAACTAGGATTCAGAAAGAGAAATGGAAGAAGAGGAAAGGCATAGGTTAAGTGCCTGTTAACCCTATGAAATTAGCAAAGGGTGTGAAAGCCTTCCCACAAGCAAACCTCCCCTAAGCAAGCTTCCCTTAATGCACTCCATGTGATGCCTGTTAATGGGCGGGGAAGATCTTACATCCCATTAATATTACAGGGTTGTCCAAATATGTAATGAATATCTTGGTGCCATAGTTCATTGCCCGAACTGCAGATCTAGCTAAGGCTCACCCAAGATATTTTTCTGTTGTTTGGTCATTTCAATACTGTTCAACTCTTCATGACCCCATTTGGAATTTTCTTGGCAAAGATACTGGAGTGGTTTGCCATTTCCTTCTCTAGCCCATTTTATAGATGAAGAACTGAAGCAAAGAAGGTGGAATGACTTGCCCGGGATCACACAGCTAGCAAATGCCTGAGGCCAGATTTGAACTCAGAAAGATGAGTCTTCCTGACTCTAAGCCCAGTGCACTATCCATTGTTCCACCTAGTTGCCTCCAAGATGCTACAAAGAGGATTTTTTACTTATAGGTTAGTATAAGTAACTTCTCAAATCCCTTCTTGTTCTTCTACAAATTCCAAAAAACAAAAGAAGATATAACAGAAAACAGGAGAGAGAGAGAGAAAGAGAGAAAGAGAGAGAGAGAGAGAGAAAGAGAGAGAGAAACATAGCAAAAAAGAAAGACAGGCAAAGAGAAAAATAGAGAGACTGATATGAGAAAATAGTCTTCAGGTAAAAATATAAAAATACCTAATTTAGTATTTGTTCTTTAAATGTAGCCTGCGAGCTTTCTGCAGTGAATTGCTCCCCTCTGTCCCCATTCTTGTGTCTTACTTTGGAGACATACTTGGGGTTATTTTTCCCTATTCAGGAGTTTAGGAATAAGGGAATGAGGTATAAATCTCTCCTGAGCATCTGGTCCCTACTGCAGTAATGGAGGACAGAGTCCTTCCCTTAATAAATAGAGGTATCCAGAGGAGACATAGAGTGCTTGATATTTCTGGTGATTTTCTCTGTGTGACTGCCTGGAACTATAAATACATATCTAGCTGTGGGAGACTAAATAAAGAGGATGATTAAGGCCCTTCTTAAAACATGAAATTGCAAACCACAAACAAGTTCAGTTACAGGGGTTTTCATGGTGCTTGGAAGCCAGCATTTTTTTTAATGCTCCTTATACCATTATGGCCAAACATTTGGTTGCTTTGCTATACATGCTGGGTGGAGCTGAAGAAAGAACACATTTAATTAGTAGGACAGAAGACTAGATATAACCACTGATGTACTGGCACTCGGATCTCGTCTTTTTAGACCAAAGACATTTCTTTCATAGCTGAAATTGTAGCCAAATTAGAGGCTTATGAAATTGTAGCTTGAGCAATACAAGCCCTAAAAAAGAGCCTGACCAACTGAATTGCCCACAGATTGTATGTTTTTGTGAACACGAAACTCCTACATATTAATTGTGTCCAATCTCTCCATGGAGTTTAAAAAAAAAATGACTCCCTTAGAATCACCATGAAGTGCCTGCGTGTTTTTTGGAGATGTGATTAAGGACAAACAACATAGGAGCAGAGAGCTGAACCTGGAATCAGGAAAAGCTGAACTATGGTAGGACCTCTGGCACTTGCTAACTGGGTGGCCATAGACCAGTCACTTGACTTATCTGAACTTCAGGTAATTCTCTAATCCTGTAAATTATAGACAGATAGGAAGTCACTTGTCCTTGCTATGTTGTTAACTGCTGACAGTAACTCTGATGCCTCATCCATCATGGAATGGAAGCAGCCTTGGGTTCCAAAATCTATGCAACCAGGAAGGAGGAAGACAATATGGGCCAAAGACACAGTCATGTAAAAGCCCTTTTTTTCCAGTTTCAATTCCAAGGAAGGCTCAACTTATAGAATGCAGTGGGTGGAGGGGAGGGGAGATATATAGAAATGACTGTCATGTTCTTAATTTATTTTCATTTCCCCCCACCCAAGGCAATTGGGGTTAGGTGACTTGCCCAGGGTCACACAGCTAATGTCAAGTATCTGAGGCTGGATTTGAACTCAAGTCCTCCTGACTTCAGGACCAGCGCTCTATCCCACTCTTTTTCTTTTTACAGGAAGGGAGAGAGCAACAATAAAACATATATTTTAAAAATGTCTTTAATTCTGAACCCTAATTTAAAAAAAAATCCTCTACTACCTTTATTGTTTCCTTGTTCTTCATTACCACTTCCAGATCTTTTCTCATCTCCCATAACTCCACAATGGTTTACTCTCTGTCTGTATCATCCTACTCAGACCCTAGTTGTTGTAATCTGTCCATTTCTGGCTGATTACTAGCACTTTTCTCAAAGAATTTTATAGTACAGGCTCACATCTGGCTCCTCACCCCTGCCATCACACTTAGGGGCTTCAAGGTATCCCCTGAAATATCTTGACCTCCTAGTCCATCAAATTCTTCTGCTTCTATGACCTCCCTCTTTCTATCCACCTCAATCACCCACAGAGATAATTATGCTTTATCTCACTGTCATCCATAATTGTGGCACCTTCCCAATCCTGAACTATTACATTCCCCTCTCACTCCTTCTAAACTCATTCCTCACCACAATACCCAGTTACTCTCTGTACTAGCCTCACTTACCACACACACACACACACACACGTCACAATTTTACCCTATAGTAAACCATTCATTATCTATGTTTTATTCTCCATGTTTCATTCTCTGGCATCTTGGTTTTTCTTCTAAACCCCACTCATCATCCACCCTGTCTGTTTGTACTGTCTCACTAATGAACGTTTTGGGGAGAAGTTACATGATAGGGCTGAATAAACCCAGCACAAATCCATATTTCTCTCATCTCAAACTAGGCCCCGTTGATGCACGGATATTCTTTTATTCTCTCTTTCTTGAAGTGATCCTAATCTTCTTAGTGGCCATTCCAAGGCTTCCCTTTTCATATCAAGTGCTTGATGCTAATGCCTTCCTCTTTCAGCAAATGAACTCCTTAAGTATATAGGACAACTAGAACTAAACAAGAAAGGTGGGAGACAGAACGCTGTAAATGTCCTCACTTCCTGCTTTACCGAGAAAATAAAGAACAGTCATAAGGAACTTGCATATCTTTCTTTTTCCACTTGTCAAAAACCCTTCACTTCTTCATTCATCCTCCAGTTCTTTTCTTCTTTCTATGAAGAAAAGGATAGTCTATAAAGAAGAGATAGTCTTTTCCTGGCTAAGGCTAACTCTTCCATTTATATTCGCCCCCCCCTCTCTTTCCCTCTACCTCTTCCTCTCCCTCTCCCTCTCCCTCTCTCTCCCTCTCTGTCTCTCTTTCTCCCTCTTTCTCTTTCTCTTTCTCTCTCCATATTATACATATATCTACATATGTGTACATGTATGCATGTATCTCACACACAGAGATACAGATATACAGATACACATATATATACACATATGTGTTTTGTTGTTGTTTAATTCTTTTCGTTCACACCCAACTCTTCATGATCCTTTTTGGAGTTTTCTTGGCAGAGAGGCAGAGATACTGGAGTAGTTTGCCTGTTTCTTCCCCAGCTCATTTTATAGATGAGGAAACTGAGGCAAAGGAGGTTAAAGATAACTTGTCCAGGATCATACAGCTAGTAAGTGTCTAAGGCCAGATTTGAACTCAGGAAGGTGAGTCTTCCAGTCTCCAGGCCTGGAGCCCTATCTACTACACCACCTACCTGCCTCTGTGTGTGTGTGTGTGTGTGTAAATGTGTATATGAACACACACATATATGCCCATAGATATGTATATATGTGGTTATGTGTGAAGATATGTATATCAAATAGATGTACATATATAAGTCAAGTACTTCACATGCTTGACTACCCCTGTCTAGACCTTATTTTCTCTTTTATTTCATTGTTAAATGCATAAAAAGAATAGCCTTCAATTCTAAACTACCTGTTAACATCTCAATCCCTTGCAGGCTGATTTAGGACTCCAGCATTCCAAGAGGGCACCCAGGCCAGCCATCTCTTCACTTCCTTCCAGGCTTCACTCCTTCGGACTACTCCATCAAGCCCTAGAGCTAGAGACCTTCCCTCCTCCCACACCTTTTCAGCTTCCTTTGGTGGGTTGTTTTCCCTCATTAGATTATAAACTCCTTGAAGGCAAGAACTTTCTTTTTTGTTTTTGTATATTTATCCTGGTACCAGGCTTATAGCAGGAACTTAAGAAATGTTTGCTGATTGATCACTCATCAGAAACTGCTCTTCTTATTCACCTTTAAATCAGATGGCCTTTTCTCCATCCTCCTGCTCCTTGCTTCCTCCACAGCATTTGAGGGAATAGGGAGCCTCCAGGACTCTCTCTCCTCCTTTGGTTTCTGTGACATCTCTCTGTCCTAGTTTTCCTATCTGTCTGTCTGCTCATGCTCAGCTCTGCTTTGGACCCATCGACCATCTCCTGTCCACTTTTTAGGGGTATCCCACAAGATTGTCCTGGGATATTTTCTCTTTTTTCATTCCCAGTCCCTTAGAAATCACCTTTATTCCCATGACTTCAAGTGTTAGTTTTACACAAAGTACTCTCATGTCTACCTAATCTGTCTCCTGACCTTTGGTCTTGTAACATCAACAGACCTTTAGCCACCTACTCCTGTGTGGCATATCAAAGCAAAATGTATATAAAACAGAACTTCCTGCCCTCTTTTCTACACCTGTTTTTCCTCCAAATGTTCCTAATTCTTGTGAAGATCATCACCATCCTCCCAGTCACCCAAATTTACAACCTTAGACTAACCCTTGACTGTTCTCCATTCCCCCCATCAAACCCCCATGTTGAATTATTAAATGTTATTGTTTCTAACACCATTTCTTGGGTCTGTTCCTTTCTGTTTATCAAATGACTCCCACTCTAGTTCTCAATCCACAAATTATTTCACATTATTATCCTTACATGTTGTATTTCTCCGTGTCCTTCCACACACAGCCCTGTAGGAATGTAAGGTCTTTAAAGGCAGGGATTTTCAGGTTCTTTCTATTGCTTAATTTTGTTTTGGTCTTTACACCCTCCCAATACAGCACAGTATCTTGTATACAAGCACTTAATAAATAGAATGGAATTGACCCATTCCCTGAATTTCCTCCCCTGGAGATTGGGGCCCTAAGGAAGCATCTGAAAGAACTGTACTTCATGGTATTGTTATTAAATCTTGTCATCTTCCTCAATCCCTTGTGGCAATGGTTTAAAAAAATAAAAGAAGATTAGAATTCTTAGGTGATGCTGAGCCATGAATAAGTGAGTGAAGGTCAGCACATTGGGCTGTGAGTTCAGGAAATCCTGGATAATTTTTAGTTTTTGATGTTAGACTGGTGCATGGGATCCCTGCTCTAATGCTTTGTGGTAACCATGACACCCATCATTTTGAAGTTTCTTTGATGTAACTATTGTATCAGCATGAACTGAGTAGCTGGGCCTATGGGAGTTTCTTCACCACCACCAACAAGAATAACAGATCCATGGGAAGGAAGCAGTGCTATTATTCTCTCCCTCTCCCTTACAGATGGTAAAATAGAGGCAGAGAGATTTGTCTATAGTTACATCAGGCACCTAGACGGTACAGTGGATAGGACTGGAATCATCAGGATTTATCTTCCTGAGTTCAAATCTGGCCTCAGACACTTACTAGCTGTGTGACCCTGGGCAAGTCACTTAACCCTGTTTTGCTTCAATTTCCTCATCTGTAAGATGAACTGGAGAAGAAAATGACAAACTACTTCAGTATCTTTCCAAGAAAACCCCAAAAGGTGCCATGAAGAGTCAGACATGACTAAAGCAATTGAATAACAACAAAATTCGTCAGTGTCAGAACTGGGATTCCAACCAATATCTTCTTGCCTCCAAGATGTGGGATCTTCTCACAACGCCATAACTATCTTCATGGCAATACCTCCTTCCCCATTCCCCCCATCTCCACACCCCTGCTACCAGCCTCCTCACTTAATTGACAAATGATCCAACCTGAGGGGAATCTACAACCCTGACCTTTTAGGTTAATAAAGAGACATAGTTAAATAATATTGGTCCCTGCCCTTAGGAATCTCCAAAGCACAGAGGAGGATTAAGACAGATAATTTTCCTAAGAAAGAAAAGAAGGGAAAATGAGTGAGGGACAAAGTCTGCTGGGGCTCAGAAACGTTGATCCTCAGAAGAGGAAAGGAAATTGCCACTGGGGTTTGGTTCCAGATATTGGAATTTAGAAGGATTCTGAAAGTACTTCCAGTAGTACAGAAATAAGAGAGACAGAAACAGAGAAATTACCATGACATTTATTCCAAAATTTACTGGGGAGGTAGATTAATGAATAGGTAGCTAGGTGGTGCAGAGTCAGGATGACCTAAGTTCAAATCTGGCTTCAGACATTTATTATCTGGGAAAGTCACTTAACCTTGTTTGCCTCAGTTTCCTCATATGTAAAATGAGCTGGAGCAGGAAATGCCAAACTACTCTAGTATCTTTGCCAAGAAAACCCTAAAGGGGTCATGAAGAATCAGACACAGCCGAAATGACTTACCCACAACAACTACAAAAAGAGTGAATAAAGCCACGGATTACTTATAGGAGGTCTGATACCTATGCAGACCCACTCTTCCCTCTATTCTCTAATGTCCATGTGGATATACAACCTTGGTCACCTGTCCAGCCCCAGGTAGGAGAAGGTTAAGAGATAGGGGACCCCCCCCAGCTAAGCCTAAGAGTGCTAAGAATGTATATTTAAGATAGTATAAAGAACCTGTTCAAAGCCATGCCCATTCCTACATCCCTATCATCCCTTGATGATAAATTTGATCACTTTTCTCTGGAGGCAGAAAAAATCACCCTGCTCTCCAACCACAAATCCCCCCTAAAAAAGCTGATTCAAGTTCATGCCATGCTTTTAAGCTGCCCCACCCCTATGTATCTATTACTAGTTGTTCTGCTATAAAATTCTCAGGAACCCTTTGAATGAGTATTTAAAAGATGCCAGTTGACTGACCTAACTGAGCTCCACACTGAATTGCTGCTGGTTGCCCAGAAGAGAGGGGCAGCTAGGTGATAGAGTGAATAGAATGCCAGACCCGGAATCAGGAAGATTCATTTTAGTGAGTCAAAGCTGACTTCAAACACTCCATAGCTATGTGACCCTGGGCAAGTCACTTAACCCTATTTATATAATTTTCCTCATCTGTAAAACAAGCTGGAAAAGAAAACAGCAAACCACTCCTGTATCTGTGCCAAGAAAATCCCAAATGGAAACATGAAAAGTAGGGCATTACTGAAAACTCAACAAAAGCACAGAAAAGAATTCCTCTTTTGTAAAAGGAATCTTTCATTCCTGGGCAATCCTATTGCCCCTCCCCGCCCCCTCCAGTCCCAATTTTCCTGTTACCAACGTTTCTTTTACTTCACTGTTACAAAAGAAGGAGGCTGAATTATCAGTATGAATTCATAAGGGACAAGAAGCCATTAAAGCCAACAAAATGTATTAAGCACATGCTATTTTTGTCAGTTCCAAAGTGATTGGGACTCAACAGTATCTTTCAGGGAGTGTAACAGAGTTGCTGCTAGAGATTCCAACACTAAAAGATTGGCCATGGTGATCTGGATGGGCTAGTCTTCAACAAATCTTCATTAAGCCTGCCCAGTGTCCAAGTTCTTAACCCAGGCACTGAGGATGGAAAGACCAAAAGGAAACTATCCCTGACCTCAAGGAGCCTCTGTTCCATGACACTATCCTATGTACCATCACTTTTAACTCTCAATCATCCCTGGAGGCAGAACTAGCACATCACAGGTGGTACAATGGAAAAAAAAATTGGATTTGGAGAAACAGGTTCAAATCCCAATTCTGCATATTAGTACATACATGACCTTGGTCAGATCATAGCTTCTCAGGACCTCAGTTCCCTCATCTGTAAAAGGAAGAAGTCCGACTAGTTGATTGACTCAGCTTCTCTGAGTTTTTGGTGCTGGGACAGCAATTATGACAAGACTTGGATGATGGAGAAGATTCAGTCTTTCCAAGGAGAGAAGAAGAGATATTTGACACTGGAGAAGAGTAGCTATAACCTGAAATAGAGGTCAGATCTGTTACCAGAGGTATCATGGGGTAGCCATATCTGAGGACTGAGAGAAGAGGGTGGATTGGTCCCGCCATCTTGGCTCCACCCCCCCCATTCATGGAGTCCAAAGCTGAAGAACTCTGCTGAAGTTTAGCTAACCAAAATACAGGGTATGCCACAAAATTGATGTTTTGTCCCAACGCAAGCTTCTGTTCTCATAAACTTGAGTCTTTTTATTCTTTGCCTCAACTCTGGCTACTGCTAATGTCCCCATGTGATTCTGTCTCCTCCAAAGTAACAGTGGAAAGAGAAGTGGTTTCCATAGTACCCACAAAGTATTTATATATGAAGTTCTTAAACATGTCTCTAGTATGATGGAGCAGAATTCTGGGGCAATTTCCTTGTCAGATAAGCAGCCTGAGTTCTAATTGAGTTGCTTTGTCATTGCTGACTCATCCTGCTGGGGAATTGACCCCCTCCTAGGGTGGAAGATACCAAGTAGAACTATGGACATACAGCCTAGAGAAATAGATTTGGCACAGCTGTTTGCCTAGAATGTTTTCCTGAAGGTCAATGACACTGAAAAGTCCAGTGGAAAGAGAAGATCAACCAGGAACCTACACACTGTACCTATACTCAGCCCCAGACAGCTTATTAGTGGATGGCCCTTTCTTCACAGATAACCCAAATCTGTCCAGAGGAAACGGGCCTGTGGACAATGTTTCAATCTACTGGTGATAGCAAATGCCTTTATTGTATTTTAAATGTCCCAGTTCTATTTGTCACTGATGAAAAGGTATACCTACTGCTCAGGGTCCTATTTACCTAATGCATGTGGCTAGGTTGGGTTTTGCTATTACAATGCTAATGGTATGCAACGGAAAAGATGTGAGCAATGCTATAGTAACCCGGACAGAGGGACCTCACCCCCTCCCAGCTTCCCCCTCTCCCCCCCCCAATTTTAGTGAAAAGTATCAGGGGAATAGGGCAGTATTTATGGAGCCTCATTATGAAGAAACTTCAAATCTCTGACTCTAAATGACTCTGGGGATTTATATAGACCTTTGAGACTAATGTTTGTTCATTGAAGACTTTGTTTTCCTTCTACTCTCATTACTCTTATTCTTTAAATGTTATTGTAGCCTTTTGCTTTTACAACACAGTCATTTTACCCTTAGCTGGCTCCCAGCCACCAGCCCCAATATTACACTGAATTGTTCACATAACACAGAAAATATACGAGGAAGGCCAAGCAAAAGTACAGTACAATGTACCGTACAGTACAGTGGAAAGGGCCCAAGCTGAGGAATCAGGAGACTGGACTCAAATCTTCTCTGATATATATTTACCTTTGTTACCCTGGATAAATCATTGAAACTTTTCCTCATCTGTAAAATGGGGTGGAGAGGGGGGCGGAGGGGAGAATGGTTGGGGTGGGTTGTTAACTAGATAACTTTTATGATCCTTTACAGCTTGAAATCTGTAATACTTTGAACAAAAGGAGCATATCTGACTGCTTATACCCTTTTTTTCCATCCATAGTCCCCTCCCCACCTTTTGTACTTACTGTGAGAAGGGAGGTATGTTTCATTATAATTTCTCATGGCTGGAAATTGGCGGTGTAAGGTCATCAGAATTCAACAGGTTTTAAGTGTGGTTATCATTTATATTATTGTAATCATAGTGTACATTTTTCCCTCTTTGTTCTACTTTCTTTAATTTGTATTCCTTTCATTTAAGTTACCCCTATTTCTCTGAATTCTTTATATTTGTCAAATTTTATACCACAATAATAGCCTTTTATATTCCTGTACCACAAATTTTCTAGACATTCTCAGTAGAAGGACTCCCATTCAGTTTCCAAGTTTTGTTTTTGCTGTGACAAAGAAAGCTTCTATGACTACTTAGTTATATGTTTCCCCTTTCTTTTTTGGTGAAAAGTTTATTGTTTTGTTTTTTTCAATAACTATGCATTTTTGTTAACTTGACCCTACTTTTACCTCAACAGAATAAATAAAAAGAGACCAAAAATAAATAAAGCCCTAGCAGAAAATTTCTGCCATGCTTTTAAAAACTTAATCTATTCTTTTCACTAATTATACCCCCATAGAGCAAACCAGAAAAAAAAATGCTACCATCAACCCAATCTCTTAATATATAACTACATGGTCCACTGAAACAAACTCCCACATTTGCCATGTGTGAAAATGTATGTCTCTTTCTTCATTTTAAAATTCACCATCTGAGTTGTCTTCAGTTGTTCTGATCTATATCTCACCACTGGACCCAGATGGCTCCAGAGGAGAAAGTGAGGCTGGTGACTTTGCACAGCCCTGCCTCACTTAAATCCAACTCACTTACATGTCTTGGCATCACCTTGATGTTGTGGTGCTCTTTGAGAACAAAGGACAAACAACAAAGTTCACCATCTCTGTTAAGAGGTGAGTGATGTGTTCTTTGTTCTTTTGGACTTCTTGTTTATGATGATGTTGATTAGAATTCTAAAGTCTTTCTACCTTGTTTTACTCTCTAATGCCATTATTGTATAAATTGCTCTCCTGGTCCTAATTATTTTGCCCTTCATCAGATCATACAGGTTTTCTCACTTTTCTCTGAAAATATCTCATTCTTTCTCATGGCACAATAATATTCAATACTCTTTCTTTTAACAAAACTTTTAACTCTAATATTTTGAACTAAATGTTTAAAATAAGGAGCAATTCTTAGCATAGTAGGGGAGGGGATACCATTTTGCAGTTTTCCAAGTTTTTGGAAAGAAGCCAAGAATAATGGAAGTTTATCTGAGTATTACATATCATAGGAGTATTTTATATAAAGTGTATGCATTTGTAAACATTATCAGGAACCTAGTTCAAAGTCTGTTGATAACAATTGGTTAAGCCCTATTATACAAGTCTGATGGGATTATATTACTCTCTCTGTCTCTACTGTGGCCATTAAAAAAAATAGTCCCTTTTTTAACTGAAAATTATCCAGTAAAAACAAATCTGCGCTTTACCACATTAATGATAAAAGACAATAGACCATGTGTTTCTAAAGGAAAAGGGGGAAGAGTGCGAACAAAAAAAAATGTGTCTCATTAAAAAAAATAGGACATCTATGAAAGGATATCATTTACTATGAAAGAATCATAAAGAAGGGGTCAGTAACCTCAAAGAAAAATGAAAAGTCAAATCTGAAAAAGTCAGTTTTACAAAGACGGTGTAAGATGTTTATACTAGTTCAGTTCAGATGAACTAAATGCACTCTCATTTCTAGCAAACTTTGCTCTGTCCTGTTCAGATAATTGTAAATTTATATAAGCCATTTGCAGATAGTGGCTTCAGGACAGAATGTTTATCAAAGTCTTCTTTCATTCTTTGTCCTAGAACAAAAAAATCCAGTGTCTTTGAAAATATGTTTTCTTACTGAACACATTACTGGAGTTTCCTATGGCCAACCTGTAGTATTTTTCAGATGCAATTGCTGAAAGCACAAATAAGTAAGAGGCTACTCGAACTGATTTCATTAGGAGGGTTATTGACAAATTGGAAGATGGCAAAGATTATCTTATCAGGGCACATAAAGGGGGAAAGAGCCATTGTTTTTTTGGAAGGCAGAGGGTTGGGCAATTGGGGTTAAGTGACTTGCCGAAGGTCACAATGCTAGTAAGTGCTAAGTGATCTGAGACCAGATTTGAACTCAGGTCCTCCCAGCTCCAGGGGTGTTCTATTCACTGTACCACCTAGCCACCCCTTCATTTTTTATTTTCTGAAGTATCATCATTTATTGACAAAAATGGACTGCCCTAGGTGCAAAGGGATGGAATTGGAAAGTAATGTTATGACTGTGATAGCCCACCAGAAAACCAAATGTTGTTATGGAAATACTAAAAATATATAACTAGAAAACAGCTTCTGTAGAACGTTTCTGCCTGTCCCTTGCAGAAATAACAAGAAGCATCTCCTGCTGAAATTTTTGAGAAGAATCTGATAATATAAACTATCTTTCAAACTGTAAATAAACTTCAACCTGTCTATGCCCAGGGTTATCATGGGCAAGATGCTTTGTAAACAAAATGTGTAGTATAAATGTGAGCTCAGTGAAATGCAGAGCGATTTCTGTGGAAAAACTGTAAGGATATGGGTTTTATGATAGGACAATTCAATGGATGAAGAATTGGCTGAATGACTGGACTCAAGCAGTACTGATAAATGGCTCTAGGTTAATGTAAAGAAAGCCCTCAGGGACAGCCCCTGGGATCTGTGCCCGGTACTATTTCTTTAACAAGGTTAAAAATGTTTTAAACCCACTTATTATTTTGCCAATTATTTGGATAAAGGCATAGATGGCATGCTTATCAAATTTGTGGGGCATATGAAGTCCAGACAAACAGCTAATATACTGGGTGATAGAGTCAGGATTCCTAATGACATAGGCAGGTAAGCTAAAACTCTGGGTAAAACTGAGTATATGAAATTTAACAAGAGATCATTAAGAGGCCGTACACATGGGTATAATATTTAAGTATAGTGTGTGTGTGTGTTTATGTGTGTGTGTGTGTGTGTGTGTGTGTGTGTGTGTGTGTGTGTGTGCATTTCCATAAGACTGGGGAACCATAACCAGAGTCCAAGTAATCTGAGAAGATTTTGGTATCTCTGTAGACTCTACGGAGTGGATAATATAACCCGGAAGCTTGAAATGTGAAAATGATCTCAAACCAATTTAAGACAAGCATAGTTTCAGCTGGGATGCAACATGATATAGGGCAGTGGTTCTCAACCTTCGTAATGCTTCGATCCTTTAATAAGGTTCCTCATGTGGTGACCCCTCCAAGCCATAAAATTATTTTTGTTGCTACTTCATAACTGTAATTTTGCTACTGTTATGAATCGTAATGTAAGTATCTGATAGGCAGGATGTATTTAAATTGAACATAACCCACAGGTTGAGAACCACTGGTATAGGGAATAAAGACCTGGCCAAAAGACCTAGGTTCAAGCCTTGTCTTTGACACATACTGGCTGTGTTACCCCAGGCAAGTTTCCAATGACTTAAGTTATTATTATATTTGAATAAATTATTATTATTATTTATTATATTGTAAAAAAGAAATCAAATTAATGTTTATTTATTTAACTCACTATGTATCAGGCTAAGTGCTTTCAATGATCTTATTTGATCTTCACCACAACCCTTGAAGGTAGCAGCTATTTTTATCCCCATTTTACAGATGTAAAAACTGAGGCAAACAGAGAATAGATGACTTTCCCAGTGTCACACAGGTGCGAAGTATCTGAGGGTAAATTTGCACTCAAGTCTTCCTGACTATAGGTGTGCTCTATCTGTCCACTGTACCATCTAACTGCCCCTTGGTTTATATCTCTTACTAGATTGTAAGTTCCCAAATAATAGGAGCTCAGTATTATTTAGTGCTTTAAAAATAATATCATTACTACTTTAAAGATGAGGAAAATGATCCTCCACAACATCAAATGCTTTGCTGGTGAATCTTCTATCCACTGGAATAAACCCATATCTCTTAACTCTAAATCTCATGATTTTTTCCATTATGCCACATTGCCTCTCCTTGAAAACAGTGACACTGTGTAATTTATCTTTGCCTTCCCCTAGTGCCTAACACAGTTGTTAGTATATAATAAGTCTTTTATAAATGTTTGCTTAATGGAAGAGGCACCCAAAGGAAAACCAACAATTTCAAAGAAGCAAGAATGATAACAGAAGTAAAAGGGAGTAAAAGAATATTTTCTATTTTTTTCTTTGAGAAATATAAATCTTTATTCTGCTATGTTTAAAAATAACAATATCAAAATTTATTTCATAGATACAAAAACTGATGGCATTAAACTTGCATTTCAGTTCCATTTTATGAAGTTAAGAATCAGAAAGAAAAATGTAGGTTTAGAGAAGAATTAGGATAGATAGAAAGAAGTGAGAGATGAAGGGACAACCAGATTTGGGGAGAGAAAAAAAGTGAGTCATGCAGAAGGAGGCAGAGAAGTGCAGAGAAGTACAGGTAGATAGGGAAAGAAAAATGATAGAGTGCTTGTTTCTCCAATCATTCAACACAGTCATAAACCACATGTAAGAATATCATCCTTTTCCCTTTTTTTTTTTACTTCATATATTATTGCATTCTTGGTGCATGCCTTCTGTCCAGAGCTTCAATAGGAACTCCCAGTGCCCCAAGGGGAATTTCAAAGTATGCAGCCTTGATCCCATTCCATCTCATCTCCTCCAATGGATTGTTCCTTTAATCAGGCTCTCTTTTCCACTCATCTTCAATCTCTACCAATCTATTGACTCCTTCCTGTTTGCCTAGAAAATATGTCTATTTCATCTCCATCTTTTTTTTTCTTTTTGGGGGGAAGGGGCAATTTTGGTTAAGTGACTTGCCCAAGGTCACACAGCTAGTTTTATGGCAAGTGTCTGAGGCCAAATTTGAACTCAGGTCCTGACTCCAGGGCCAGTGCTCTATTCATTGTGCCACCTAGCTTCCCTCATCTCCATCTTTTAAAAAGTCTCACTAGAACTAGCATCCCTGGTAGCTCTGATAGTTACAAACACACACACACGTAAACATATACCCACATACATATAAGCATACACATATATAATTATATATTGTGTATATATGTGAGTATATTAATATTTAAATTACATTTATATTTATGTAGTGTACATGATATACAAAACATAATTGTTATGTATAATATGTAGATATATATTCTCTGTGGTATGTGAATATTCTGTGCATATACATTCATACACTTCTTACCTTTCATGGCTAAACTCTTTGAGGAGGCCATCTAAAACTGGTGCCTCTACTTCCCTCATTTCTGTACTCCACACTCACCAACTGTCCACCGTGCCAACTAGGGACCCTCGTTGGCAACAGGGGGACATTAGAAGGAGGGGGATGGCATTCTTTCAAAAAGCATTTGTTTTAGGATGATTAGCAATTATATGTAATAATGATTGGAAAGTCAAAGAAGTGGTAGAAATAGGGATAAATGGAAAAGAATGTAGCAATTCGTGCTTGTTAAAACAAAAAGTAGGTGCTCTCCCGAATTCCACTTCAGTCCTTTGAGTTAACCCTGCCCTTCTGATACAACTTAGTTCTAAATAGATTATGAAATGTATCTAATGGATAAAGAAAGTGAAGTGGCCAACCAGAAAAAAAAAAAAGTAGCCTTACAATTCAATATAACCACTTGGAGATACACTTTAAAGCAACAATCTAAGCCAGAAGGCAACAACTCCCTGGTGAGAATTTCCCAGATCAACTGGGGAACCTTCAGCCTCCAAGCCACATGTGAATGGCTAGGTCCTCAAGTGCTACCCTTTGCCTGAATCCAGACTTAACAAAACAAGTTTCCTTAACAAAAGGATTTGTTCAGTAAAACTTGAACTCAGTCAAAAGACTGCATCTGAACACCTAGAAAGCCACACATGGCCTTGAGGCAGAAGATTACCCACCCTTTTTAGGTGAGGCCCAAAATACCTACCTTAAGGGTTTTGGGGGTGGAGGCCTAGAGGAAAAAAAAAAAGGGTGGGGAGATAAATCTTCTCGATCTAATAGAAAGAACAATAGATTCAAAATCAGAGGACCTGTGTTCAAATCTTCCTTTTACTATTACTACTCCATAAGACTCTGGCTAAGTCACTTAACATTAAGGTTCCTTATTTGTAAAAATGAGATTGTAATGGATAATCCCATACTTTCTTATGATGAAACAAAAATGAAAGGGGGAAGTAGGCAACTAAGGTAGGAGAGGGAAGGAAGACAAATATTTGTGGATAGACTCCCACTACCCTTGGGTGCTCACCAACCCCAGGGTTATTGGTGATCTGCTAACTCAGGTTCCTATGCTTTGATCCTTTGCCTCAGTGATTTCATCTGTAAAATGGGGATTGATGGCATCTAACTCCTAGGGTTATTAGGATAAAATAAGATAATATTTGTAATGTGCTTTACAAACCTTAAAGCATTATTTAAATGCTATTATTACCAGATCTCTGCATCGTTGACTGATAGCTCTTAATAAAACATAGGATAACTCTTGAGTTGGAAGGGAGACCATTTAGTACAATCCTTTCGTTTCACAAATAGGGAAACTGAGACACAGGGAGGTGAGGTGTCTTGGATCACAGCAACAGACTAGATAGGTTCACTTCTACTGTATGTGGAAGAAAAAAAGCTGCTGAGCTTCTCCTTGAGTAGGGAAGACCCGAGTCAGATTCGACCTGACACCAGTTTTTAGACCCTGGACAAGTCACTTAAACTATCTGCCTCAGTTTCCTCACTTCACAGAATTTTTGGTAGCTTCAGATGAGATATTTTTAAAGCGCTTAGGATGCAGTAAGCGCTAAATAAATGCTATTAAAAAACCCTCCCCGGATGAATCCAATACACAATTTACTACCCCCCCACACACACACTCACACCCCTCCCTCCCCCAGTCACAGAAGGATGCCTCTGTTGCTGCCTCGGTCGCTGCCGCTGCGCCCTCCGGATCTGCAAAACCAGCCCTCAGCTAAACGCGACCGCCACTCTCGGCACCCAGAAGCTCACTCCACGCCCACGCCCCTCCCTCCCAAGGACAGTATGTGGCCGTGCTGCCCTTTAAGGGGCGGTCTTTTCTTATCCTGCACAAAGTAACTTGATTGGAGTGAGCCTACCTCGGACTTGCGGCGGCCTCAGCGGAGCCTGGGTGGGAAGGGGGGAGGGAAGAAGGGAAGGAGGGAGGGGATCCCCGAAGCCAAATAAAGGCGGAGGAGGGAGGAGAGGAAGGGAGGAGGAGACCAGCAGGAGGGAGGAGGCGGTCCCCTCCTCCAGCTTAGATCCCCTGCCCTGTCTCGGCTCTTCTCTGAAACTTTCCCGTGCGTCTGCTGGGGCTGCAGCTACAGCCGCCGGGCGGGCCCCAGGGCGGCCACTGCCGAGCCATGAACCGGCTGGCCAAGCGCGGGAGCGACACGCTCATTGAGATGGTGGCCACAGATGGTAGGTTCCTTCCCCCCTCCCTGGGAGAAGGGGGACGGCCGGCAGGATGGGCGCGAGGGTGGGGTCCAAGGCCAGCCCGTGGATCCCGGGGAGGGAAGATCGGGTCGGCCGGTTGCCTATCTGATCCTCCAGCCCTGAGCTCGGATCCACGGAGGCGCAGGGACCTTGGTGAGCGGGCGAGCATCCGGCAGCCCCGGCGGGGACGCGGCGGCCTGGGGCCTGGCTGCTGGTGTTCCTTCCCGCTACCATTCGGACTGAACCCTGGGTTCTCTGTTTGGGCTGCGGCTCCCGCAGCTGCTGCCCGGGTCCCCACGTGGGGCCGCTCTGGGCCTGGACAGGGGAAGGCAGTAAGGGATTGGGGCTAAGCGCATGGGTCGGGCCCGGTTCGCCTAGCGCAGGGAGGACCCGGGCTTAGCCAAGTTATTCGATTCCAGGAACGCGTTCTCCCGAGCTCCTCCTTGGCGAGGAGGGAGGACAGGGGCCCCCTCTCTATGACCCAGTCTTTACCCCCAGGAACCCTCAGGGAGAGGCATTTATTTGTGCCCCCCTCTCCATGTGCCCAATCCTGTTCTGAAACTGGGGGCAGCCTCGTCTCCAGCCTTGATTCTGCGGTTTTGGGGCAGCCTCTTAGAGAGAGGCTTCCTCCCTACCATTGATGGGGGTGGAGGGCGGGGTGGGGTGGGGCGGGGAGGCCTCCCCCTTTAGCAGCGCTGAGTAATGGAGACAGCAGGCGGCCGGATGGGCGGGGGTGAAGGCCAGGACCGGGGATCAGAACACTTCTGGGAGGGGTGGGAGGCCCAGCTCTGTGTACCTGGGCCGGGTTGGGAGAGTCAGTACTGGGCGGAGGGGGGGCAGAACTGAACACGGGGGCACCACTCACATTTTCCAGGCTCTGGCTGTTGTAAAACCTGCTGCTTCAGGAAAGAATGTAACCCTGCTATTGATTCCAGGAGATGCCCTCAAGAAGTCTTGGTGGGGAGGAGGAGGTGGACATGGCACCTAAGTTCTTGGGGAATGGACCACCTGAACTGTCTATTGCTTCTTTTCCCCCTCACTTAAGAGTGGGAGTGAGAGAATCCTGGCTGTAGCACTGGGGTGGGACATGTGGTTTGTCTGTCTGGAGTACCATAAATAAAACAGGTCTTATAAAAAGAGATGGCACCCATGAAAGTCTTACCTGGTCAGGTTCACTGTAGTATGTTCCAATTTTTACTCTTTGGCAAGTTTTCACTTCACCCTTTAAAGCTCCGTGAACATATTCAGTCCTTTTAAGGCCTTTTCTCAATCCTGTTTTCTGTGGCTCTACTGTACATACTTTCCAAAAAAGATATAGACTGTGATTTAGGGGAATGAGGTGATTATTGTGTACAAATTTGGGTTGAAATCTTCAGGTCCATGGTGTCCTCCCTGAAAAGCTCAGTGTATTGTTTGTTGTGGTCTTGGAATGTTTTCAGAAGCTTTGGAAGGAGCCCTGGTATCTCTCTCAGAATTGGAAGGGACCTGAGATCTAGAGCAGGAAAGAGGACTGAATCTCAAGGCAGAGGAAAAATAGCTTCAAATCCCAGTCTGCAACTTACTCCCTCAGTGACACTGAGCAAGTCACTGAACCCCTATGGGCCTCAGTTTCCAGATCTTGTACAGTGAGGGAGTTGAACTATGTGGCCTTAAAAGGCTCTTCTAGCTTTAAATTCAATTCTCTGTCCCTGCATAGGAATTGCCTTTAATAATAGCTGTTGCTGTGGAGTTCAGATGTGTGCAAAGTGCTTTAGAAAACTTCTTTTCATTTTGCAGCATACCTATCTCCCCCCCCCGCCCCCAAAATCATCTAGCCTTCACCTGAAGACCTTTTACTGAGGGAAACCCATACCTGTCAAGACATCCTATTCCAGTGTTAGGAAGTTTTTCCTTACATCAGGTTCAAATCTCATCAATGTCCTCTTCTGCTCTGGACCCTCCTAGTTGGAGGCCAGAACCACGAACTCCAAAACTTGCATATATGGAAGATCCCAGCACAGGCTTCTCCCTATTTCCTACAAACAGTATGACTTATGGACTTACTGGGACTTCTCCCAGCAAGACTAGTGCTCTATCTGCTATACCACCTAGCTGGTCCTCCTCCCCCATTAGATTCTAAGCTTCTTGAAGGCAGGGACTGTCTTCCTTTGTATTTATGTCCCTAGCTCTTGTCAGTAAGTGCTTATTGACTGACTAACCCACAAATCTACTTCCCCACGAGTTCTTCCTATTTCTCCTAGTTCTGCTCTTTGGACTAAGCAATACACCTGATCCCCTTTTCCTCGTTACACAACATCTCTGCCAGTCCTTTAAATACTTCAAGTACGCCATCTTCTCTACCTTGGAGACTTCTCTTCTCCAGGATAAATACGCTAAATTCCTTCAAAGCATGCTAATATACACACATGTGCACACATGCATGTGTATATATTAGATATGTGTATGGACCACGTGGAAGACACATATGCATCTATAGATACACACATGTGTATGTGTATAGATGCACACGGGCACAATACAGCTATATGATCTCTTGTACTCTTGCTATCCTGGTCACTCTCCTGGTTAAGTTCCAACTTGTTGACTTCTGAAAATGAATGATCAGAACTGAACACAATATTCCAAGAGGGCGGAGTACAGGGTCTGGTCTTGTTTCCATTCAAAGCACAGGGACAAAGCAATCCCTCAAACATAATAGAGTAGTATTTCTTCCACTTATTAAAAATCTATTGCGTTAAGAAATACAAGGCTGCTAAAAGTTTTCATAACAATAATGATTATAATAGAATATTGAGCTTAAAGGGGGAAAAAACCCACCAGCAGGTAATGAGACATTGAAATGATAGCACTGAAATCTGAGATTCCGGCTTTTCTATAGATCCTAACTGTTTAGATCAGCTGATTGACTAGCTTTGTTGGTTAGCTGATCAATAGGGTACGGGTCCAGCACTTTGTAGGATAGTCATGAAGAAGGATGCCAAATTAGCAATCAGTTCCTGGGGCTTTCTTCTTGTTAGAGAAACTGGCTATATCTCATCTGCAGAGTATTACATTTCTCTTCTTTGTTTTCAATGGTCCCAAGGTCTGAGTAACTGGATCAGGTTGATTTTTTTCTTCTTCTGTAATAGTTTCCTGTAATTCAGCATAATCAACTTATCCAAAGAGATACCAGGCACTAAAAGTTCTGGGGCTCCTCCAGCCTAGCTTCTGGCCTTCTGGGTGTAATGGACAGTTAATTCTTTGAGGTAATAGGAGGGGAAAGGGAACAAGTGGTTATTAAATACTTGATATGTATGTGCTGTCACTTTTGTAATTTAATTTATTTTTGATTCTCAGGCCAATTCTGTGATATGGGTGCTATTATTTCCCCCATTTTATACCTGAGGAAATTGATAGAGGTTAAGGGATTTGTGTAGGGTCATACAGCCAGAAAGCATCTGAGGCTGGATCTGAACTCAGGTGTTCCTGACTGCAAGACCAGTGCTCTCTCCAAGACACCAAATAGATTGGCATATCTTTACCACCCAATTATGGGGCTCCTCTCCATCTCTACAATGTGATTTTGGCCTAGGTCTAGTTTTACTTATTAGGACTAATACATGGTGAGAGTGTATCCTGTACTTCATCTTATATTTTCACCTCTGTGGATTAAAGTCAACTTGCTCCTTCTCAGCATGCATTCTAAAAACTGTCCTGGGATGCTTTCAGCACACCTGTTTCTTGCCCATGTTCATCTTCATCAGGGCTGATACTGCCACCAGCATTCCTTTCTTGCCTGAATCTCTGCTTCTATTATTTGTGGAGAGGGGGTGAAAAAAAAATAGATTAGTTATACGGTGAACTTCAGGAGCTGACATCTAATGCATTTTAGCGGGACTAGAAATTGGAAGATCAATGACTTCTGTCCTCACTCTTCCCCCACTGTTCATGAGCACAGACTATAAGAAGGTGTTGGGAAGAGGGGAAGGAAAAAAGAGAAGGAGTACAAGCAACAACTGTGGTTAATGGACAGGCAAAGTATAACCACACCAGGCATTGTATTATATAATCAAGTTGAAGTCTTCAGGGCATGTTACAGAGGCACAGAATTAGAGATATGAAAGGAACCTGGGAGGTCCATTTAGTCTAATGGTTAGTTGTTAAAATTTTTCTTGTACACTTTGGTTACCCATTCTTTGCTGGAAGACCTTCAATGACATGAATTTGCTAATAACTCCTATGACGGTCCATTCACTCTGGGATTGGGCTAATCGTCAGGCAGTTTTTTTTTTCTCCAACATTAAATCTAAATTCTCTTTGCCTCTAGTTCTCTCCTACAAATACAAGCAGAATATTCATGTAGGTGCTAGGAAGATCATAAAAGAGGCAACAGGGTGCAATGAAAAGAAGGCTACATTGGGAACTGGAGGATCTAGTTCAAATTCTAGACCTAGTCTTACAAGCTACATGATCTTTTGGTCAACTCACTGCCTTATTGATGCATTGGGATTATTATTATTGAGTACCTTAAATTTTTCTACCAGTACTACTCGGAGGGGGGGGGGGCGAGAAACAGGGAGAGGGAGAGGAGAAAACTAATAAAATTTTTTTGTTAGTTAATTGAGGTGATATCATGAATTAGCTCATGTTTGACTCCCAAGAAATGGTTTGCCCCTTACTGCCGTGGGACAGATGAAATGGTTGACCTTTTATTTCCCTAGGCTGAAGGAAATGATTGGCCACTTACTTCCCTAGTCTGTAGAGCTGTGATAAAAAGAAGTCTCCTAAGTATCCTCAAGGAAGTTGAAAGAGAAGCCAGCCACAGCAAGAAACTGACTCAGAGCTGTTGACTTAAAATCTGTTCACCACTGATAAAGGTGGGTTAGTCTTATAGCTAGAATGACTGAAGCCTGGTGCATCATTTAGTTTCATGATGATGACTTCAGTGAAGAAATGGAGTATTTTATCTCATATCTCTTTATCTCGTATTGTCATTTTAAAAGAGAGTCTCAGAACTGACAGTACCAAGAACAATTTGTATTTTAGGACGTAAAATCCAGAGTCAGAAGCAGCCCCAGGAGCCATCTAGTCCAATCAGACAACAAACATTTCTTCTTTGCACTGAGGATACAAGGAGAAAAAAATGAAACAATTTCTTGCTTTTAAGGGATTATGTGCAGAATAAATGCAAAGCAAATATAATAAAAATACAAAATGTTTAGGGGAGAAGAGGTAAAAGTTGTGCTTGGATTGAGACTTGAAGGAAGTGAGGCGTTCTCTGGAGCAGAACTGAGGAGGAGGAGTACATTCTGGGCATAGGCCATGGCCTGTACAAAAGTACAGAGAGGAGAAACAGGCTGTTCTGGGTGAGAAACAGAGAGAAGGAAATTTGTTTGCATCATTGAGTATTGGAATGGGGTAATGTATAAAGAGGAAAAATTGGTTGGGGCTAGCTTGTGAGCAGTTTAAACACCAAAATGAAGAGATTGTGTTAAATTCTTAAAGCGGTAGAGAATCATTGGAATTAATTGTGGAAGGGAGTTACATATCAGATTCATCCTGTAGAAAAGTCACTTTGCCAGCTTCTCAGAGGATAGATTGGAGTGGGGAAAGACTTGAGGCAGAGAGACCAAGTTGGAGGATATTACAACAGTGCAGGAAAGGGGTGATGAAGGCTAATGCGGGCAATGAGAAGGGGAAAGATGTAAGAGTTACTGTGAAGGAAGGAATGGCAAGATTTGACCATTGTTTGGAAACATTGGGGAAGGAGAATAAGGAAGTGAGGAGGGTAAATCTGAGACACCAGAAGGATGGTGGTGTTTCCTCAGCAGAAATAGGGAACCTTGGATGAGGGACAAAATTTTGGACAAAACTGGGAGCTCTGTTTTGGACTCGGTTTATGAGTTTGAGATGTTTATAGCTCAGCCAGGTTGAAATGTACAGTAGACCATTGGTGATGTGCACCTGGAGGTCAGGAAGAAACCTGGGCTGGTGTAGTTCTGGGTGCATAGAAATCATAATTAAACCTACGGTGGCTGATGTTGTCTTCAAGTGTCAGAGGGAGACAGAGCCTGAGACACGCCCATGGTTGATGCATTAGGAGGGCATGAATAGGAATGAAGAAAAAGCAGTGAAGATTGAGTTGCAGATCAGATATATAGAAGAACTAGGAGAGAATCCCGAAGTCTGGATATGAAGAGGGAAACTGACACACTGAGAAATTGTGATTGTTTGAGGTTACACAGGTAGTTAGTTGTAGAGCCAAGATTGGAAACCAAATTCTCTGCTTCTAAAACTGGTATGTTTTTACTTTCAGCTTTTCTATGGTCACACGCGTGAAACTCAGCCCAGGTCTTCCAATGCCTAGTCCTGTGTGCTTTCCACCTTTCTATGTTAGTTCTTGATCTTCCGCTAGAACTTCTTACGTGACCTTGAACAAACTGCTTTTAATCTATGGGCCTCAGTTTCCCCTGAATGGGTGTTAATGTGCTTAGGCATTTGAGGTTTTATATCTTTGGCAAGTTTGGATAAGCAGAAATTACCTCTCTTCCCACCCCCAAAGCCTTTCTAAGATAAAATACACCCACCACAAAATAAAATCTAAATTTATTGCTAGTTTTGGATTTCTGCTACTTAAAATGGGAGGTAGGATGGTGTACTTAGGGGACTCCATAGATGATCATCTTTTTGAGGTGTATTATTATCATTATACACTTACCTACCTCTGCTTTGAAGAAAAGTTATGTATCATAAAATAGAGAGATGGAAAGGACCTTTTAGTCTATTCTCCTTATTTATAGATGGGGAAACAGGCCAGAGATGTGAATTATCTAAGTCTTAGTGACAGAGTCAGGATTTGATCTTGTGAGAGAGATCTATCTGTATTTGGAATCAGAGGATGTGAGTTCAAATTTTGGCTTTGCTCCTTACACTCTGTGGACGAGATCAGTGATTCCCAAAGGTGGATCCTAAGGTGCCATTATACATAATCAGCCATTATTTGCTCATTAAAATACCCCCTCTCTTTTCCTGCTACATATCTGTAGGAGACTGCATTTTTTTTCATGTACTTCAATTAAAACATCACAATAGATTGAACACAAAGCTCACAGAAAAATCTAGCTGCCTTCTAGTAAGCTGACATTAAAGAGTTTTGCAAAAATATATAAAACAATGCCATTTTCACTATTTTTTGTCTTTGAAAATAGTTATTTTTCATAAAAATATAATTTTAAACATGTAATAGGTTTATTCTTTTTAAATGAATTATTCATTTTGGAAATGATCCATTTTAATTGCTAATATGGTAAATATTGATAGGTGTGACTCACATAAGCAAACACTCTTTGTGGTTTTCAATGTTTTTTAAGAGTGTAAAGAGGTCCTGAGAGCAAAAAGAGTGAGAACTTCTGGACTAGAAGATGTTTAAGATTCCCTTCTAGCTCTAAAAAAGACATTTTAGAACTTCCACCCTGTTGCATTCACCAGACTGCCTTTGAAATGAATGCTTTCACCTGTATTCTCATTGCAGCCTTTTAATTTAGGTATGGTAGGCCTTGTTTTACTGAAGTGAAAAGTAAGAAAGTTGGGATTCCGAGAAATTAGTGAGACTTTACTGCCAATTGAATCATAAAGTGCCTGAGTTGAAAAGGACCTTTGGACTCACATTTGGATGTAGCTTTAAAGGGCTTTCCTCACAATAACCCTGTTTTTACAATGGGATTCATGAGATTATGAGATTTGTCCAGTATTATACCACTAGTAAGTGTCAGAACTATAGGGTTTGAATGCAGTCTTTTGACACTGTCTAGCTCCAAACCAAGCTGTAGAATGTACACACTGAATTTAGCCCCCTTATTTAAAAATGAGGAAACTCACTGGGGAATGGTTTAAATAAGTTGTGGTATATGATTGTGGGTAGAATACTACTGTGCTGTAAGAAATGATGAGCTCAGTGATTTTAGAAAAACATGGAAAGACTTGCACAAAATAATGAAGAGTGAAATGAGCAGAACCAAGAGAAGGCTGTATACAATAATGGCCATATTGTTTTAAGAATGACTTTGAGTGAATAACTATAAAGGATATATGAAGAAAGATACTATATGCATCCAGAGAAAGAACTGATAAATAGAGGCATGTCTAAAATAATTTTACATAAGTGTGTGTGTATACACACACATATATATACACGTATATATATGCATTATATGTCCATATATACCAATTCATGTACTTATTTGAGTCTAATAGTAGCCTTCTGGGGGGGAAAGGAGAAAAAAGAAATTCACATGATAACCTTATTACATATTTTAAAAGAACAGCAAGTTGTACAGAATTGATTTGCAGCTTAATGTACCATCATCCTTTTTATTATACTTTGTTATGGAAATGCTTGTTTTATTCCACAAATTAAAAATTATATATGTGTGTATGTGTGTGTGTGTGTGTATATATATACATTTCATTCATTCATTCATTCATTTATTATTTAAATGAGGAAACTTGGGCCCACAGAGATTGTGACTCACCTGAAGTCTGACAGTTGGTTAGTGGCAGATTTAGGATTAGAACCCTTGCCTCCTCTACTGCATTTCTCTTCTCTCCCTCCCTAGTACAGTCTTGTGATTTCAACAGTGTGGGAAACTTCTTGTGGAAACTCCCCTCACTGAGGCAGAGCTCTAGCTTGTCTGAAACATAATCTCAATTTAGAGTAATCCGGGGAATGTTAAGTAATTTGCTTGTGGACACTTGCAAATATGTGTCAAAGGCAGGTCTTGAATCTAGATCTTTGGGATTTCAAGTTTGGACACCTAACTTTTAGGTTACGTTGTTTCTCTGCACTTAATCCTGTGAATGTCAGTGTTGGTATTTTTTTTTTAATTTTTTGTTTCTTTCTCTTGCAATATGTATTACAACAACATTTCAGAAATTACAAGATAACATATCCTGTATAAAAACAATTTGAAGCTACAGAGACCTCTCTTAAAACAATTTAGAAACTCTATCTTTGACACACTGACACATTTGCTTCCAAGTGTTTACCAACAGTTCAGATTACTTGTAAGTAATAATGAAATGCAGCTCCTCAGATGCCAGGGACATATGGCTAAAAAGATATGACCAGAAATGTTGCTGGGAGGGATTGCTATGGGAAAAATGTAACCAAGTTCATTTATAGAATCACAGAAGGAAGGGACCTGAACACATGAATCCCTTCTAGGATACATATCTCAATTTTTAACATTCATTAAAAAAAAAAAAATTGAACTCCAAGTTTTCTCCCTCCCTCCTTTTCCTCTCCACCCCAAGACAGAAAGCAATTTGATATAGATTATTTATGTACAATCTACAATGCATATCTCTGGCAAGTCATCAGTCTTTCAGCTTCCATGGAAAAATCTGTAGTGAGGAAACATAGGGTCTAGTTATTGTTTAAACAGTTCTAATTATTGAGAAGTTTTTTCCTTAGATCGATGTTGCATATACAGAAGAGGCATCAGACTCCTCAGTAAGACTCCCAAATACTCAGGAACCAGATTAAAATATAATTGAAAAATATAAATGAAAATACAGTACAACACAAGCAATGTGAATTTGTGGTTTTTTAAGTCAATATCGGTCTGTAGGGACTTGGTTTTATTTGAGTTGTATAACTCTGCTTTACATAGTAGCATAGATTTAGAGGGACCTCACAGATCATCTACTTTAACACCCTCATTTTGCCAGTAAGGAAAGAGGACCCAGAAGGGTATAGTGACTCCCATAAAGTCACGTGGGGAGTAAGAAGTAAATATTGTTGTTGTTGTTCAGTTATTTTCAGTTGTATCTGACTCTTTGACCCCATTTGGGGTTTTCTTGGCAGAGATACTGGAGTGGTTGGACATTTCCTTCTCCAGCTCATTTTACAGATTTTACTGAGGCAAACAGGGTTAAGTGACTTTCCCAGCGTCACACAGCTAGTACATGTCTGAGACCAGATTTGAACTGAGGAAGATGAGTCTTCCTGACTCCAGGCCCTGTTCTTTATTCTACCTAGCTGCCCTTAAGTAGCAAAGGCATGATTTAAATTGAAGTCCTATGACTCTAAATCCAAATTGCTTTCCAGTGCTCATAGATTTATTCCCCCCTCCCCCACCTCTCCTCCACACCAAGTAGAACAGATCGAATCCCTCGTGCACATGGTAACAGTTCCCCACCCCTCTCCCAAGTCTGGTCTTCACTAGATTTGTCTTTTAACTTATTCCCATATGGCCTAGACTTGAGGCTCTTCAACCTCCTGGTTGCCTTCTTCTGGGAACTCTCCTGCACATGAATGTTATTCCTAAAATATGATACTGAGATCTGAACACACTACTACAGATGAGGTGTGACCAGATTCATGGTACCATGGGAGAATCACCTCCTCATTCCTGGGAGTCTTGCCTTTCTCCAGACAGCATAAGTTCCTGTTAGCATTTCTGTGAGCCAACTCATAACTGGCTGACTCATGTTCAACTTGGAGGTGACTAAAACCCCCAGGCTCTCATCATTGGAAATTTGGGCCTTTTTTTTTTCAAATATGTTTAGGCTGGAATAAGTTTTATTTTTATCTGTCTATGAGGAGTTTATTAAGCACATTCACAGGGTATGTGGTTTACCTAATTCAACTCTCTGAAAGGCCCTAATTTCTTAATAACAGTTTAATGAAAGTTTGATGAAGGTGTTTACATTAGAATTTCATTCATGTGGTCGCTCCTTTGCCTGAAGAGTAATGGAAATTTAGTGTGCTTTTTTATTAAAAGTACTTTACAAACTACTGTTTATTTCTTCTTGTTATTGAGTTGTTTGGTCATGTCTGATTTTTGTGACCCCATTTGGGGTTTTATTGGCAAGGATGCTAGAATGGTTTGCCATTTGCTTCTCCAGCTCATTATACAGATGAGGAAATGGAGGCAAACAGGGTTAAGTGACTTGCTCAGGGTCACACAGCTAGTAAGTGTCTGAGGCTGGATTCAAATTCAGGAAGATGATTCTCCCTGAAGACTCCAGTCCTGGCACTCTATTCCCTGGGCCACCTAACTTCCCCTACAGTTTCCTTACTTCCATGAATGAAGTGGATATTCACACTTGTGACTACCTGTTAGAAACTGGAGCAAGGAGAGGAAGCATTGATGCTATCTGACCTTGAAGAGAGCTGAGAGGTTAGCTCTTCACCCCCTCATCTGATAGATGAGGGAACTAAAGGCCAACACAAATAGATCTTTGTGTTTCTGAAGACTAATGTTCTAATAGACACAAAAATATACAAATTACATGACAATGGGAAACTTTGGATTTACTTTTAAAAGAGAGTAGAAAGCTTACTTTTGAAAGAGTAGAAAGAACCTTATCAATGAATTTATAGATGGTAATCCATAGAAATCTTTAAAATGTTAGTTAGATCTTCCCAAATCCAGTGGGAACTCTCTAAATGATACATCCTGTTGCCTTTCATAGATAGGATTCTCTCTACTTGCTTTTAAAAACAAGTTTTCTACTCTGTTTTAGAAGTAAATTTAGGGCTGGAAGCAAAAATAAAGGTCATCTAGGCTAATCTGCTCATTTTCTTTCTCTTTTTTTGCCTCTTTTTTGGGAGGGCAGTGGGGGTTAAGTGACTTGTCCAAGGTCACATGGCTAAGTAAGTGTTATGTGTCTGAGGCTGAATTTGAACTCAGGTCCTCCTGACTCAAGGGCCGGTGCTCTATTCACTGTACCACCTAGCTGCGCCCCCTGCTCATTTTTTAAATGAGGAAATTGAGACCTTGAGAACTAAATTGTTTCACCTAAGATCACATGGGTAAATGACAGGAACAGAATCTGAACCCAGTTTATCTGATTCCAAATTCAGTGTCTCTTTCCATTGGGGTGGTTTCAATACATGACATTGTATCTCTGCTTTTGCTCAGATGCCTCCCAACTCGATATTTAGAATATATTTTGTGCTTTTGTTTCACCTCAGAATTCCTAAATTTCTTCAAGATTGGGGACAGGTGCCACCTCTTTCCTATAGGAAGCTTTTTGCAATCCATAGGGAGTCAATGCTTTCTTTGTTTTGAAAATCCTTTAAATTATTTTATCTGTGTGTTATGTTTATTTACCTATGGATGTGTGTCTCTCTTTCCTCCACTTTCTTACTCCCTCACCCATGCTATAAGTTTCTGGAAGACACTTCCTGGCATAGTGTATGCCCTTAATATATATTTGTTGCATTGAATTGGATTGCAACCTTTTAACTGGATATTAGTAATGCTATAGAAAACAGAGAATGGAGGTTCCATATGCAATACCCAAATGACTCATATTATTTATTTTTCCTTTTAGATTAAGTTTAATATGGGAAATATTGAGAATGCTGGCAGAGTCAGAATCTAATTAAATTAGGGCACAACACCTAGGGGGCATTTTGGGCATTTCTTAATGTTGTCTTTTGTTGAAATATAAGTGTAGGGGCAGCTAGGTGGTGCTGTGGATAAAGCAAAGGGCCCCTGGAGTCAGGAAGAGTTGAGTTTAAATCTAGTGTCATTAGCTGTGTGACCCTGGGGAAGTCACTTAACTCTGACTGCCTTTCCAAAAAGCCCCACAAGCAAGCAAACAAAAATGTTTAGCTTTTTTTTTTTTAATTAAGATGCTTAATGCCAGAAACTTGTGTGCCTGGGACAGAGTTTTTATGGTATTGAACAAATGTGACAGGTCACAGCCTCTAGTGGACAATTATAAATGGAGAGACAATTTCTAGACCTTGAGAGTGCCTACAGATGTTGAGTTCTGGTGCTGGTGACTGGTGGATAATTATATTTTATTTCTTGAATTTGTTTCAATTTCATAAAAAGGTACTTGGGTTGACTTCTGAAATACTGAACTAACTAATCAAAACCAAGTCTTTAAGAATTAGCTACCCAGAGACACTCCTTTCCCTTCCTATTTTTAGAAGGTGCTGTGTGGCGAGCTACACCCCCCAACCCATATTCATTTCAGTGGGATTTGCTAGGCTCACTGAATTCAATTCTATAAATAGGTTAGAGTCCACAGATCTATTAAGTCCGCTGCCACTTTTCACACTGAGATAAAACTACTTGAAAATCACTCCCAGTGATAAAAGATTTCTGTCCCCCTTTCTGAAACAAACCAAAACAAAACATTCTGGCTCCTTGCAATAGATTTGGAGTCAGAGAACTTGAGTTCAAAGCCCAGCTTTTCTAATGATTCCCTCGGTGACCTTGGCCAAGTCATTTTCCTTCTCTGCTTCATTCGCCTCAACTGTAAAAGGAGAGAATTCCAGTAGGTTGCTGACCTCCAAGATCTGTTTGAAATCTAAGTTTTGAATCTTATGTTCTGGGAAATGTCAGACCTGTTTTATTCCCCTCCCCACTTTATTGATTATTCAGATAATAGCCTCCTTTTCACTCCTTTTCTGTTCATAATCTGAAAGTTACAGTTATCATGAACCTTTCTTTCTTTCTTTCTTTCTTTCTTTCTTTCTTTCTTTCTTTCTTTCTTTCTTTCTTTCTTTCTGTTTTTTGGAGGGGGAGGCAGAGAAATTAGGGTTAAGTGACTTGCCCAAGGTCACACATCTAATACATGTTTAGGTGTCTAAAACAGAATTTGAACTTAGGTCCTTGGTGCTCTATTCAATGCACCACCTAGCCACCCCATAATCTTTATTTCTAAAGCCTTTTTCCAGTTTATTAATAAGGTAGTGGATGAGGCATTAGGAGAATTTTGGCTCCTTGTGCAACCTGTTTTTGAAAAAATCATAATTTCCCCCATTGTTTGCAATGAACAAAAGGTTCATTTTGGGGTAAGGATGACCAACAGATAGGATTTTAATCAGCCAGTCTACTTAAGATCTCTATCTTCTGTTTCCTCCCCACCCAAATCTAAGAGTTTAAAAGAACTAAATATAAGATGACCCCAAATCTTAGTGCAGTTTAAAAATTTGGTAGCTTAAATATTAGGATTACTTTCCAGTGGTCCTTAGAGCTCTATATTTTGTGCTTCCCTGAAATCTACCAGAGGAAGGAGGCAAAACAACCCTTTGTGATCTCATCAATGTGGATATTACCTTCAGAAATGCAATTCTCGACCAATGTAGGCCTTTTCTTACTTGTCATCTCTTATCTATGTTCTTTGAGCCTTCTATAGAGGATCCATCCAATAATTGGGGACCTTCCTCTAAATCTCTTGACATTGCATGAATACCACATAGCCAGAAAAATTGAGTGGGCCTGTCCTCAGCAAAATATTATTAAATGGGTTTGATTTTGAGATTTGAATTCCTGATTCAGAAAAATTCATCTCTATTGTGCCCTCCATGGTTTTCTACTTTGTATTATTACTTTAAATTAGACTATATTAGTTAGATCTTTCAAAAGTACCTCTATATTATTTTTTAAAACAGTTGATATAATTTTTTTTTCAGTTGATATAATTTTAAAGATAATTTTAAAAATAAAAAGTCAAGGACCATGCCATTATTGCCATGTATCTCTTGGAGATTTAGAACTGAATATATTCTGAAAAACTAGAAGAAGGCCAACAGCTTTGGGGGTTAATCCTTTCAAAAAGATTCATGAGAAAACTTGGACAAAAATCACCCAGAATGAGAAGGCATTGATGCATAAATTATCCATCTGATATATGGGTCAGATAGTGCCATTGAGATCATGGAACCACCAGAATGAAGGCCAAACATAAAATCCTGCACTTAGGTCTTCTCTACTGTGGTGGTGGTGGGGGGCGGTATGGGGGAGGGAAAGAGGGGAGAGGAGTAAGGTCTGCCATTTATTACCTATGAATACTGACAGGTCACTTAAGCTCTCTGGCCTTGTTTGTTCCTGGGAAAGATTAGGAAGCTGATTCCTGCCCTGCCTGCCTCCTAGAGGTGTTGAATGGTTCCAGTGAGATGATACAGATAAAAGTACTTTACGAGTTCTATATAATTGAAGGCCTCTTTGTATTATTTATTTATCTCTCTGTTCATCCATCCATCCATTTATTTTTTTTGTTCACTCATTCATACATCTATTGTATTACATAACTAGAGACCTCAAATGAAATAGACTCCAACCCCAACAGAAATAGACTTGGCATCTGAAGTAGGAAGTACTGAGTTTAGCACTTACTGGCCGGCTGACCATAGATCAGTCACACTCTTTGAGTCTCAGTTTCCTAGACTGTTAAACAAGGATAATGACAATAATATCATAAGTGTCTATTACTTTTTTTGTTTGTTTTGGAGGGGGGAAGGCAAGGCAATAGGGGCTAAGTGACTTGCCCAAGGTCACACAGCTAGTAAGTGTGTCAAGTATCTGAGGTCATATTTGAACCTAGGTCCTCCTGACTCCAGGGCTGATGATCTATTCACTGCACTAGCCAGCTGCCCCTGACTGTCTGCTTCTTAGGGTCGTTAGGGGCTCATATGAAACAGTGTCCATAGAGCACTCAGGCCCAACTTTAAGGTGTTGTATACATGCCTGTTATTTTTATGACCTCCTAATGCTAGCTGTGCTTTATATATACACCTCTGGCTACAGGAAAATATTAACCTTAAAATATTACTACTAATTTAATATTCATATTAAATATTAAATAATATTAAAATATTAACAGGAAAATAAGAAATAGGGTAAAAATAGGAAAATTGGAAAAAATAGAATATTTTTAGAATTAGAATAGAATAGAAATGGCAATAGAAAAAAAATTGGTAAAAACAATGAAAGGTCCATGTTCAACTCCCAGGGGAGATAGTAAGAGCACCTTCCATGATGGAGGATGTTAACATGTGTCAGTATGTGGCCATAGATACTAAATAACAATTCCTGTTTATATTACAATGTGCTTTGTATCCATTATCCCATCTAGTCCCCTTGACAGCCTTGTGAGGTAGATTGGATAAGGATTACTTTGTAGATCAGTGGTTCTCAACCTGTGGGTTGTGACACCTTTGGGGGTCGAATGACCCTTTTTTCCATTGGAAAACACATATTTCTGATGGTCTTAGGAATGGAGACACCACTTCTCTATCCATCTCCAGGCGTGTCTGGCCACATGCAGATATGCCCACATACGAGTATTAAAGGGTCACAGCATTAGAAAGGTTGAGAACCACTGTTATAGATGATGAGCCTGAGGTTCAGTGGGAAAGTGGGTAAGTAGTCCTGGACCTGGAGTCAGAAAGACCAGAGTTCAAATCCAGCCTCAGATACTTCCCAGCTGTGTGACCCTGCACAAGTTCCGTAACCTCTGCCTTAGTTTTTTCAGGTGTAAAATGAGGCTCACAATAGCACTTACCTCCCTGGGTTGTTGGGAGGATCAGGTAAGATAAATAGTTATAAAACACTTTGCAAACCTTAAAGCACCATCCTAGTCAAGCTTCTTGGGGTAGGAAGGTGGTGCATGAGAAGAGCACCAGACTGAGAGTCCAGAACACCCATGTTCCTAAGTCAATATAGAGCCTCAGACACTTACTAGCTATTCAACCCTGACCGAGTCACTTAAACCTTTTCTTGCCTCAGTTCCTTCAATTGTAAAATGTGAGGATCAAATGAAATCGTTGTTAGGTGTTTATCACAGTGCCAGACACATAATAAATGTTATAGAAATAGTTATTTCCTTTCCCTTTCCTTCCCTTCCCTGGTATGTAGTAAAGAGGGACTTGGTAAATCTCCCACTTTTCATTCAAATATAACCTCGTTGTTGTGAATATGTTAGACTTGTTAATGGAGGTGTCACAGCTAGAAATAGTGAATCCAGAGGAAACAGATTTTTTTGGGGGGGGGGCGGAGAATTGGGTTCAATTTTATTCCTGCTCAATTTAAGATGATGGTGGAACGTCTGTCTTGTGGGTGATAGGAGATTTGAGTCTGGAGTTCAGAAGAGATGCTAGTGCTGGAGAAAGAGATATGAGAATCATCTACCAAGAAGAGGTTATTAAAGATGAGAGAGGAAATAACATTGCCAAGAAAGAGGTTACAGACAGAAAAAAGATAAGAAGAGATGAAGTAGAGGTTAAGGTTACTCCTCAGCACATAGTCTGCATGGGGTGATCACACTTCTCCTTACCTGCTACTGTCTCATTTCTCTTCACTATTATCCCAGGTTCTAAGGCAATCAAGGAGTATGGTTTGATGTCTTCTTTTTAATGACAAGAATTGCACCATCTCTAATCAGTTGTCTCAATTTATTAAATCTTATTATTTTTAAAAATCCTCTAACACTTAATAACTGTGATCTTGGAAAAGAGCTAAGCAGTGGTTCTCAACCTGTGGGTTATGTTCAATTTAAATACATCCTGCATATCAGATATTTACATTATGATTCATAACAGTAGCAAAATTACAGTTAGGAAGTAGCAACAAAAATAATTTTATGTTTGGGGGTCACCACAACATAAGAAACTGCATTAGAAAGGTTGAGAACCACTGTGCTATATGAAAGTACACATATCTCTTCCACATCTCTAGGGTTAGAGGTATAGTGACTCTGCAATCTGGAAAATCTGCATCAAATTTTTTGGTTCTCATTTTGTACCAGAGAAGGTCTGATTTTTTTTTCCTTTTTCTTCTATGGGGTGTTTACAGTACCTTATTATAAAATTTGGGTAGATATTATATAGTACTATGCATATATTTTATGCATTTTTGAGTTTCTAAACTTTGAAATTCCCCATTTAATTTCTTATGCTGATCCATGACATATCAAAACCGTCCTGGGGGAAGTTGCAGTGTGGAAGGGACAACTGTATTCAAGATTAAGACTAAGTTTGCAGGGAAAGTGCTGACTGGAGTCTGCAGAGGGAGTTTCATCATCTGGGAGTTTATTGTACCAAAGAAATCATAGTTCTAGTCCATAACCCTCTTGTTTATTAGTATATTTTTATATTATTTATTTAGTGAATTGGAGAAACCTTTTCCTCCATAAAGCTTCTGCTCCTGTCAAACAGTTTACCTCTAAGGTTTAAGTAAACATAAAGGTTACTCATTATATTATTTTACCTAGATGTCATCAACAATAAAACGCACTCCTAAATTTATCATGTACCAGCTCTGAGAAAGATAATGGAAGTCTCTTGCAGCCATCACTATAATTACTTACCTAAATTCTGGAAACATAGACCTATCATTTGATTATCTCATGATAACCAATTAAAGTCTTTTCTTAAGAATTCTCTTTACATTTCTTTGAAAGATAAGGATTAAACCTATTTCTCTTAGGAAATAAGCTCTCTTAATCCTGTTCTCTGTCCTTTTCAACCATCAGTTAGCAGTCTCTCCAGAAGGACAGCTGAACTTTCTATCTCTTCAGAGTCTTCATTTAGATTAGTAATTTTAAGAGTCCAGTCCATAATCACTTTCAGATCCTACTGAATCTGTTGTATCTGTGATAGATTCTATTGAAGTGGATATTACAGAGGGAAGATATGGGATAGTGACTCTAGGAAGCATTAGGGTTCAGAAGGTTAGTTCATCAAACATTTATTAAAGAAGACACGGTCCTATATTATTCCACCATCTTGGTTCGCCGCCCCCCCCCCCCCCAGGGTCCTGTATTAGAAAGAGTTCAGGGTCTGGAATTTGGGGTCCCATCTCAGTCCTGCCCCTTGCCCTTCTCCTCTTTGCTCAGTTCCCTCATCTGTACTATGAGCTTGGACCAGATGGCCTATGAAGCAAGTTTCTTCCATTTGGACTTTCATGATGCAGCAATAAGACCAAGGAGAGAACTTGGGGAACATTTATAAGAACTTTAGAACTGATTGTGTGACATGAGAGACACTGACAGACAACTATCCACCATCAAGTACCAGAATCAAAAAAAGACACTGTGTTGAATGAGCAAAGCAGAATTGAAGTAACTTAAAAAAAATGGAGATGCACAAATTTAAAAATTTAAAGACCTTGCCCCAAATGTTCACATGGACTATTGTCTGGACCTGTGGTAGAGCCTTCTGAACTCACATTGGTCTGATCAGTCACAATCAGACATGCTGTACCTTGATTCCAACCTAATGCTATCATTTTGGTCTTCTTGGAGAACAACAGACAACAACCAATCATATAATATGAGGAAGAGAACAAGGAGTCAGGAAAGTGGCTAGAGGGAGGCAGACATCCAGGATGTTGCTGTTGTGCTACAATGTCAGTCGCTTTGTAAAATGTTTTCTTTAGAAGTACTGTATTACCATTTATTACTAGATTTCTTTATAACGATGTTGGATAGAATCCTAGGGTAGAAAGAGCTCATACCAAATATAGTTGAAACTACAGTTCCTCAAGTGGTTGAGTGACTCTTTGCTGAAGTATCTGTTTACATTTTTCTGGCATAAAAAGGCCTTCCTCTGATTTTCTGACCAGCTGTGGTGGTCTGATCTAGATTAGGATTTTTTTTTTTACCTTATCATTTAAAAGCAGACCAGAGAGAGTGAGTGTGTGTGTGTGTGTTTTTTTAATGAATAGTTCCCTGACTTGTTAAAACAATGGCTTTGTGCATTCCTGTGATTTGTTGGGCAGGAGAGGGTGGTGGAAATAAAAAGTACAGGGAGTACAGGCTGATCAAAAATGGGCTACCTAACGGTGACCAGGCAACACTTCCTGAGGGTGGACCAGGCCTGGATCTAGACTCTAAAGAGACTTTTTGATTGTAGTTTTTGATTGTATTACAGTAGGATATTTAGAGGCTGAAAGTAATCTGACATATCCCCTGGAGTTCTAAGGACTTCTTAACCTGGGGTCCATGGATCCTCAAGGGATCTGCAGAGGACCCCAAGTTATCTGAAATCTATAGATACTTAGGGGGCCAAATGTCAAGTTGACATTTGTCCTGAGCCTCGAAGGAATTTAGGAATTAGAAGAAAAGACATTGAGGAACCAGTGCATTCAGGCATTGGGATTAACCCTGCCAAAGGTCAGTAGGTGAATGCAGCAGGGATTTGACTAAAATGTTCTAGATTAGATGGAGCAAATCTCAAAGGACCTGAGGATGCTTGATGAGCAATGACTTAAATTGTACTCCTTCTCTCCCTCCTCCAATAGTTAATGAGTTGGTGTCTGCTGTTAGTGAAACAATTTCAGATCAGGTTGCAATTTCCTTTTTAACCTCTCCAAACAAACAGGATAGAAAAATATGATGTTTGTATATTTGGGACTAATATATTCCACCACCACATTACTCTCTTTAGCTCTCTCTTTTTATTCTTCTCTTAGTTCTAGGCACCAGGGATTTTTTATTTGAAATACAATTTTATTGACATCTTTTATCATGACATACCTTATATTTTCCAATGGATCCCTTGTGTTTCCCCTCCCAGAGAGCCAGATCTTATAATAAAGAAGAAGAAATAAGGATAAAAAAACAATAAGCAAAACCAATCACTTAGCCAAAAAAGCCCATATGCAGTATTGCCTACTCTGTCCCCATCAACTTTAAGAAGAAATGGGGAGGGGGCCAACCACTACTTTTGATGAGGGATCACTGAGAAACTGGAATTTAATCACAGGTGAGTCAGACCACAGCATCTGAGGGTAATTTAAAGGAAGCAAAGAATGATTTAGCAGGGGACTTATGGGATATCGTAAGGGATATGATTTTGATCTTTAAATATTTTAAGGATTATAGTGGGAGAAAGAATATTAGATTTATTATGTTTAGTCTAAGAAGGAAGAAAGAAATAGAACCCCATGATAGAATTTATAGGGCAGCAGATTGGTGTAACATAAGGGGGAAGAACTAGAATTTACTCAGTGGAATAAATGACTTTTCTCATGGCCATGTATTCCTTGCCCTAGTGGGTAGGGTGGGAGTAGGCAGGCTTTATGGAGAGATTGGATTCCTGACTAATTCTTTTCTTTTTGGTTGTGGTTTTTTTTTTTTTTTTGAGAGGCAACTGGAGTTGTGACTTGTCCAGGGTCGCATAGCTAGTATGTATCTGGGGCTAGATATGAACTCAGGTCCTCCTGACTCCAGGGCTGGTGCTCTGTCAATGCCTTGATTAATTCTTGTTGCTCAGTAGTTTCTGTGATTTCTGACTCTTTGTAGGCCCATTTGGGGTTTTCTTGACAAAAATACTAGAGTGGTTTTGCTACTTCCTTTTCTAGCTCATTTTACAAAGAGGAACTGAGGCAGACAGTTACATGACTTGCCCAGCTACTAAGTACAATGAATCTTCCTGATTCCAAGCCCAGTGCTCTGTACCACCTAGCTTTCCCCTTGTGAATTTTAAATGCCATTTTGGGCAGGGCACTGAATTACATTGAGTAAGAGAAGGATTGAGTAAGAGAAGGATTTGGGGGCCAGTGTACAGCACCTAGGTGGTTCCGTGGATAGAGCTCTGGGCCTGGAGTCAGGAAGACCTGATTTCACATCCAACATCAGACACTTAAGCTTTTCTCTGTGACCCTAGGCAAATCACCTAACCTTGGTTTGCCCTAATCCACTGGAGAGGGAAATAGCAAATCACTTCAGTCTTTGCCAAGAAACCCCACAAATAACATTAGTATGCTGTGAACCAAGGGGCCACAAAGAATTGCACAGGACTGAACAATGGCAACAATTGTGTAAGTAGCATTGGATGACATTCCTCTGCCAAAATAGTAGGTGTTGGGACACTAGGTTTTTTGTTTTTATTTTTGCTTTTTGGAGGGTTAAGGGTTAAGTGACATGCCCAAGATCACACAGCTAATAAGTGTTAAGTGTCTGAGGCTGAATTTGAACTTGGGTCCTCCTGACTCCAGGGTGGGTACTCTATTCACTGTACCACCTAGCTGCCCCTGGGGCACTAGTTTTAAGGGCTAGGGTAGTTTCCAAGTATTAATGAGGACTGCTCCAGTGAATTGGAGAAGGAACCTCACACAAAATGTTTCATTTGTGATTCAGATTTGTCAAAGCATCATCAAATAGAGTTGATATGTCTTAGTCATTTTGTTTATCTTTAGTTTTGCTCTTCATCTCTAAGTAACTATTTCTGTTAGTAAACTGGAGGAGGCCAACACCAGTCATCATTTGTGTCATTGCTGAGATTGTTTTGCCCATGTGATGCTTATCACCTGCCCCCACACAGGAGCAGTAGAACCTGAGGAATGATGACAGTTTACTTACCTGGAAATATAGAAGCTTATTTCTAGATGACCCTAGCACTCTTCCTCTAGATCACACTTGATAACCATGACTGTCCTTTAAGGCTCTTCCCTTCTCTCTTCAAGTACTCTTTTGTTTTCTGATCTCATCAGCTACCAAGTAGACAATTATTGTTTCCATGCAGATGACTCTCAGATCCTGTTGTCCTACTCAGAGCTCTCTTCTGACACCCATTCTTCAATCTCCAACTGATTATTGGACATTTCAAACTGAATATATGTCCAAAGTCTCCCTGTCTTTCTAATTTTCCTCAATCTGAAGAGGGCATCATCATTATCCCAGGCACCCAGGGACAAAACCCAAGCATCACCTGCAGCTCCTCACTGTCTTCCTCCTCCCATTTTCAGTCTGTTGCTAAGTCCTATTAATTTTATCTTGGTAGCATCTCTTGTAGTTGCTCACTTCCCACTTGACATTGCCACAGTCTTAGAGAAGACCCTCATCTCCTCACACCAGGACTATTGCAGCCACCTGCTGGTTGGTCTCCCTACCTCTCTCTCTCCCCACTTCCATCTATGATTCACTCAGTTATCAAAATAATCTTCTTTAAGCATTTGTTTGTCTCCTTGAGTTCGATATATTCCATTAACTTCCTGTCACATCTAAGATTAAAAATAAAATAATCTGTTTGGCTTTTAAAGCCTTTTATAACATGAGTCCCTTCTACCCTTCTAAGTCTTATTACATTACATTACATTACATAATGTTCCTTAAACATTCTCTGCAATCCAGCAAAAATGTCCTCATTGGTTTTCCTCTCTCAGTTCATGGCATTTGTGTAATGGAGCCATTCCCCAGGCTTGTAAGTCTCCATTCTCTCTCATCTCTGCTTCTGGATTTCCCTTGGCTTCCTTCAAGTCTCAGGTAAGGTCCTGCCTTCTCTGCAAGAAGTGTTTCCCAATCCTCTTTCATTTTCATGCCTTCCCTCTGAGATCATCTCCAGTTTATGCTGCATATATTTTGTTTGTAAGATGTTGTTAACACGGCTTCCTCATTAGACAGTAAGCTCATCTGGAGCAGAGACTTTCCTTCCTTCATATCCCCAGGTCTTAGCGCAGTGACTGGCTCATAGTGGCATTTAACAGATGTTCAGTGATAGATGGACATTCAATGCAACTGTTTCACATTTTTTACTTTTGTCTCCTAACTAGATTTTCAGTTTCTAGAGGGCAGGAAATGCAGACATACTGGTTTTCTTTTCCCACAGGCCTAGCAGAGTCCTGGGCTTCTAGTAGGCACATACTAAATGTTTTGACTGCTAAATACCAGGTAGGAGAAGCGGGTTGGTGAGGGAGAATAGGAGCAGTGAGGAAATCAAGCAGAGATTGGCTCTAACACAAAATAAAGCTTGGGACCTTTCAGAAGTGGGGGGCCAAAGTTCCAAGTTCAGCTCTTCCAATGTACCTAGGAGGGAGATAAATTTTTCTACATAAGAAAACTCAGATCCAGAAAGAGGATGGGAAATGCCCCTGAAATGGGAGGGGGTGTGATCTGGAGACCAGCAGGTACCTAGATTAGGTGCCAGGACAGCAGCTCTTATTGCGTACATGTGTGGGTGGGTCCAGGACAGGGCCCACAGTTGGCCTACTATGTAGGTAGAGGGCATTTAAGATCCCTGGGAATCTTGTGCATGTTTTGGAAAGTTCTTCAGGCCTTTGGCCTCTTTGCCAGAAATTCCACCAATCAGCGATTTGTTTGAGTTAACTGATCTGTGCTTCCTCTTTGAAAATGAAAGTGCCCTGAACATAACAGAGATTAAGGCTCAGCTTATGCTACTTCGATATAAATGAAATGGTAACTAAGCTTTAACAGGGCTGTTTCATAGAAGAGTGACTAGTAAATCTTAAACCAATTTGTTCAATATGAGTTAGTTGTCATTTTTCCATCCCTATGAAGCAAATAGCACAAGTGTTAATTAACCCTGTTTGACAGATGAGGAGACTGAGTCTCAGAAGTCACAAAGTTATGCGATTTTAACCTATGTATTTTGAGTTATACTGCTCTTTAGACAGCTTCATAAACAGCTATCTTCAATAAGATCTTTTGGCTATCCAAATCTATTTGCCACCAAAATGAAATAAAAAAAAATCACTATAACAATTTAAACCATGACTGTGGATGTCCATTTTTATTACCTATAGAGAAATTGGAATATCATGTCTGTTGGGCTTTGGGGGAGAGAATGCTGCAGCCTGCTCACCTGAGATTCAACAGTTTAATTCAAAAAGTATTTTTTAAGACAGTAGTGAATCAGCTAGGTGTCACAGTAGATAGAGGACCAGCCGTGGAATCAGGAGGACCTGAGTTCAAATCCAGCCTCACACAATTGCCCCTTACTTGCTGTGTGACCCTTGGTAAGTCACTTAACCCCAGTTACCTGGAGAGGGGGAGAGGCATAGTAGTAAAGCAGAAAAGATCATTGGATTTGAAATCAAAGAATTTGGCTCAGAATTCCTTCTTTGCCAATCACTACCTATAACTGTGCAAATTACTTAAACCTATTGGCCTCAGGTTACTCATTTAAAAAACGGAATTGTACTTCCTGACTTCAGAGGTCAGGCATAACTCTAAATTTATTATTCTCAGTACCTGCTATGTAAGGGTTACCATGGCTTAACACTGGGGAAATGAAAACCAAAACAAGTAGAGAACAACAAAAAAACAAGTTGCTACCTTCAAGGAGTTTCCATTCTACTAGGAGTACACTTGTAAACAATGAAGTAAATATAAAATGAGTCCTGAAGGAAGCTAAGGATTCTGGGACACAGAGCGCAGGTGGAGGAAGCCTCTGTGGGATGAGTCCATTCCTTCTTAAGTATGTGGGACAGAATGGGCAGAAGTATGAAGGCAGGAAATAATGTCAGGTTGAGGAGTTGAAAGGCCAGTTTCTTCTCTGTAGCCTGGAGTGCAAAAAAAGATAGCATTCTCATCTATAAGTGGGTATCCTTACCTTCTACACAGAAATAGAGGTTTTATAAATAAAAGTCCAAACTCTATCCTACCCCCAAATACACAAATATAACAACAGTCTCCTAGAAAGTATCTTCCTCAAAAACAAATCAGATTTATAACTTTGGGAGATATTGGTCCCTTCAAGGTAAGCATGGCCAAGTGCTATACCCTGATTTGGGAATAAGGTATTTGACTTTTTTTTTTGATCACTCTTCCTTTTCTGGAAATTGATCCCAGACCATAATAGGTCCTTTAGTCAAATTTAAAGTGATGGACTCAGGAGATACAGGGGCACTTGCCATTCTTGCATAATACTTGCTTGACTTCTGGCTCTTGGTACCATAGTTATTTGGGAGCATCTGGTTTAGCTACAGGCCTCATCCCTTCTCCTACTCCTCCATCCCACAGAGGTATACCATGGTCCCTAGGGGAACCAGGCAAAGTACTTGGATATATCTATGTGCAGACCTGTCCCAACAACTGCAAAAATGAACAGACATGTATAAATAGATAAGATCTGAAAAATAAGGAGAAAGCAGAGTGATGTCCTATACAAAGTGATATTCTGAGACTTGAGAGGCCTGAGTTTCTGGTTACAGATCTGCCATTTTCTAGCCAAGTGATTTTAGTCAGATATTTCCTTCTGAAAACCTCAGGTCCCTTTCTATCCCTCTTTTCCTCCCCTCCCCCCTTCCCCGCTTCTCTTTTTCTCTTTCTTTCGGTGCAGCCTCTTTAAGAAAAAGCATGTAAATTCTACCTCCTATATTCCTCACATTTGCAGCTGCTTAACTTCATTTTGGCCCACATATTTTTATATCTGATACCTCCAGTCAGGAAGTAAGGTCACTGAAACAGATGTGAATCTTATAGTCCTAAATCTAGATGGATGGAATAAAACCTATTCCCTGTGCCCTTTATTTTCCCTCTCCCTCTTGGCCTGTTTTATTCCAACAGAAGGCTCCTCGGAGCCTTCTCTCACCCCACCCTAAATCTATAGGAAATTTTCTCCTCTCCATCTAGGACTTTGATTTGTTTCTCTCTAGTGCTTTTATATATTACTTTGTTTCTCATTTGAATATGAAATGCTTCTTTATGTTTCTTATTTACAGGTGGAGTATTCTATACAAAATTGCAAACTCTTGATAACTAGGTCATATCTAAATTGTGTATCTTCCACAGTGCTTCCCACCATGTTCTATAACTTCTAGTCTCTTGATACATATTTGCTCAATTAATTGAAAGAAAGCGAGGAAAGTGCTTTGGAAAAGGGTAAAGCTGTTATTTTCTATTGTTAGCCAATTAAAAAATTATTGTTTACCTTTCTTTTTATTTATAAAATTCCTTTCAAATGTTTATATTTAATTTTTTTAATTACATGTAAAAATAACTTTTAACATTTGTGTTTTTTTAATTGAATTCCAAATTCTCTCTCATCCCCTCCTCCTCCTTGAAAACATAAGCTATTTGATATAGTCAGGCAAACCATATTTCCATATTAGCTTTGTTGCAAAAGAAAGTACAGACCAAAAAAACCTTAAAAATAAAAACAAGAGAAAGAAAGTAACAAAATGTATGGCTCTCATTTTCTTTTTATACTGTCATTGCTGTTTGAACTTATCTCTCTCCACTTTGGAAGTTTCTTTTTTATGGAAAAAAAATGTCTAGGCAGAAGCAATAGTGTAACGACTGGTTGGCATCTGTCATCATATACCACAGTCCAAACCCACAGACTCTTACCTCTCTTCTGAAAAGAAGGCGTGTTCCTTTCATTGATGTCCGGGACCAGAGCTCGGTCATTGTGGTTAGAATATCTCCTAATTTCTAGTTTTTCATTTTTATTATCACCATTGTGTTTGTTGTAATGACTTCACTTCATATAAATCTTTCAGTTTCTCTGAATTTCTCACATTTGTTGTTTCTCACGGGCAATCATATTCCGTTACATTCCAGTTCCATGGGTGTCCACCTTTTTGCTGCTTTTTCTTACAAAGAAGGCATTGCTGTAAGCATTTTGGCATATATGGAACTCTGCCCCCTCTGTCTTTAGTATTGTTGGGATATGGGCCCAGTACTGAGACTGGGATTGCTAGGGCAGTGGGTATAAACAATTCAACCCCTCTTTGCATAATTCCAAAATGTTTTCCAAAAAACAAGAACATCAGACCAACTCACAGTCCCATCAACATTACATTTGTGTTCTTTCTCATAACCTTTCCAAAATAATTTCTGTCTTAAATCATCTTAGTTACATGAATGTGTTTTAACGTTCATTCCTCTTCCTATAGATTTAGAGCATTTTCCCATGTATTTGTTAATAGTATCCAATTCTTTTGAAAACTAATCATTTCTACTATCCTTTGACCACTTATGTTTTGGCACCATCATCATTGTCTTGTCATTAGGTTATGTGCCAACAACACCCAGCCTTCTTTTTTCCAGTTGGAACTGGTTTGTAATGTTGCTTTGTAAAACTTGAAAGTGCCATATGAATGTTACTCATTTTCTGACCTAAAAAGCCTAGGTTTATAGATTGAGAGGTCAACTTAATCTAACTTATTTTACTGCTGATGAAACTGAGGCCCAACTTCACCAAGTTGCAGTAATATTAAGTTGTCTAATAAATGAGTGTTCAGAGGAGGCAGGCATACCATAGCTCATGTATCTCATTCTTGAAAATTCTAAAACTGATGTGATTTACCGCTGTTGATTCTTTCCATGTGGCATTTAATTCCACAGGACTTTCCTGCAAACCACATTGAGTTTTAAGATTTTATTTTTTATTATTTTTTTTTCCTGTTTGAGTTTTATTAAATATAGTGATGTCCCTAAAGACAAAGATATCCCTGGGTATGGGGCAGATTTAAAAGAGTAAATATTACACTTTCTTATAATTTAACACCCTTAATGTGAGCTGGAGAGGTAGGGGAACAGTGTGTTTAGACAGTGGTATGTTAACCCAAATTTAGCTTGGCCAGGCCTCTAATTTTTCAGCAGCTCATATCCATGAATTACCAACATGATTGTGGCTTCTTGCTTGGAGGAGTCTGCTCAATCTCAGGGCCCAGAAATGTAGGGCAAGTTGAGAACAGAAACATATGGGCCTCAGCCACATTGGGGATGGGACCTGGGTTTATTATAGCTGACCAAAGTCAGTCCTCAGTAATCAGCTTCATGGATTCCCAGGAGGAAGGTTGACTTGGTGTTAGAAATCAAGACCACCCTTTTCCCTGCACATCCTCAAATAGGACATCCCTCCCATAAGCAAAGGCTGGAAAGATCTGTAATTTAGAAAGTATGAGATCAACTTCCACCGAGTAAGACCACATAAAAGATCCATGATCTTCTGTGGGCAAATCTTAAGGAATTACTTGGGGAAAGAAATTGCTAAATGGCTTGCCCAGGCTTATACAAATAGTGTCACAAGTATCATTTGAACTGTGGAGAAAATATTGATACTCCTACTTAATTTAATCAGTATTTACATAGTTTATTGTGATTTAATGTGTACCAGTGATTGTGTTAGGGAGTTGTGCAGAATAGAGTTGTTTGATATAGTTCATGCTGTCAAAATTAGAGTTATGTGGATTACAATAAAAGTAATCTACCATGTATTGCTGGTTATATTACTTGTGATTCATTTATAAGGTAGATTTATGCTGTATGAATTAGGTCTGTTTTAGGAACGTATTAATTTGTATTAGAAATGTATTGCTCCCACATGCACACACTCACACATACACTCTCATTAATGTACTGTACTTGAAGAACACCTTTCTTGCCTTAGTATATGGAAGTTCACCTTCCAGGACCCTGTTGACAAATTGAAGACTCAAGGCCTTACTGACAAGGTCTTATGACCTTTTAAAAAAAACCCTGACAGACACATAGGTGCCACCTCCAGTCTTCCTGATCTATATCTTGACACTGGACCCAGATGGTTCTGGAGGGGAAAGTGAGGCTGGTGACCTTACACAGCCCTTGCTCACTCAAATCCAATTCAATTGCAAGCAAGTCATGGCACCATCATCCTGATACCATGGTCCTCTTTGAGAACGAAAGACAAACAACAGTGACAGAACTGTAGTTGACAGATTGTAGTAACCTATAATGAGTTGCCTGTATGTGATGGCCTATAATGACCTATATTGGATAGCCTGTAGTTGTTGGACTGTGGAAGTAGTGATAGTTGATGGGTGCTGCCCTTATCCAATCATAGGAGTTCCCTTGCTTTTGAAGATAGCCAATCATAGAAGTTTTCCCATTTTTGGAGAGATCTCCTAAGGGCTTGAAACCTAGACTTGGAACCAAAACTTCACAAGAGCTATAAAACCTTTTAGCCCATGAGCAGAGGGGTCATTGACCCTATAGAGGAAAGGACTTTGATCCAGTTGCTTAGGGACCATTAGTTTCCCTAATAAATTGATCAAGTTCTGAGGTCTGCCTCAGTCGCCTTTTATTATGGATTGGAATTTTATGGTCCACAGCACCCAGGCCTTTCTGATTCTTAGCTCAAGACTTCCACAGCAAGCTGCCTCTGTAATAAGACTTGGCAAAACCAGACCAGAGGTTGAATAATGTGTTTGTGTTAGCAGACACTAAATATCCGCAAGGGGAAAAAATAGGAGTTGAGAAATTTGGGGAGATTCCAGGTATGCTCAAGTGAATTTGAATTCTTTCTGTTCTTACCTGAAATGCCCACCTAACTACTCTCCCTGGACCTAGTTTTTCTTCCTTTCAAGTCTGTTTTTCACTGGGCCACATCATTCACTTTTCCTTTAAACCTGACTCTGCTCCTGCCTTTTCTACCTTTTCCCCTAGTAGGTACCTTCGGTTCTTCCCTCTTGTTTTTTTATGTGTAGTGTTCTTTTATTAGATTATAAGCTCCTTGAGGGCAAGACATGTTTTTCTTTTTACTTGTATTTTTAGTCACAGTGTTTAGTTTGGGCCTGGCCCCATAGCAAATGCTTAATAGATGCTCTCTCTGTCACTTAGTTGCCAAAGTAACCTTCCTAATATATGGGGACTGACCATGTTATTCCTCACCCCGAAACATTCCTACAGATTCTTAGCCACTGCTTCCTTTTGCCTATAGGATAAAAGGCAAATTCCTCAACCTGGCATTTAAGGCTTTCTATATTCTGACTGGAACTTCCCTTCCAGCCTTATTTTCCACTCTTCCTCCCTTACACAGTCTACATTCCAACCAAACTGTACTAAGAGGAACAAAGGGGGGGAAAAAATGGAAAGAGAGTCAGTCACACTTCTTTTTTTTTTTAATGCAAAGAAAAGAAGAAAGGTTATAAAGAACTACAGATAAACAGGATAGCTTTGAAAGTTTCAGGATGAATGTATTATATACTTGAAAAGAAATGCACAAGCTGTGCATAATCCAAACCTGCAGTTTCACATACAGTCCTCTTTTTTCTGTTCTATTCTATATGTAGAAATTCCCATTTTATTTTGTGTTTAAGTTTAGAATTAAAATAAGCTTAAAAATCTATTACTAGGTACATTTTCACACTCTTTGTCTCCAAAGGAGGGATGCGCTTCCTCTACTTTTCTTTTGGGCAAAGATGAGTAAATTCAATTTCTTAGGTTTCCTATTCATGCCATTGTTCTTAGACTTTCATTATTGTAGTCCTCATGCATATCATTTCCCAAATTCTGTTTAATTTGTTGCAGTGAAAAGAGATCTGGCTTTCTAAATGGGAAACTGATCCAAATCTCATCTCTACATGTACTCTATGATCTTAGGAAGATCACTTCCTTCACCCAGTTTTCATTTTCCTTTTCTGTGAAATTTCGGTAAAAATTTATAATCTTATGAACTACATTATGTGGTCTTTTATCTTCACTTTTTCAAATCCCTTTTTTGCTGCATGTGCCTGCTTAGGTGTTGCATCCTCTATGAAGATATTCCTGATTTCTCTCTTCCTCTCTCCTACCCCTATCTTGCAAATGGAAAGTGATCTGATTTGTCTCAAATTATTCTATTTGTGCATTGTCTTACTCCCTCTTTTGCCTCAATCACATTGTACAAAATATTCTTATTTGTGTGTATCTTCTTTGACCAAACTGTAAGCTCTGGGCACTGGTTAATGTTTGCTTAGACAGAACTGACTAATCTACTTCCCTAAGCAATTAGTGGAGGAAGGTATACCCCAGTACAAGATACTGGGTGATAATTCTGGTTATAAAGTCAATTAAAGTTTAATAGAGGACAAACAAGAGGGACCATATAAAGGTTGAACATTGAAACCTAGGAGTTTATATTATAAAGTGGCTGATATGTAAATACATAGGATGCCAAATTCCAGTGTGGTAAAAATGAGAAGGAATAAAGGTTTATTAATCATTGAGGGCAATCCTTTGAGGGCACCAAGCTGACTGTCTGCAAACTTTGGGGTCTCTGTTCTGTAGCTAACATCTTTACATGGAACTTTCAGCAGCATAGCTCTATTCCATCTAATCAAGTACTTTCCAACTGAGGCTTAAAATACTTTATGCATAACCTAAAACTTCTCCCACTCCCCAGTCCTACCACTTTAAGTATTCCCCTCCAGCAATATAATTGCTACTTATCACTGACTGGTATGTCTGTTATTTAACAAAATGATCAGCTGAAACTGACAAGCATAATATTATGTCAACAGTCTCCCCATTGGGTTGGTAAACCCATGGGGAGGGGAGGTTTATTTCAGTTTACATTTGACAGGCAAATCCCAGGACAACTGCTTGTTAAAAACCCCCCTTAGCCACAGGAATGGAATCTGCTACCTCACCAAAGAGGTCATCAAGTTGGGTGTTTCAGACCAGGTTCCCTTATCCCTTGTTAAACCAAATGCTTTCCTGGGGTAGGGAACCTTCAGCCTTGAGGCTACATAGGGCCTTCTAGGTCCTTGGGGGCAGCCTTTTGACTGAATCCAAATTTCACAGAGCAAATCCCTGATATAAAGATTTGTTCTGTGAAATTTGAATTCAGTCGAAGGGCTGCACTTGAGGACCTAGAGGGCCACATGTGGCTTCAAGGCCACAGGTTCCCCATCCCTGGACCCCTGATTAAATATTAAGAAAGACTAAAAGAAATAATAGAGAAATCACAAATTCATGATTTGTGCTATTAAAAAAAATGGTCATTGAAAAGATAAAGTAAAATTTGAACTGCCTCGCAGTCCACCAGCTGGGAACCCTTTTTCACTCAGCATTTTCAGCTTTGTGTTCTGCGTTTGTGAATAAAAGTCTCAGTTTATGAGAAGAAGCTCTTCTCTTTAGACTTATAATAAGCCATAACCATCTAATGAGTGAAGGACCAAGGAAAAGCACCAGGGAGATAGGAAGGTGAATAGATAATGATGACACAAACTATATCATAAGTGCCTGAGTTGTGATGATAAAGGGTCTATGAGATCCTATGGAGAATTTAGGCAAATAAGGAACTTAGAGTCATAGAATCTCCAAGCTGAAGAGAGCTCAGTCATAGGGTCCTAGGATTATAGAGCTAGAGCCGCAAGAGACTTCAAAGGCCATCTGGTCTAATGTTTTCATATTACAGTGCAGGTGTTCGAGGTCCAAAGAGATGATGTGGTTTGACCAAGGTCACACAGGTAAAAGGTTTAAAAGCTTCCAGGTCTAGTAATCATAGAATTTCATGGATTGAAGATAATGTCAGTGGCCACCCAGTCACACACTCAAAGGACTCCCCATTATATCATACCTCATAGGTCATCATCTGACCTGTTCTGGAAGACTTAAAATGAGAGGAAATCGACTTCCTTCTGACAAAGCCCATTACAGTTCTGAATAGGTCAAGTTATTAGGCACTTATTCCTGACTTCAGGCTTAGATTTGCCAGTCTTTGAAATTACCCCAATTACTCCTAGTTATTCCCTCAGTGGCCAAACAAAGCAAGTGTAATCTTTCTTGTACCTCACAACCTTTCAGATAGTTGAGGACAGCTTTTAAGCCCTACTCCTCCCCTCCTGACCCCCACCTTGGCCCTGAGTTTTCTGTGAGCTAAACATCCCCAATCTCTTCAAGCAGTCCTCATGGAACATAGATGGAAGGCCATTCAGCATCTCCATAGCCCTCCTCTGGTTGTGTTCTAGTCTCTCCTAATTTTAAGACTGTAGAAGATTATATCTAAACTAAATGTGATGAAAATGAAGTGAGCAGAACCAGGAGAACGTTGTAAATGGTAACAGCAGTTTTGTATGATGAAGAACTGTGAATGACTTGGCTAGTATCAGTAATACAATGATCCAACACAGTCCCAAAGGACCCATGATAAAAATGCTATCCACCTCCACAGAAAGAACTGTTGTCTAAATATAGACTGAAGCATACTATCTTTCCTTCTTTTTCTTTCTTTCTCTCCTTTTCCTTCCTCCCTCCTTCCCTCCCTTCCTCCCTTCCTTCCTTCTTTCCTTCCTTCCATACTTTCTCCCTTTCTTCTTTCCTTCCTTCCTTTATTTCTTGAGTCTTCTTGTACAAAATGACTAATATGGAAATCTTTTACATGATTGCACATGTATAACCTTTATCACATTGTTTAATGTCTCAGGGAGGGGATTGGGAAGGAAGAGAGGGATAAAATTTGGAACTCAAGACAAAAAAGTGAATGTTAAAATTTGTTTTTACATGCAATTGGGAGAGAAGAATATATTTTTAAAATACCGGAATATAAGGAGAGATTCATATGCTTCCTTGAAAGCAAATTTGTATTGATGCAATGCCTAAGTGGAGAGGCATAATAATCATTACTGATATTTACATAGATCTTTGATGGTTGTAAAGTGATTTACACGCTTTATCTCTCTGAACCTCGACAGTCTTTGGAAGGGCATAGGGTGCCATCATTATCCAAATTTTATAGATGAGGAAATTGTATTTTAAAGGGGTTGAAGTGACTAGTAAGAAGCAGAAGGAAAGTTGGAACCCAGGTCTTGCTGATTCTAGGTCTGGCCTTCTATTCACTACATCACATTACCCCTTAGGGGAAAAAAAGTCCAGGCTAGGGACAAGTAAGACAACCTATTTCACAGATTTGTTTAGGGCTTAGGGCTATGCAGATTTGATGATTTTTAAGTATTATGAGACATTCGGTCATCAAAGAAAGATTAGAATTATAGGTGACAGGAATTTAAAGATGGATGAATACTTTAACATTACATCTCCTGAATTATATTCTAATCACTAAAGTCCAAAAAATCTCACATTAAAAATAGATGAACAAGATTTGAAGCAGTAGGAAGCTTCTGGGTATTTTTAGTTAGGAACCTTCCCGTCACATACCCTGCTCCTTCAAGAGCATTGGTGAATTGAGAGTATCCTTGAAAATACCCCAAATCTAGAACCAAGGTGTCATCAGGCAAAGTAGATTAAAATGTATCTGGAAATACTTAATAAAATAAAACACAGTAGAATATAGATAATGGTAATTTGTGGTTTTTCTAAGGTGGTGTGGTAGATAGGATGCTGTGGCTGAAGTCAGGAAGACTCCTCTTCATGAGTTCAAATCTGGCTTCGGACACTTATTAGCTCTTTTCCAAGATAACCCCAAAATGTGGTCACAAAGAGTCGCACATAATTGTAATGACTAAACAGTAAGAAGAAGTTGATATGTAGCCAGTAGGGATGCTTAGGTATGGTCCATTTCTCTTTGAGAGACACCATTCATCTAAAAGACCAGCAGGTTCAGCATCTGAAATAACCTTTATAATTTTCACTCAAGTGAAGAAGGCCTCATTTTCTACCTAAGTCCCTCCCCCATTCTATTTTTTTTTATTGTCTTTTATCTTTTATTACTAAAGGAGCAGTGAAATGAGGAACACCCTAATCATTTGAGTTGCAAAGGGCATTTCTTTTCCCCCCCTTCATTGTTCAGGTGGGGACATTGGGACTCAGCAAAAAGAAGTGACTTGCTCGTGGGAACTAAGGAATTAGTAACAGGGCTACAACTGGGGCCATGCTATTTTTGCTTAGCTTTGGAATTCATTATAGGACCTTGCAACAGGTTCCTCTTTTTGACTGTGTTTTATACACATTAAAATTAGATAGTGTTTTGGGGTCCTGCATCAGATGGGGAGTAGGAAGCCATGATGTGGTAAGCACACTGCTAATAAGACCAGGGGAATGTTTGTTTGGGATCCAGATTTGGGAGAGATAACTCACAAGGCAGATAAGTTGCATAAATATTTATTAAAGACTCCATTTTATTGGCACTTGGACTGAACGTGACACTTCATCAGAGTACTGGATATAATCTAGCCTGGATCTTGTTTTACTGTATCCCAGAGACCTCTTAACAACTGCATTCTGTGTCACGTGACGGGGCTCCTCGATTTTTGTAAACATTGGAAGCCCTCCTCAAAGGACTTTTGTTATTTCAGTTCATTTCTTTTTAAACACAAATGAGACTCCTCTATAATGGAAAGAACACTGAACTGGAACTCAGTTCATGACCCAGGTTCTAATCATAATTCTAGAGGTTCTGCAGCTAATTTTTCATGTGATTTTGGGCAAGTTATTTGTAAACTCCTCCCTTATTCCCTAGGCCTCACCTTTTCTCAGTTTTTATCTCTAAAGTCACTCTGAGTTTTAATATAATCCAATCCTATTGATTTTCATTCCATTCCTTCCAGTCCCCAGGTCTCTCCAAGCCCTGAGCATCTGGAGGGAAAGCGTGAGAAGCCTGAGTAGCTGGTGGAACAAGGTAGAAGCTGAGCTGACTGGTATTAGTCTAGACAGAGCACCCATGCCAAATAGGGAAGATGCAGAGGAGGGGCCTGTGATATTCCTCCAGCTATGATTTCAACAGATTACCTCGTAGTATTTGGCAAGTCTTTGGCATCTCTGCCTAGTAAAAGGTGAAACAGAATAGCTCAGAAAGAATGATGCCTGGTAAAAGAAAAACATGGTATAAGCTTCCTACCCTTTCAGCCTAGGGGAGATAGGGAGACCTAGTTTCAAGAAAAGGAAAAGAAAGCAAAGAAAAGGAAAGAAAAGACAAAAAGAACTTTTAATATGTAGAGAAACACCAAGAGAGAGGGTAGTATAGTGAAGAGAACTCTGGGATTGAATTTTCAAAAATCATAGAATTTGAGAGTTGTAAGAAACTTTGATTTTTTACAATGGTTTGCTTTGATTTTTCAAAATTTTTTTATTAATTTCTCTGTCCCATTAACTTTAACTATATTGAGTGAAACTGGAACCCCCTTTCCCCCATCTCTCAGTCTGCATAATCCAACAAAACAAATCCCCACATGAGCTTTGTCTCATAATGTCTCTTTCTCTATTTCAGTTCATCTCTTTGGCAGGAGATGAGTGCTATGTTTCATCCTCATTCTTTTGGACTCATGGTTTATCATTATGTTGATCAGAGCTCAAGTCTTTCAGCTCTTTCAGGGTTGTTTTTCTCTGTAATGTTATCATGGTATAAATTGTTCTCTAGAGTCAGCTCATTTCCTCTTGCTTCACTTCATAAAGCTCTTTCCAGTTCCCTCAGTAATTATCTTTTATCATTTCTTATGGTACAACAATGTCCTATCACATTCATGTGCTGCAATTTGTCTCTGGTAGGACTGCCCCTTAGCTTACAAATTTTGTCTAATTTTGCTCTTTTCATATATATGTGTGTGTGTGTGTGTGTGTGTGTGTGTGTGTGTGTGTGTGTGTGTGTGTGTGCATACATACATATATATGCATACAGCTATGTAATATATGTATATGTGTCTACACACACACACACACACACACACACACATATCCTTTTCCTTTTTCTTTGGCTTCTTTGTGGTATAAGCCTAGCATTCAGATAGCTAGGTCAAAAAGTATGCTCAATTGCAAAGGACTTTTAGCAATAACTCTTTTCACTTTCTTGTTTTGTAGATGAGAAAGCTAAGTCCCAGAGAGGGGAAGAGACTTGTTCAAAGTCACACAAGTGAAATAGGAAAGCAAGAATTAAAATGAGCCGAATCTTCTTGATGCCAACTAGAAAGTTGGGTCATTGGAGTTTTTTTTTGCCTTTCTACTTTCCACTAAAAGGCTTCTTGTCAGAGGGATTCATATTTTGCCCTTCACACAAAGCCTCACATTAGAGTTCCCTTCATTGGATAAATTCAGCTGAAGATCTAATGGGACCACTTGTTTATTGTGTTGTGAAGGGGTGGATTCTTATTCCGGTAGGGATCTGACTGAACTTTGTAACTGAGAGGATGAGAGAAATGAACATAGGAAAGTGATTGCAGAAATGATGGGGAAGTTGGGGCTCTTTGGTTCATGGAAGCATATAGGCTATGCCCTTTCTTTCTCCCCATTTAGAAGTTTTCAAGCCAGCCCAGTACTAATCATCTGATTTTTGAACAAATTGTATGTACTTTCCTCACTTGTAAAATACCCTAGCAATTCATAGAGTTATTGTGAAGACAAAATGATATCCTTTGACTGTGAAAAGTTTGTAACATGGAGCACCAGTTTTTATCTGAAGGCTTCAGTTGAGTCATTTTTAGTCATGTCTGACTCTTCATGACCCCATTTGGGGGTTAGTTGGTGAAGATACTGGAATAGTTTGTCATTTTCTTCTCCTGCTCCTTTTTAAATAAAGGCTTAAGATTTAGACGATCTAGAGTTCTAGATAGTGCCATATTTATCATATAAGGTATATTTAAAAATGCTTTCTAAGTTGTAAAATGCTGTATACATGGTTTATATTAAAGATCAATTCATGCTAAAATATTGAATGAGGTTATAAATGCATAGACCTAAAATGAGAATGGGGGATTGGGGCTTAGACCCAGGGAATTTCAATTAGCAACAGTCCATGTATTTTATGTAAATGGTCTTTCCTATGTAAACTCCTTAAGGAACTCTGTGTGTGTGTGTGTGTGTGTGTGTGTGTGTATTCGTGTATTCTCAGTGCTTAGTATAGTGTTTGCCACTACTTAAAACTTAATAAATACTTGCTTGGTTAGCACAGAAATAACTGAGCTTAACACTTCTAAAAGCAAGATTCATTTTTCCTATATGAAACTGATTTCATCAGGGTATGGAGTTTCTGCCTCTGCCAACGCAGACTGGTGCCTGTCCTGTAAATTATAATTTTCGTTGCCAGGAACCCAGAGAAGTTAAATGACTGACTTGTATAGATAATTAGTTGAAATGGAAAACTGACCTGAGAGTCTAGGTGAGTTCTTCTCCTGCCTTGCCCTCTTTCCCCAACATTAGCATCCTGGCCTGGAGTATTTATCATGCTTTGTTTCGGTATTTTGACTTTGTCCTCCTCTCATGTTGCTGGCCCAAGTGCCACGATTCCTAGTTATGACTATAAGGTCATCGAGTTCAGAGGAGGCATAGATCAGTGTAGGCTGGAGCACTCAGGGATAGCTTTGTGAGGCTTTGAAGAATGGAGGAGTGCATATATGTTGATTAAATGGAGTGCTATTGTGCCATAAGAAATGATGAAAGTTGGTTTTAGAAAATCCTGGGAAGATTTATAGGAAATGATAAAAAGTGAAATGAGTAGAACCAGGATAAAAATTTATATGGTTACAAAATTGTGAAGAGAAACAAATTTGTAAGACAAATGAACTTTGATTGGTGCAATGGTGCAATAATCAACCATGGACATTGAAGATCTCCCAGATCCTAGACCATTTAAGGATGGCTCCTAGGGAATTTTCCCTATAATTCCCCATCAGCTATTTTCCTTGATTTCATCATTTCTAGAAACATCACTCTGTGAGAGGAAATAAACTCAGAAATGGTGAAGCCTTGGAAAATGATCTGAGCAGGTATGAGTGAGGGGCAAGAGGGAAATAACATAGTACTACACAGTAAAGTTAATGTAGGTTTTTGTTGGATGTCTTTCAGGATTCTTTAAGTAGCATCAAATTTATATAATGGGAATTTACATAAAGTGAGAACTCTGTGTGTGTGTGTCTTTATCTCTCTATATCACTATGTTTTATGTATCATCTCCCCCTTAAATAATCAACTCCTTGAGGGCAGGGATTGCCTCTGTCTTCTGCTTTTCTTTGAATCTTGTTAGCACAGTGCCTGTCCTATAGTAGGGCATGGACACAGGATCAAGAATGAAACATATATGTATTTTTTTTTTTTTTGCTTTTTGGATAGGGGAAGGTAGAGCAATTAGTGTTAAGTGACTTGCCCAAGGTCACATGGCGTGTGTGTGTGTGTGTGTGTGTGTGTGTGTGTGTGTGTGTGTGAAGTGTCTGAGGCCACATTTGAACTCAGATCCTCCTGACTACAGAGCTGGTGCTCTATTCACTGCGCCACCTAGGTGCCCTGAAACATACATTTTTTTAGACAAAGTCAGTATCAGAATTGTTTCCTTTGCTCTGCTTATTTGTTGCAAGGCTTTTGTTTTTCTTTTCTTTTTCAAGTATGAGAAAGAAAGAATAAATGTGTTAATTAAAAAAAATTTAAAATAATGTAAACAAGAAAACAAATAAAAAATAAATTTAAAAAAATTTAAAAGATTAAAAATTAACGAGCAAAAGGGAGAAGGGAGCAACTTTATTCTGGGAGAACAGTTGAGGCACATTGTCCTGAGCATGTTTGCAGGAATCAAAGAGTAACATTCAACTGTACTTACACATTCTGGAGCATAAAAAGATTATTAACAAAGTTATGACTTTGAAATAAAAGTTTGTAAATAGAGAGCGCACTTTCTTGCATGAAGGTATAAAGAGTCAGAAAAGCTGGAAATGCTTCCACATTTATTAAATGTCTCATGACTTGCAAAACTTGTGTTTTGCTACTGACTCACAGTTACAGATGTTAAGCCAGTTTCCACAGCCATTTGTTTTTACCAGGTTAAGTCTGATTCTCAGTTATTGAGATGTGGCAGTTGTGTGTCTGCAGTAGTCTTGACTAATTAAAGAATTTAGCTCTGTGTTCCCCTTTGGGCACCCCCTCCCCCATAGGTTATATTGATTTCATGTGTCTCCTCCATCAAAATGGAGCCAAAGGTTGTATGTTACCTAGGGAACTCGATTCCAGCCTAGGAAATCTGGCTTATTCCAATAATAGTAGATGCTCTCTTGGGCCTACATTGCCCATCCTGGAGATAAAGACTATTCTGAATTCTGTTTTACTCAAGAGAGCAGAATGAAAGAACATATTGATGTCAAAGCTTACAATACATTGATGTAAGCTGTAACTAGGGTTAGGTAACTAGTTTTGTTTTGTTTTCCCAGTAGCTTGCCGACAACATTTAGCAGTCCTTTAGCAAGATAGAAATCATTGAATTTAGCATCTAGGAAACAAGAATAAATGTGGAAAACAGCAATCTACCAACGAGCATGCTGGGGCTAACTCCTTCCCTGCCTTGCCTTTCCAACAGCCTTCTCTTGCCAGTGTGCCAGGATTCCTATCATATTCCCTTCCCTCCCCCTTGGGAGGGCATCCATGCTGTGCTTGGTTTGTGGTCCTGGCCTTGGGAAAAAACATTCCTAGCTACTGTCACTGCTGAAAATATAAAACTAAGTCCAGTAGAATTTAATTAAATTCTTTAATTTTTATTGAAAATTAATTTTTAAATTTTTAAAAAAATTTTTGTCTTTGTGTCTGTGCCTGGCACATAGTAAGGATTTTAACAGATACTTGTTGAAGCTCACCTGTTCAATCCCACGTAGAGAGACTGGGCAATTTCCCCTTAGCCATAGAGCTATCTAGTATGTATTGTTCAGGAATGATGTGCCTGAGTCAGGGTCCTTTATGTGCCCAACATGGGCCATCATCAAAGCACTTTCTGATTTTAATCTTCTTAACATGATTTGATATATCTCTAGCATTCAACCACATTTAAGCTACCTGGACCCATTTGTAGGTGTTGTCAATTGAGATACCACAGCCTACTGGTCTGTCTAATTTTATTTCACCCCTCCCCCTTTTAATGGTTGCCTTCTGCTTTTAATACTCTAAACAGTTATTTTACCTTGGGTAAGCAAATAAAGAGAGGTGATAGAACACTCTGTCAGCTTTGGTGTTTCACCCTCCCATATGCTGCTCAGATGCCATTGGAATGACCTAAGTTCAAGCTACCATCATCACTAGGGGAAGAGGTAACAAAAGCAAATGACCCTTTTTATCTGTAATTTTTATTGCCACTTGACTTGGTGATAATACTGGTGACTTGGAGAAGAGATATGTGCTCAGAATAGGAGTGGGACTTTAATCTTTGACCTGGACCTGGTTCTGCCCACTAATGGCCCAGGTACCCAGCATGCGCCCAGTGGAGGCTAATGATGCTCAACTGGGTTTTGGAGATATGTATGAACTCTAATAGAATATCTTTATTGAGTTACCAATAAAAGCAGAAGATAATTGACCACCTGTTTATTGAAGAGTTGCGTGTGTAGAAGAGGACAACTCATGTTTGTGGGGCACTTGGGAATATCTCCTGGGCACTAAGGATGTACTCTATGACTGTACCCACAAACTGTCTTCTTAGCCTAGTAAGATTCTGTGCAACAGGAAGTCATCAGGGTAGATAAGAATGGGAGGGGTAATGTGGTAAAAGGCCAAAAGAATCACTATTAATATTGCCAGCCTTAGTAAACTTTGAGAATGGTCTCATGATGTAAGGGAAGATGGGCTGGAGCCAATAGAAAGCAGGTCCTGCCCTGGCTCTGCCACCCATAAGCTATGTGCCATTGGATGAGTTATTTCAACCTGTGTTTCTCATTTCCAAACCTGAAGGGCTGGACAGAAGATGACTTTTAATTTCTCATTCATCACTTATTCTGGCTTTTTGTAAAAACTATTTTTTATTAAAACTTTGGTGTTTTTCCTAATATCTCCTAAAATTCCTCCTGTATTGCTCCTTTTCCTTACCGAGAATCATCCTATAGAACAAAGATAAATTTTTTTAAATAAAAAGAAGAGAAAAAATGTCAGAAAAAAGTCTGACAATATATGCCATGTTCCATATATCTCCCTCTACCTCTGAAAAGAATAGTAGCAGATGTGTAAATACTGTTTGTGAAACTTAAATGAATAATGTTTAAATCATTGGAAAGGTCTTTAGCAATCACATATTCTTTAATCCAATAAACATTTACTAAGCACTTACAATGTGTCAGGCATTGTGCTAAGCACTGGGGATACAATTAATAAAAAGAAAGAGTCTCTGCTTTCAAGGAACTTACAAGCTAATGGGAGTAGACAACACACTGAAGGAGGTAGGAAAGCAGGGTGGGGGAGAGTGGGGAGAGATATCAGGTGGTTCCAGGCATAAGGGTATGTTTTTCAGTGGATCTGAAACCAAACAATATAGCAGATGTAAACTGGAGGGAGCTGAGAGTTAAGTTTGCATTCCCTATAAAGGAAGGTATTGGGATGAATTTGGTACTCTAACCTTCTGTCCTCAAATCCAGATGAGAGTTCAATTTGCACTCCCTCTAAAGCAGTGGTTCTCAACCTTCCTAATGCCACTTAATACTTGTATGTGGGCATATCTGCATGTGGGAGGACCATCCTGGAGATGGATAGAGGAGCAGTGTCTTGGTTCCTAAGACCATCGGAAATACGTGTTTTCAGATGGTCTTGGGTGACCCCTGTGACCCTTGTGAAAGGGTTGTTTGATCCCCAAAAGGGTTGTGACCCACAGGTTGAAAAACACTGCTATAAAGGAAGGCATTAGGAGGAATTTGGTACTCTACTTTTCTGCTGTCCAATCCAGAGACTGAGGGATGTGGTGTCAATCAGGGATTGAGTTAGCAGCATGATGGTTAGATTAGAAGTGACGAGTTTATTCTGAGAGGCATCTTGTTCCATGGAGTTGTAACCATGACTCCTTCATTTTACAGACAAGGCAGCCAAGATTCAGAGAGGTTTCAATAACTCACCCAAGATCACTCAAACGGCTTGTGGTAAAAATGGGGTTAAAACCCAGGACCTCCAAATTCAGTGCTCCGTCCACTTCTCCACAATGGCTGTCTATTAATTAGAGAAGAGGTAATAGAGTTCTTAGAATTTATCAGCAAAAAGGAGATAATCAGTCTTCATCTTTTATTTGTGCAGGGTTTTTTTCTTCCACAACATAATCAAGGCTGCTTTTGTCTCATTATATCTCCCCTTTTCCCTCATTGGCCATAATAATTTTGAATTTGTCTCTTTTGACTAAGGTGCCAGATGGCCCCGTACATATTATTCATTTAGCAAATTTAATGACCATATTTATTCCCTTCTTCTCAAAGATTGGTCCATATGTTTAACATTAGTGATCCATGTTCAGCCTCTGCAAAAGTTCTTACTCTGAAGGCTAGCAAATGAACCCTCTACAGCTATTTTTTTTTAAAGCAATAGGGAAAGAACCTGTGATTTCACTGGTCATTAATTGTTGGAGGTTCAGACCGCTTCCCTCATGAGGAAACTCCTTTTACTAATGCACATGGATCTCTTTTCTATAATTTATAATCTTAATGTTCCCTTGCCTGGGATGCTGGTTGGAGTGACTTTCCTAGGTTAACATAGCCAGTATGTGTCAGTGGTGGTTTCAAGGCCAGATCTCTACTCTGCTGCTTCTCTTCAAAAATGAACTTTAAACTAGTGGCTTATCACATCTCTTAGTAATGTGACCAAGCCTAACTCTATCATTTATTTGACTATATTATTAGTCCTGAATTGGTACAGATGATATTATATAGTAGAAAAGATATAGAAGTTGGATTCAGGAGAGATACAGTTTAGAATCTAGGCTCCATCCATTAATCTACTAGTTAAACCATCAGTTTATAGTTGGGTATTTTGGGGAGATGTTTAAAGCTCAATTTATCTGTCTATAAAATGGGATGATAATAGCTGTAACTTCACAGGGTTGTTGTGAAGAAAGCTCTTTGATAAAGTTCAAAAACACTCTTTAAAGTGTTAGAGAAATGTGAATTGTCATCTATAGCTATTACATAAGAAATATATAAGTGGTCTCACAAATTTTTAGGATTAGCACTCAGTTATGGAAAGATAATTAAAAAAGACTTATTCTTCACAAAGAGAGGCAATGTGGCTTAGTGGATAAAATTTCAGTTTTGGTGACTGCCATGCTGTCTATGTGATGCTGGGAGGAGATGCTGACTGTGGGACACTGGGTTGCCATCTCTTAGCCTCTCCATGCCCAAACTGCTGATCTGCATTGGTAAACAAATTTTCCCTGTATTGTGTTTTCAAATCTGAAATAATAGGCCTGAACCTTAAAAAAAATGATTTCTTCATAAATAGTTGGTTTTCCATTGTCCCATGATTCTTCTGTAAAAATACTTACAAAAAGTGTTTGCAAATTGATGATGGTCTTTTTTATTGAATACTTTAATAAGCATAAAAGTTGTCTAATTTCCTGTGAAAGGGTCCTCCAGGGCTATTTGGTCACAGAAAATGCTGTTAATTTGATGCCATATGAATGAACCTGTTACTTACTGGGAAAATGCTAGCATCCATGAAAACATATGGATGGGAACACAACAACTTTGGTTTTCTGTAGTTTTCTCAGATTAGTTTCTCTTGCTGGATTCTCTCCAGATATCCATTCTGTTTTGTTTGGTAGGGCAATATCCTACATAAATAAAGTGGGTCACCTATCAACTGACCTGCTTAACAAAGTGTGGGGAAGGGAACTTTGATGTGTCTATTTAATATTCCTTGCTTTCTTGAAAAATATTTTAAATAGTGTTTTTAAAAAATGCCACAGCAATTTCCCGATGTCTTTCCCCCTCCTTGACTTCCAGAACCTTCCCCTGTCATAAAGACAGTAAAGCAAGCTGAGGGTATGAGTAACATTCAACATCTGTAGTCCCCTGGCTCTCTGGAGAGGCAGTTGTTTTACAATCATCTCTGAAACTAGTTTCATCACAGCTTTTAATTCAGCTGCCTTGTAATGATTTAATTATGTTCTTATAATCATACATGTTCCCTTGGTTCTACTCTTTCCCCTTTGTTAGTTCCCATAGGTCAATCGATCAATAAACATTTATTATGCCCTTAGTGTGTATAAGGAACTGGGTCAAGTGCTGGGTATATACAAAGATCAAATGAACAGTCCCTGTCCTCAAGGAGTTATATTCTATTGAAGGAAATTACATGTGCATGTAGAAATACAGATAAAATATACCTGAAAACAATATCTGATCATTTCATTTGGGGTCCCTAGCAGCTGGGAGTAGGTAGGGTCAGGAAAGGCAGCCTCATGTGGGAGGTGCTGCTCAAACTAAGTCTTCCCTTGTTTTTCTGAATTGTTCATATGTGTTATTCCTGAAGGTACAGTAATATTCCATGACATCCACATACCACAGTCTTGGTAGAGGACACTCTCGTAGGTTGGCCATTGAATCCAAAGCAAAATCAAGCCAAGCGCCTCCAGTCTTGAGTCAAGGCACAGTTGACATTTGGGTTGCTCCATAAGTACTTTTGGTCTAGTGTTACCACAATCGTTGCTACAGTTGCCACAAAGTTTACTAAATCCATGGAGTTAGACAATCTATTCTCTGTGGACAAGCAAGTTAGATGTAGGCTGAAGTAAGCCTGTCCAATGGGGTCAGAAAAGCGTCAGTAATGGCTGAATATGTCTATATTTGGGAGGCAGGGTGGGGTAACAAAACTTTTGGATTTGAATTGGGACTCTAAGAATCTGAATTTGAATCCTTGCTCTGAACCTTACTCTCTGTATCACAATGGGCTAGCCAGTTAATTTCCCTACTTCTCACATTCCTCATCTGTAAAAATGACCCTAGGGACCTTTTCAGTTCTAATTGCTTGGTCATCTTGGACGCACTTTAATGTCCCCAGGCCTCAGTTTCTTCATCTGATTAGAAGACTTTAGAAGGCCTCTGGTGCGTCCTCCCCATTTTACAGATGAATAAACAAGTCAAGAAAAGTTACTTGACTTGCCTGAAGTCACTCAATGTTGCTGAGTGGGGATTAGAACCCAAGTCTCTCAGATTTTAGTCATTGGTAAGTCTAGTGCTCTGTGTTCTGTGTCATTAGCTAGATTAAATTAAAATAGGGAGCACGTAATCAAAAGGGAAATTTGTATGTAAAAGCTTATTTGATGAAAAAGAGTAAGAAATTCAGTATGATAATCACATACAGAAATCTTGGCAGTGATTCCATTCCCTGACAAAGAAGGAAGTTTATGGTTTCTTGTGAGTGCCTGATCCCTCAGAAAGGTTGGAGCCCCTGGTCCTGTTCCTTGTTTGTTTAATCACATTTCTGGACTTCAGTTCCTAGGATTTTAGCTTTTGTTTATGGTTAAGATGCTGCATTTGGGAGTTAGGAAGGTCCAGGTTCAAATTCTGCCTGGCATATTTGCTAGCTGTATGAATATATGAAAGGGAATTGCTCTCCCTTAGCTTTGAGCTGCTCTGTAAAATGGTACTAATACCTGTAGTATTTATCTTCAAGGCTTTTGTGAGACTCAAATCAGATGATGAATGTAAAGGTCTTTAAAGATCCTAAAACATTATATAAATGCCAATTATGGATGAGAATAAATGACATTCAATCAGTCAACATGGTAAAACCCTGAGAGTTGGGCTTAATGAGTGCAGGTCTATGAAGTGGCTAAAGGGAATGTGTTTCAGCTGAGACCCAACATCCCAGTTGTTCATTACGTGGCTTTCCACAGCTTCCTGTCCCAGCTGCACATCTTCAGGCCATGGTTCTTGCATAATTTTCCAAGTTAAAACACAAAATCCTGCTCATTGAATCACCAGCAAACTTTCTAATGAGTTGCCTCTAACTTGCTAGGCTTCCCTGTAATTACTTTGATTCCCCTTCTCTATTTTGTTTTGGGCCATTCTCCAAACACAGCGGTTCTTCCTCATGGCCCAAAAGGGGAGATTTTTCTTCTTCTATCTGCTCCCTTCCTAGAGTGGTCAGTGGGTCCATTAAAAATCATTAAGTGCTTTCTCTGTGCCAGGCATTCTGCTAAGTACTGGGGATACAAAAAGAGGTAAACATCTTTCCCTTCCATGAACTTACAATCTAATAGGGGAGAGAATAAGCAAGTGAATATGTACAAACAAGCTACATGAAGGATAAATCAGCAATAATTAAAAAAGGAAAGGCTCAAGAATTAAGAGGGCTTGGGAAAGGCTTCCTGTAGCAGATGGAATGTTAGATGATATTTAAAGGAAGCTAGGAAACCCAGAAGAGGTAAGGAGGGAGACTGTTGTAGGCATGGAGGATAGCCAGAGAGGATGCCCAGAACCCAGAGACGATGTCTTATTTGACAAACAGGTCTCTAATTCACTTAATAGCAATAACTTAATTATTTTATATTATTATACTATTAATATAAATATTATTAACTTAACAGCACAGTATTTTTCCTTTCCTGCTGTCTCTGAAGTCTGCCTTTCCAGATTTCAACAGCATGCTTCAGCTTCTGTCTCATTCTGAACTTCACTCATGGCCTGAGGCTTCCCCATCCTGGAATATCAATTTTCCATTGGGCTTCTCATCCTTTGCAGCAGAGCCTAGGCTTCTCAGGAATGGATGAATGATGGAAAGACTTTTTAGCAAACACTTACTAAATACCACTATGCCAAATTCTGGAGACAAGGAGTTGGTGACAGGATGGATGGTCACATAGTATGTTGAGCATGGTCTAGTGATGTAGGCAGGGAGGTTAGATGTAGAAGATCTATGTGTATTTGTAGTGGGATTATCACCCATCAAGATAACACAAGCTCAGATTAGTTCCAAAGTTGAAACTTTTGACAGGAGCAGTCTCCAAGGGAGGCCTGGTAACCTCTGGCAGGGTGCATGGTTGGTGGGGTTGTAGAGCTGTGTGTGTAATTTTTGTCCTTGCCTTCCAGCAGTCTTCCTCCAAGATTCTCCCTAACACCCTAGATGGCTTCTTTTAGATATTTAATTGTTTTATGCATATCAGCCCTTTTCCCATTTGACACACTTATATGGTACTTTAAGTTTGCATAGCCTCACTGTCTTTGGATCTTCATCACAACCCTTTGAAGTAGGTGTTATTATTATCATCCCATTTTACAGATGAGGAGACTGAGGCTGAGAGGTTCCGTGACTTTGCCAGGGCCATCCAACTGGTAAGTGTTTAAAGCAGGAGTTCCTCTCAGCCCAGAATGCTATCCATTGTTCTGGAGCTGCTGGAGTTTCCTGTTTTGGCCCACATATCACCCTGTTGACTCATAGAGCCTGAATTTCACTAAAGCCCCTGAGGCCTTTTCCACTTGAATTGCTGTCTACCTCCTCCTCCCCCTCACCTTCCTGTGTAGGGACAACTTCCTTCAAATTATCAAAGTATTTACTTCCAGGATCTGTAATTTCATCCTTGTGGGCACTCTCTTGCTGCTTCCCTGGGACAACTTTTGTGAACTGTGACTCAAATCTGCATTGCTCCATAGTTCGTATGGGGAGAGGCCTATCAGAATCCATCCTGGCTCACCATCTGCACCATTGCCATCTGGTCACTAGGCCTGGACTAAAGTTCTTTGAAGGCTTTACTTCTATCTGATTCTGTTAGTCAGGGCTGCTCTCCAGGGGTTGGTGGTGGGGGGTGGAAGGCCTTCTGCATCAACAGTGTAATTAGACTTCTTTTCTGTGTAATGTATTTGCACAGAAATTTCAAACTGCTTTTCTTTAATTGTTGGATTAATTCATAGGGCAGCAATTAGTAGCTCCTAATAAAGTTAAAAGATTAAAAAAAATTAAGACCCGCATGAAGCTGGGTCTTCATTGGAACATCTGTCAGGAACCTAGGATCTATCTCCTCTGTCTGTGATAAGACGATAAAGAATGAATGACGTTAGTGGAGGCTAACCCCTCCCCATCTATGCATTTGATAGTTTGAGAATAAACGTTTAATGAATAAATATGTTGTGAAATCTGGGTGACTAATGATGATAACCTAGGTATCCAGGAGAGATATTGGCATAACCGGTTCACTTAAGCAGAGCAGTGAGCTGTGACATCACTCATTTATTCTGATTTAGAGAGCTACAGCAGTTGTTTAAGCTAAGCAGGCCTTTCTGAAGGCTTTCATTTGGCATTTTGTTAACCAGGCCATTCTTGCTTCATGCTGATAAGAGAGAGCTAGGTTCATTCTCATTAATGCTGGGCTGCCATTGATTTAACCACTTACAAATGAATATATTACTTAGCTTTATCCAGAGGTGTTTTGTTTTGTTTTGTTTTGTTTTTAACCCAGTGATCAGAATAGCCAGCAAGAGCACATGATGTCTTAAAGATAATGTCTAAGGGGAAATGGACTGAGAGCTAGAAGCCCTGGGTTTGAATCCCAGCCCCAAATTGACCAGCTAGCTGTGTGGCTGAGGATGTCACTAAATGCAAACACTGAATGTGATGAACACTTATTAGGTACCCGGTATACCTGATAATTTCTCCAAGTCTGCTTCCTTCATTGTAAAATGAGAAAGTTGGGGGAATGGATATACATAGATCTGCATTTGGAGGTAGGAAAATCTGGCATCAGCTCCTGCTTTTGACACTTGGGAGGTTGTGTGTCCTCAACTATATCATTTTACCTATCACATCAGTGCCCCAGGTAATTTTCTTTTGGAGGGCAGTTGGGGTTAAGTGACTTGCCCAAGGTCACACGGCTAGTTTTTTTGTGTTAAGTGTCTGAGGCTAGATTTGAACTCGGGTACTCCTGACTCCAGGGCCGGTGCTCTATTCACTGTGCCACCTAGCCGCCCCTTGCCCCAGGTAATTCACTAGAACTAAGAAGTTACCAGTCTTCTTTGGTAAAGGGGATTCTTCATGTGGACCTCCCCACACTAATGAAAATCACAGACTTGGTTATTATTGTCATTGTTTGTGTTAACAACAATGACAGTAATAATATTTGAACCAACTTTTTGCTTTTATAAAAATCATTACTAGTTATATGATCTATGCCCCCCTCAACAAATGAGTTTTTCGTGATGACAAACACAAACAAAACTCAGTGATCACATCTGACAGTATTCTGTACCCATAGTCTGTTAGTACTCCACAAAAAAAGGGAGTAGAATTTAAAAAAATTAAATACTTTGTTGTTGCCTTTTTAAAAAATACCGTAGTCTGAATAGTCAATCTAATTTTCACCCAGTATAACCCGCTATTCTTTTTTGATTTCTTCCCCCACAAATATATTGTCTTCCCTTGTTACTAAAACTTTTTTTTTTTGAGGGAGCACTTTGTAAATGCAAGTTGTTATGGAGTTAAAGAATTGTGGAGAGATGACTATTAGAACATTAGGAAATTTTAAAAGATTGAAATTCCCAGATGACTGCTAAAGCCCATATTAGTAATACATTTTCACATTACTTGTCTAGGTCCTCATACATTTGGATTTGTGACTTATCCAGGTTATTCGTGGTATAGGGATATATCAGGGAGCAGAAATAGAATCCTGGTTGAGATGGGGACTGAGCCAAGAATAGGAGGTGTTGGAGTGAGAATGTAATTAGAGATTACTGGTATAGGAATGAGCAATAGAAGTATTCAGGTCATAAAGACTAACCAAACAGGTAAAGTAGTATGGTGAATAATTCCATAATATTTTTGTTGTTGTTGTTTGGTTGTTTCAGTCATGTCTGACTCTTTGTGACACTACTTGGGGCTTTCTTGGAAAAAATCCTTGAGCAGTTTTCCATTTCCTTTTTCAGTTCATTTTCCAGATGAGAAACCAAGGCAAACAGGGTTAAGCAATTTAGCCAGGCTCACTGATAGTAAGTATCAGGAAGATGAATATTCCTGACTATCCATTGGCATACCTCAAATTAGGGACAGGTACTAGACCTAGGGATTTCATTGCTTTAAGCTACTCTCAGTTGAGTAAAGTCCTTCTACCAGTGTAAGTTGGCACCTTCATGAGAACCTATAGTCTTGGAGAGATACCGAGAGAGTCACCCAGTCAGTATGGGTCAGAGTCAGAGCTTGTATCCTCCTTCCCACCTTTGAGGTCATTGCAAAGAAAGCTGAAAAAGATGTTTTCTAGTAATGATACCTAACATTTACATAGTGCTTCCTATGTGTGAGGCACTCTGATAAACCTGTTTTCTCATTTGATTCTCACAGCCCTGGAAGGTTGGTGCTATTATTATCCTCATTTACATATGAGGAAACTGAGGCAAACAGGTTCAGTGTCTTGCTCGAATACTCACAGCCTTGTCTGAAGCCAGAATTTAAACTTAAGTCTTCTTGGCTCCAGATTATCCACTGTGCCACCTATCTGCCTCAGATCTAGGGGTTCTAGATATTTTTATCTAATATACTAGCCTAGTAGGGAGTATTGGGGGAAATGGGGAAGCTTTTTAGATAGAGGAAAAAGGCTGCTGGAAAGAACAGTCTCTCTGTTGGGAACAACAGCAGCCATACTTCTACTTGCAAAGAAACTCCCAACCCTTTCCAAACATAACAACTAATCAGGAACTCTCCAGTGGAGGCTGCTCCTTGTGTCCAATTCTAGGTCCCTCAAACAAAATGCTAGAATCTCAACTCACAGATGAAGAAACTGTGTGTGTGTGGGGGGGAGGGGCTGTCTCTGACTTGGATAATCAGTTTTTAAAGCAACATGATATAGAGGCAAGAGAACTTTAATTTCCTCATCCTGTAAAAAGAGGAAATCAGGCAAAGTAAAACTTAAGGTACCACCCAGCTCCCAGGCTAGTGGTCATATTTCAAAGAAATCTCTGACTTTCATTAATTTGGAAATTCCTTCCAGTGATGCTAATTGCAATCCATCCATGCCTACCCCTTCTATGTAGCTGCTTCCTTGGGCTAAGTATTGAAGGAATCCAAGGACCTCTCCTACACAAATATATTTGCCCAAAAGTTTGCCACTAAAAGTCTTCCCTAATTATTCATAGCATCTTGTAGAAGAGTTCTCTGACTGTCCAGCTATAATATTTCATCCTCACCAAATGACTAGCCTATCTATTCTTCCTATCATACAATAACTTAAAGATTTGGCCTACCCTTGGACTTCGAATTTCCTCCTTGGAACCTAGTAGTCAAACTAAAGTTTGTTAATCATTAAAAAACAAAAAAGAGTCACATGAAAGTTCTTCCTCTTTCCCTGGAGCTGATTCCTTGTCCTTTCCCTGCCCTTTTATTGTGATGGAGTCAACAAAGTTTCATCTTGCTATCAGTTTTTTTTTCTATTCTACACATCCCTTTAACAATCAATGATTGTCTTCAACTGTCATCATATTTATACTGATGATTCCCCAATATACACCTCAATTGTTGATCTCTCTCAATCTTTAGCCTTTCTTCTCCAGTTTACTATAAGACTTGTCCACCCGAATGTCCCACCAACACTGCAAAGATGTCTAAAGCTAGATTTACTGTAAATCTAGTCCTGATTCTACTGTTTCTTTCAGTAATACCACCATTAGCTTAGACCTGTCTCCTTCACTGCCTCCCTCTACCTGGCAACATGTTATATCAATGTGTTCCATCAGAATTCCACTACCAACACTATAGCATGAACCTTCATTGTTACCTATCTAAATATTATTGTAACCTCTTACCAGGTCTTTTTTGTTTCTTCCCTCCCACCCATTCTTCATACCATTGCCAGAACAGAACAATCTCCTTTAATGAAAAGATTTGCTATTATCACTGCTTAAAAGCTTCTGGAGCTCTATTTTGACCCACCAAGGAAAAGTTCAAATCTGCTCTCATTTAAGGTCCTTTGCAATCTAATACCACCTTATCTTTCCAGCCTTTTCTCATTATTCCCCTTCATGAATTCTATCCCAGAGTCAAGCTTGAATAGTAACACGTGACATTTTATGTCCATGCCTATCCATTTGCTTTCCTGTCCCTGAAATATTTTCCCTTATTCTCCTTACATATTTCATTCCTACCCAGTCTAAGTACCAACTTGAATATTCTCTCCCCAGTGAAACCTTCTCTGATTTCAACCATCACCACTAATTTGTAACCTTCTTTCTCAGACTTTATACAGCAATAAAAAAACAAAACAAAACTTCTCTCATGAATTTATGGGGCTGCTAGGTGGTACAGTAGAGAGAATGCCAGGCCTGCAGTCAGGAATATTCATCTTCCTGAGTTCAAATCTGGCCTCAGACACTTACTAGCTTTGTGACCCTGTACAAGTCACTTAACTCTGTTTGCCTTTTTCTTCATCTGTTAAATGAGTTAGAGAAGCAAATGGCAAACTACTCCAGAATCTTTGTGAAGAAAACCCTAACTGGGGTCCTGAAGAGTTGTACATGACTGAAACAACTTAACAACAGAGCATTTATATGATATTTACATAATTTATATATAGAATTATATAATATTACACATCAATATTTATATGATACGTAATACAAATATATAGTATAATAATTTTAATAATATATTACAATAAAAATGTAACAATAAATATATAATATAAATATAATATTTACATAATATTACACATTTTGTGCTCCTGTGTTATCTACCTACCAGACTGTAGATCTACTGAGGGTGTAAACAGTGGTAACTTTCTAAGTGCATTGCTTTTTCATGTGTCAGTGGGAAAGGAAAAAGGAAGGGGTCTGGGGAACCTGTGAGTTCTTTGGTGTGGGGAACTCCTTCCATCAATGCCAATTAGCCTCTAAAGTATAATTTAATATCTTAAAGAGTTGCCTTGTGCAGTACAGGATTACGTGACGTGTCCCATGGTCAGAAAACTCATATGTGTCTGGGGTAAGTCTTGAAATCTGGCTGTTCAACTCGAAGGCCAGTTCTCTATGTCCCAACCCTGATGCTCCACATTTACAGAACTAGGCATGTGGTACCATTTGCTCTTGCTGAACTTCAGTGAGGAGTCCTCTGCAGATGGCTCCCAATTAGATTATCTTTTTAGCTCAGAGTCTGGAGTTAGGAAGACTTGAGAGTTCCAATCTGATACCTACTTACTGTGTGACCCTGGTCAAATTGTTGTACCTCTGTTTGCATCAGTTTCTTCATCTGTAAAATGGGGATGGCACCCACCTCCCAGGGTTGTTGTGAGGAGCCAATGAGATCATAATTGTAAAGCACTTTAACAGTTCCAGACACATAGCAGGCACTTTATAAATGTTAGCTATTACTATTGTTATTATTATTCTGTATCTCAGACACTGCCTGGGGCTTCTCCCATATGTAGTTAGTGCTTATTAAATGTTTGTTGGCTAATGGAGATGTCCAGCATGCAGCAAACAACGGTAATTCAGATGTTATTGACTGATCCGTTTGGTTGGAATTTTGGGTCTGCGAAGAGAAAGCTGAATCATTCTAAATGCAGGGCCCTGTTTTGTTTCTGACTTTGGACAATTGCCACGTGAACACAGTGATGCCAGGAGTGAAGGAGAGCACGCACATTAAATCCAATTTATACCAAGCCCTGGAAACAGCACTTTGAGCCACTGGCTTATTTGGGGTGCTGGTGTCCTGTAAGAGAGTAGAGTCAGGATCTTCAGATACATTAAAGATGTTATGGGAAGGTCACCATTCTGCTGGGCTGTTAGTTAATGCCATGTTTTTTTCCCTTGAAGATGATATTGCTGTTCTCACCAAGTTCAAGTCCACAAATCCAGAAGGTATTGTAATAACTAGAAACAAAAAAAGATCTCTTGTTCACCACCCTGTTAATCGTTTGTATTATGCCTTGCTTTGTCCTGTCACCACCATAGCCTTCTTCCTTTCCCCAGACATAGAAAACCCATTGCAGCCCTCCTGAAACACAAATGGCTGAAAATCCATCCATTCATTCATTCACTAACCTTTTATTTAATGCCTATTGTGTACATAACCATACACCAGGCATTGGGGGATCCTGGGAAGAGAGGCAGGAAAGTTATCTTGCATTTCAAAGATATAAAATGTTGTGGGAAGATGAAAACAATCAAATGACTTAAATGTTGATGATTAATGCTTCTTTGATGAGTCAGTTTTCTTTTAGTTTGATTAATTATTTTAAATGATTTAATTAGTTTTAGTCATTAAGCACCGGTGATTGTAGTATGGAGGCAGACAGCACAGTGGATAGAGTCAGGAAGATCTGAGGTCAAATCTACCCTCAGACACCTACTAGCCGTGTGACTTTACACAAGTCACTTTATTTCTGCTCGTCTCAGTTCTGTCAACTGCATAATGGGTTTAATAATATCACCTACCTTATAGGACTGCTCTGAGGCTCAAATGAGATAGTATTTGTGAAAAGTATTTATCACAGTGCCCAGCACTTAGTATGTAAATGTTTGTTCTCTTCCCTTGTTCTTTAAGTTTTCATGGAAGAAGATATCAGATGTCTTCTTTCCTGTGAAGAAGAGGGAGATTCTCTCATAAACAGGCAAAAGATTGGACATAACTATTGGCTCCATCTATTCTTAAGAGGATGGAGAATGATAGAGTAGAAAAAATTATGGATTTAGAGTCAGAGAATCTGAGTTGGAATCCAGACTCTGACCTGTATGACATTAGATGAGCCATTTAACCCCTCTGGGCCATAGTTTCCTCATCTGTAAAATTAAAGGGGCTGGTCTATATGACCTCTAAGGTCTCCTTCAACCCATAGATCTTGTTAGAGGGCAAGATAATTGAAATAATATTCTATAACATAACTCAGTTCTTGCTTTTAAAGCCTTCCAGACTATGTTTTCTTTTTTGATGTCTTTTAGAGACACCATCCCACGAAAAACTTTACTTAAGGAAATGAGTAGCAGTCGTACGTTTCTTAGAAACTCTTGAATACTCGGAATCAGTTGACTGTCAATTTTGTGTGAATGTCAATCAGTTGACATTGACCTTGTGACCTTGGGCAAGTCACTTAACTCATTTGTTTCTCAGTTTCTATATCTCTAAAGTGAAAAGCCCTCTAATGCTGCCTGCCTTCTCCCCCAGTCCTGTGGACCTATAAGTGATTTGTTCATCATCATACAGCAAGCTGTTAGAACCTGGCACTCCCATCCCTCTGTATTCCTCATGATCAGTCTGGTAACTTCATGTAAGGCCCCAAACTTGCATTATATTTCAAATTATTCCCACCTCCACTTTATTTTGTCAAATCTGCTATTCTCTTTAAATATGCTCAGAATTAAACTAAACCTCTTTCCCCCAAGATATTTTCCATAATGACTAAGGATTATCTTATTATTCTTTTCCCTTTTATCTCCCTGACCTTTAAAGTCAGTTAGCCAGTAAGCTACTTATTAGACATTTATTTTGTACCAAACGCTGTGCTTAAGCTGATGGGGATTAAAAAAAAAAGGGCAACCCCCGCCCCCCAAACAACAACAACAAAAAAAACAACCCACCTATCCCTGCTCTCAAGGAGCTCACAATCTTTTTTTTATTTTTATTTTTGCTTTTTTTTTTTTTTTTTTTTTTTGAGGGCAGTTGGGATTAAGTGACTTGCCCAAGGTCCCACGGCTAGTTTTTTGTGTTAAGTGTCTGAGGCCAGATTTGAACTCAGGTACTCCTGACTCCAGGGCCGGTGCTCTATTCACTGCGCCACCTAGCCGCCCCTGGAGCTCACAATCTAATGGGAGAAAAAAACTTTCAGACACCTATGGACAAAGAAGCTAAAGACACTAGAATTAAGGGGGATTGATTAAGTAATCAATTGATTGATTGACTTTACCTTCTATAGGAACTCTTTCCTGTAGATTACTGGATTTCAGCCAGGACTTGAAGGGATCCAGGGAAGTCAAGAGGCAGTGATAAAGAGGGAGAGATTTCCAGGCATGGGGCACAGCCAGGGAAAATGCCCTGAGATGAAAGATGAGTAAGAACAAGAGCAAGCAGGTCAGCCTCCCTGGCTCGCTGAATTTGTGTGGTGGGGGGCAGGAGAATCACTCTACTGTTTGGCAGTGGAAGCAGGGACATGCTGGTGCCCTTTTCAGTCCAGTGTAGATGCCCACCTACACATCCTAGGCTTAGCAACTGGTACACTTAACTTCAGTTAAGCCCATTTTAGGCCCAGCCTTGTGGCTGGGGACGGGAAAGGAAGAAGGCTGATGAAGCAAAAGAAAATCGAGTCTTGTGCTCCTTCCTGCACGCTCCTCTCTTGTTTGGTGCCACGCTATTTGTGGGAGGGATGTGCTGTGTCCCCAGCAGGTTTATGTTTCTTACCTTTCAATTGTTTCTACAATAGATGATGACCAGAAGAGCCAACAGCCCAGCAGTACCAGCGATGGGGATGGGAATCTCAGCTTTGCCCACTTATATGTTCTTGGGCAAATCACTACAAATCCTAGGGTTGTGGTTACTCAGTGTGCGAAATGAGGGAAAATAATAAGGACTAGTTTATTGCTTTGGAAATTATTTCTCCTGTCTCTAGATCTAACACACCTTAAAGTCTCTGACCCAGGAAAATACATATAAAAAATGTCACTTGTGATGCTGCAGAAGAGTGAATAAAGAAGTCTATGAAAGTGTACAGAGCATTTTCCTCTCTAAAACAGTTTAGGGTAGATTGTGCCAGCTTTGTTATATACCCTATTTACAGGCAAAGAACCTGAGAGAGGTGATATTGTAAGCTAGCTCATGAATGAGCTAGGATTCGAACCCTTACCTTCTGATTTTAAGTCTTTATCTGTATTTCTTCGGCATTGTGTTGCCTCTTACCTTCTTGCCCATGCCCCACCCTCCACCACCACTACACAATAAGGATATTTTCCTCACATATTTTTATTCACTTATACTTATTATTATTCCTAAGGATATTTCATATGTCCTTTTAAGAAGCTTTGAGATGAGAAGGTTCATCTCCATGTTTTCCTAAGTAGGCATCGGGATGGAGTAGAGGGCTCAGCCTCCGAGAAAATTTTTTCTTAATGTTGATGAGTCCCATAAATCACCCACTTCAGCCTGAGGTATTCTAATGTCTATCCCAAAGATGTCAGTGTTACAGGAACACAACTCGAAACTGTGGAGGACTAAATTCCATTAATATTCTGGCTATGATCAGCCAAATGTAATTGTCAGCCAACAAGTCAAGGTGCTAGTGAATTTCAGATGACAAACAATGAGAACTGTCCATGGACATTCTTTTGGCTGGCAAACCCATCTGATGTTTTGCAGTTGTGAATATTCTCACTCCAGAAATGTGATTTCTGATGAGTATAGTGATATATAGTGAGCATAGGGTTCCTTCAAGCGTGAGCTTAAAGAATAAAAGGAGGTGAATAATTTGTAGTCTTTTGTTGTGATTACAAAAAACCATTTTGTAAATGTTCTTTGTTGTTGCTATTAGTGGTGGTTTGGGAATTCTTTTTATCCACCCAGCTCTGTGTTGAGTGTGGGCATCTAATTCTGTCGTTGTTTTTTCCTTCCTTCCATGCCCCAGAGCTTGACCATCAGAATTCTTGCCAGTTCCTAATGCTGTGACTAGGCACTGAACTCCTCCCCAGCAGTTGGACAGTTTTTCATGGAATCTTGTTCTTCTCTCCTCTAGGAGAAGAATCCAATGGACCTCTGTATGAAACGAATTCCAATGTAGGATCTGAACTTCCAAGCAGCTCAGAGGTATGCTTTAAATCAGTCACTTCTCCTCTCTTAAACCTCAGAACAGAAGATGAATACAGGGCAGTATTTTTTTTTTCTTTTGAGATGAAGGAGATTTACTGTTTGTAGGCAGTGAGGCCTTTTGATTCCAACCATTTGCTCAGTTTAAACTATGCTTTTTTTTCTCCCAAGCACATTCATCTTTGTGTGATAAATAAAGCAGATAGTATGCTCTGTACAGATCCTAATATTCCATCTTTCCAGGGGCTGTTGGAATGCAGAAGCAAATTAGGAAATGCACTGTGTGCTTTTTGAATTTGATTCAAGGCTTCTCAGGGAGCAAACACAGCCACACTATGACTTGATATAGAAGAAGTCATCCCTGGAATGAAGCTTCCCTGGCAGCTTTATATGTATGTTATTGGCCTTGATAAGAGAAGTCCTGGTTTGGTGGGTTTTTTTGTAACAGAATTTTTAAACCAAGCACCATAAGTTTAGCTTATGAAAATAAATCAATTTGAATATGCATGTTCTCTTTGCTATCTGTTACAAATATGTCTTCTCAAGAGAACAAAGGAGATTAATGATTTGCTTAGCAAAGTATAAGGTCTACTTCCTTCTTTATCTACATAAATATTTGCATATTTACAGCATTGACATGAGGACCTGAGGGAACACTACTGGCTCTTTGGAGTCTATGATTCTTGGCCTGTACTGGGCAATGCAGCTCATAAAAAAGACAAATAGGAAGACAGATGAATAGATATCTACATAGACAGATAGTCAGACAGACAGATAGATAGATAGATGGATAGATAGATAGACAGATAGATAGACCTCATGACCTAATTGCTGTGTTAATAGATTAAAATATATATGTGTGTGTATACATATATATATATATATATATATATATATATATATATACATTAAGGAAAAGTCTTAGGATTCTGGTAGCTAATCTACAATAGGGTTCTTATCTTTGTATGTTGTAGGCTATTTTGGCAGACTGGTGAAACCTATGGATCCCTTCTCTGAATAATGCTCTTAACTGTGTTGCAAAGGAAATCATTTATATTAGAATGCAATCATGCAAAAAAAAAATTTTTTTTGGAGTTCGTGAACACCAGATTAAGAACCGCTGCTATAAAACACAAATGTCCAGTGAAAAAGCCACAAGAGGAAACGAATTTGTTTTGTTGTCGGTCGATTTAGACCTAAAGAGCTGCATTGTCAAAAAGTCATTTGGCTGTGGGAACAATTAAAAAGGTGATTTGTAGTCTCTCCATTCTAGGAACTCTGCACTCAGGTTAGGCACTTTGGGGTGTCCATGTCTAGGAGACAGACCATTGGTCAGAGGCCTTCTTGAGTTCTCTTTTAGCAATGGGATTTCTGAAAGTTTAGTGGACAAAACATTAACTATCAAGACTGAACCCATATAGGTAGAACAAAGTGGAAGGTTGAAAGAGTCTTGTCAGTCATAGCCATAAAGTTATGTTTTATTTAAACTTTATTAAAGTTTAAAACAAGATTGAGATTTCAGCAATGGACAGGAGCAGGATGTTGGTGGTTGGGATTGATGAAGGAGGGCTTCTTATTCAGTTAGGTCTACAGATCAAACACAGTTGGTCATTTCTTATCTCACTTCTGCATCTTTTTTGAATAACTGTGACTATCAAGTTGATAGAATTGCAATCCAAGATATGCAGCCACCTGGATGTCAGCTAATTTTTCATTTTTAAATTATATGTCTTAATGTACTTAAGGATATTTGAAGCTAAAACTTTTGACCATAGGCAGAAGAAAACGTGTGCATATTTTCTCACAAAGAAACTCTTGATGGCTGGATATCCTCTGTCCATTGATATTCTCTCTTGGTTTTCAAAGAGTAGAGGTAGATTAGTATAGTATCCTTTAATATGAGACACAGTTTCTTTTTAAATGAATCAAGTAGAATTTGAAACTTCTTTCATATGGCCTTTCTACCTGTATAATTTTCTATAAGCCCCAAAGCCAGGTGTACAGTTGTATATGTGAAGCGTAGCCACATATGCCCTTGATTGCTGAAACCATGGTACCAGCCCTTGTAGGGGTAGATGTGGTCCTGCTAGGTTAAGACTAATTCTCTGGACTGTTGAACAAAATTCGTTTGTGTTTTGGAGTGCTAGTCAGCATTCAACCCTCTAGTCAGCCACAAAGTCCTCATTAAAAGCTGGAGGCTGAGGATTCATGCTCTGCTCCACATCCAGCCAAGAAGAAATTCCAGGAAAGTTGAATGTGAAATTGGCGACATTTTTTTTTTCCTAAAGAAATAAGAAAGAACTGTCTAGATCACTTGCTTCCAAACCACTTCACTAGATAAGTTGCATTGGTTTTCATTCGTCTCGTTGCCATTTCATTGGTAGAGGTAGATCCAAAGCCTGTTAAAGAATAACCTCATAGATAGAAATCCTAACATTAGCATGTATTTCTACTTAGATCAACAAACTGAAGTTTAAGCTTGTAAACAATTCAACTGTCTGTGATGCCACAAAAGTGTGAGTGAAGAATCTGTGAATTAAATTCATTTTATTCTCTTCGCTGCAAAAGGAGCTCACACTTTAAAGCTTTAAAACTCTCATGAGGATCCATCTTCAGCATTCCCTGTATGATAAAAGATACCATTCTGTACTTGGCATCCATTTCTTACTGGTGATGATTTTATAATGGGATGCCATCTACAATGGCCCTAGGGATGGTTGAGATATATTAAAGGAGCTCACTGGAAAGTATATGGTTATAACCAACTTTGGGATCCCTGTAATATGAATAGGACATAAAAGGTCCGGCTTCAAAGAATGCTATCCTTTAGACTAGCATCTATTTGCCCCTTTGCTTACATTGCAATTGTAGTTGAAGGAGTTGTCTTCTCCTTCCTCCCCACCCCCAGACAACATAGGTATAGCTTTATGGAATTCTTAGAAATTGACCAAATATTAAAGATTCGTCATCATTTTTGGAAGCTCAGTGAAGAAAATTGTCATCAGTGTTTTCCCTAGTCATGGCAGCCTTTCTGCCCATCACTCACCAAACCCAAACTCAATTGAGTTTCACAAATGAAATTACCTTTCATTTTCTGACTATTCAGACTAACTACCTTGTCTCTGTCCTGATTTTATATTTCCTTGGAGGACACCATGCTGTTTCGTACAAGGGATTGTGGGAAGTCAGGAATTATAGACTTGATTGGAATAAATGCAGAGTCTTCCTCTGACTAATGAAGACAAGCATGAGTCTTGAGAGTTATTACCACCAGTGATGTCTGAGTTGTAAAATGCTAGGAAAGATCATAGAATGAAGAAGAAATGCAGAAAAGTCCCCCCTTTCATCTAAGATTACAAGAAGCAGCTCTCAGAGAGATGAAGATAAAGTGCTCTATGTCTCCTTCATCCCCCTAGTAAGTAGCATGAAAAAAAGAGATGACCTAATTTACTTTCACAAACTTGTTTATAGCTTTCCATCGGAAAACAGAAGTAAGTTTTCTTTTCCAAAGTAGGAAGTTGTAAAGTGGCTGTGCGCATATGGCCTGTCTTTGGAATATTCAGAATCCTCCCTTTGAAGTAATTTCAGCCAAACTGTCCACCTTTCTGCAGATGACCTTGCAAACAGCCTCTGCATTTATTCATAAAGCTCATAGAGGAAAGCCACTCCACAGACTTGCTCCTGCCCTTTAAATACAGGTGTGCTAAATTGGCTTGTGTATTTGCACGATCAGGAGTCTTGCTGGTGTAGGACGGCATGACTAGGACATGCCATATCCTTGTTTGATATCCAATACATTTGGGTTCATTAATGGAAATACATTATGTAAGGCCAGTAGGGGTTCTAGAAATTGTATCAAAATTGTTAAAAGCACATTTGGTGAAAAGTAAGGCTTGAAATAGCTTGATTTTATTCTATGCCAGACTACTGATGCACCTACCACCCTTGTCTCTCATCCCTGCTCGTGTAATCCATTGGGGAACCCTAAATAGCCTTGCTAGTTTTGACATGATTATTGTGGGGGAAGGAACTGTGACTGAGGGATGGAGAATGAATATTGCTATATTTTCTTAATAATTATCTTGCAGATCACCTCTTCTCTCCCTTTTCAGTGTTGGTAATTTCTCTTTGTGCCATAATTTGCTGGATTCCTGCTGGAAACTCAGCTTATCTTACACCTCACTACATTTGTTGTCTTGCTGAGGTGTGTTTTGACAACTTCGCATAGTAATTGGCCTGCCCATAGTACCACTCATTTGTCAGTTTCAAAAGCAGCTTTGCCCTGGGATCAGCTTAATCATATAAAGAGACTTTTCTGAGGTAAAAGCAAGTTTGCAAGTCTTGGCTAGAGCTCACATTTTCCTACCCTGAGTGCTCCTTGTTTTTTTAGCACCATGCTATGTACACCCCCTAAGAGAAACCACCCAAAGCTATTTGCATGAGTTTTGAGTGCCCCATATTATGTGCATGCTGGAACCAGCCATACTAGATCACAACTTCTGTCATTCACATACACTGGAAGAGGTCTTAAGTATTCTTCACTCTCTAAATTGGCATTGAGTATGTGTGTGTTTACATATGTATATACACACATACATATGTACACATGTCAGTATATGCATATAATTCATTGTGATGTTAAACCACAACCAAAAAATAAATTTTGAGAAGTCAATTAAAGCCTCTTTCAAGGTATTCATCTTAATCATTTCACATAGACTTGTTGGAAACAAAGATGATGAAGCAGTTAATTCTTGTTTTTCACTGAAGGTTCTAGCTCAGGGTGTTCTAGAAAAAAACAAAAGGCTCTATCCCCACCCTTGAGCTTCTTTGTTTTTCTCTATGTATCCTATGAATTATTTTTGTTGTTAAAATAAAGCTTCCCACTGCCTTTGCATCATCACTAACAGCATATATCTCTCCCATGATGCTACTGGCAGGGTCTAAGCAGCACTGAGACTACCTTGCTCATCTCTGATCATCAAGGGGTAAGCAGCTACCAGCAGTCACACCTCCATGCATGAATATGAATGTGGTGTCTTCTAGTGGATGGTGACAGTCTCTTGTCCACTGCACAAATATTTTCCAGTTCCTCATATGTGATATTCAGGTGTGTATGAAATCATCTGAAAGAGTTCCTTGGTTTAAAGGAATGAATCACATAGGATTCAGTGAGTTTAAATCTGGGTCTTTGTCTTACCCAACTATGGTACATCTGATGATACAACAAATGGGTGATGGCCTTGAGGATATAGGAGAGTGGGGGGGGGGGAAAGCCTGGTTGCTTTAGAAATCCATTTGGAATATCAACGGAGAGAACTGGAAAGTTTTTGGTTTTACACTAGTCAGCTGGTGACAGACTATGTTTGGAAAGGGTTGGTGTGCTTTCAATTTTGACTCTTATTAACATAGATGATGATTAAATTCTTACTAATATACTGATCTTCTGGGCTTGATATGGTGAAAATGTCAATTTAACTGTATTTTAAGGATTTGTGATTCGATTGGTGGGGGTACCTTTTCCACCAAAGTGATTTATCACAACCCTTCAATGATCTATTCTTTGAGAGTTGAACCTTGTCGATATTTTGAATGTCATGTTGAAGAATGTATTGGCGGTACTTTTCATATTTCATGCATGGCATATTTTCTATTACCATAGCCTGTAAGAAAATGATGTCATTTTGATTGCACAATGATGGCCATCTTTTCTGTGGTACAATATATGTGTTTATTTTTTTAGATGGACTTTGGTGCTTCTCTGTAACTGACTATAATCCATGAGCTAAAAGATTTAGTGGTTCTACTATTTTATTTCCTTAAGTTCATTATTAGTGGCTTTCCACAAGTGGGGAATAAACTTTAAGATATTTTGAAGTATTATTTGAAATGTATTTTAGAATGTTTAAAAAAATTATGTATGAAGAATATGTGGTTCCATTCTACTTAAATGTTGTCAGAAATTTTGTACTATTTTAAAAGAAATATAACCTAGTTTATTTGATAATTTATAAATATTGTAACTTACAAACATGTTTCATATGCATGTACATAACAATGAAAACTGGGGGGAAACAAGTCAGGATACAACTGAAAAAAATAGGATCCAGTGATTTGTGTGTGTGTATGTGTGTGTGTGTGTGTACACGAATGTGTGCATGTGTGTGTGCGTGTGTGTATGTAAATCATATGTAATCATTTTCTGCTGACATCCTGCTTGGTCTGCAAAGCAGTATGGTGTAGGAGTTAGAGAACTGTCTTTAGTCTAGATTTGAGTTTAAGCTTTATGACACAAAAGTTGTTTGATCATGGCTAAGTCAGTTTCCCATTCAGTGCCTCAGGTGGTCCTCTAAGACAAATCCCTGATGAGCTACATGGGTGGAGGAATTTCTTGTCTATCCCAAATGAAATCATAAATCTGGAACAAAACAAAACAAAAAAACCCTTTTTTTTTCACAGATACATTTAATACTAAACTTTCTCAGCATGTAAATACAGTTTTATAAGATCCAAGAGTCAAACACATGGCTAGTGGTCTTGTAACTAGGTGTAATAGTCTTGGAATGAAGAAACAAACACTGATTGAATTAAAGGTAGCATTCTTCTGGAGGAATGAAGGGAGTGAGTCTTTTGGTTTATTCTCCCTTCATTCCATAACACTCCTTGGTTGCTAGTAAAAGGGAATATGGTGGTCAAACTGAATCATCCATCATGGGCAAAAAGGAGCTGATTCATTGTTGACCTAGTCAATGGTCTTTTTTTTTTTCTTTTTCTTGTACTTTTCCTTTTCCTTTTCCTTCTCCTTTCCCAGGCCTCTCCTCTGCTGATTTCCAGGGTGCCTTAATATGTAAACCTCTCAGGGTCCCTCACAGTGCCAGGGATGTCCCTCCATGATCCCTTGGCTTTATAAAGGAAGCTTAACTTCAAGGCAGCTTCCATTGGATCTGGCATCAAGTCAGATCATTTGTGTATCTCCAAATGATTGGAAAAGTAGGGCTGTAGGTAACAAGGCAAAGCTCTTTCTTCCAACTAGATGCTAGCATTTTTCCTCTAATTAGTATTATGTAGGGTAGTCCTGAAGGATTTCAGAATGACAAAAGTTCAGGAATGGAAGAAACTTCATTGGTCATCTCTACCCCACCCTAACTGGACTCAGTGTCTCTTCTATAACATACCAGCCAAGTAGCCATCTAGTTTCTATTTGAAGGGGACCCCAGTAAGGAGGACTTTCCAGTAAGGGGAACCCCATCAATTTTCTTGCACCAACTAGTATTTGCATAGGACTTTAAGGATTTCAGAATTCTTTCTTTACAAGGCCAGTGCTGTGTCTGTTATGCCGTATCATGCCTCAAGATTATTTGGTTTTGGATGCAGGTTTTTCTTCATTTTTACCATGTTTTGAGTTTTATTACCTGAAAGTTTGCATTCTGCTATTTGACAATGGAACAAATGTTGTCAACATATTGGAACATGTGACTTTCTAGAAGTTATTCAATATAAAAAGTTGATAATGAGTTTGTATTATAGAAGTTGATAGGAATTGTTTAGGTAGTCTTGATTTTAGTGGAAAGCTCGGTTATTAATTTCAGATATACAAAGCATTTTTACAAATGATTTCTGCTGTCAAGCCTCAGCTAGCCGTAATAGCTCTGAAAATAACGTACATCTAGTATTTTAGGCTTGCCAAGCACTTTACATACATTATTTCATTTGGTTCTTAACGACCACCCTGTGAGATTAAAGCACACCAGATATTATACTACCCATTTTACTGATAAGAAAACTAAAGCTGAGACTTGATCAGTCAGATAACTAGTGAGTAACTCAGGTGGGTTTTAAACCCAGGTCCTTCTAATTATAACAACTGATCATATTAATTAAAAGAAACAGCTAGGTAACAACTACCTGTTGTAATGGGTAGAATACTGGACCTGGAATCAGGAAGACCTGAGTTCAAATCCACCTTCAGATATTTACTAGCTGTATGACTCTGGGCAAGTCACTTAATGCCAGTTTGCCTTAATCTGCCAGAGAAGGAAACGGCAAACCAATCTGGTATCTTTGCCAAGAAAACCCAATGGATACTCTAGGCACATTGTGGTCCATGGTGTAATGAAGAGTCAGACGGGACTGAACAATAACTTCTTTCTGTGTGACCGATAGCGGTCTCCTTGCTATAGGTCAAAGCCTGGTCCTCTGATTGCCTTGATATCAGGAAATCTCATAGGAAGAAACCCATTCTATGAATTCATACCAGCATCTTCTGTCACTTGGAGTCCCAGAAAGTTACCCGAGCACAGAGAAGTTAATTGTTCAAGGTTACACCAACAGTAAATGTCAAAAGCAGGATGTGATGCCAGTTCTTGATCCTAAGGCTGGTTCTATATCTGTTATACCACATTCACTCTCTAGAGCATCTAAGACAACTCCCCTGAGGCAAATGCAGGGGGTTTGTTCATCTCTCACACAATGATCACTGATTTGCTGAGTATCCTTTTGCAAGATACTAATGGAAATTTTCCCAGTGTCATTTTTAGACTCAAGATTTTCTGATATATTACTTAAATAGAGCTAAGAGATGGTTTACAAGTTTAAACGTGATGGAATACCTTTTTATCCTGTTTTTGATGGCCACATTGACAATTGAAGCCTTATAGCACTGAATTATTAATACTGAACAGATGCCACTAGAATAGTTTTCTTTTTATTGACTCTGTGATACATGGAGTCACCAGGAAATGTCTCTGAGTATTGACTGTCAACTACACAGGAAAAAGGAAATGGGAGGGAGGGTTAGAGGGGTAAATAGGCAGTCTCTTCAGTAAGTTCCCTTTATCTTCACTGAGGCCAGGATGAGAAATGGGCTTAATTTATAAGAGATTCAAGTGGCCAAATATCTAGAATCTTTTCAGTGTGGGCATTGTGAGATAATGGAGTATATTACCCAGAAGCTGTGAAATTTACCGGTACAGGGAAAATTTACAACAGGAACTCTCTCTCTCTCTCTCTCTCTCTCTCTCTCTCTCTCTGTCTCTGTCTCTCTTTCTCTCTCTTTCTCTCTTTCTCTCTCTCTCTCTCTCTCTCTCTCTCTCTCTCTCTGTCTCTCTCTCCCTCTCTTTCTCCCTCTCTCTCTCCCTCTCCCTCTCCCTCTCCTTCTCCCTCTCCTTCTCCCTCTCCCTGTCTCCCCCCTCTCCTTCTCCTTTTCCCTCTCCTCTCTCCTTCCCTCCCTCCTTCACTCTCCCTTCCTCCCTCTCTCCCTCTCTCCCCCCCACACCATGATATCCATGCACAGGGAT
>CM053601.1:160766364-160815500 GCA_028646575.1 Pseudocheirus occidentalis
CTCTCTCTGTCTCTCTCTCCCTCTCTTTCTCCCTCTCTCTCTCCCTCTCCCTCTCCCTCTCCTTCTCCCTCTCCTTCTCCCTCTCCCTGTCTCCCCCCTCTCCTTCTCCTTTTCCCTCTCCTCTCTCCTTCCCTCCCTCCTTCACTCTCCCTTCCTCCCTCTCTCCCTCTCTCCCCCCCACCCCATGATCTCCATGCACAGGGATGCATACACTCTGATAACTCACCAAGCTTGACTCCTGTTTTGGATTCTATAGTTTATAATTATGTGGATAAAATAAAGTAACATTTTCATTCCCAACAGAGATAGGCAAATTTTATTACTACCCCATAAAACAACTTTTTCAAGAAATTCTGTATGACATGTGTTTAGATTGCCTGATCTGCTGATAGGAAGAACTGGATTCAGTTGATTCAGTTCTTCCTCAGTCCCTCACTAGCTGTGTGTGACATCCTGGGGAAATTCTTTACCTTTCTTTTTTCTTTTTTTTTTTTTGGAGGGCAGTTGGGGTTAAATGACTTGCCCAAGGTCACACGGCTAGTTTTTTGTGTTAAGTGTCTGAGGCCGGATTTGAACTCAGGTACTCCTGACTCCAGGGCCGGTGCTCTATTCACTGCGCCACCTAGCCGCCCCTACCTTTCTGATCCTCAGTTTCCTTTTCTGCAGAATGAGAGGTTTGGACCCAATGGTCTCGAAGTCCTATCATTTCTAAGGCTATCATCTCATGACAGCAAAAAAAGTTACCTCTCTCCTCCCTTTTTCAGCAGGATTTCCTTCCATTCTTTTGAACTTTTGTTTAAAAATTCTTTATTTAATTTAATTAAATAAGATTGCATCCATTTAAAAGATTTTGCTCTTTGCTCTATTGTATGTACTAAAAGCATAAGAAAATAATTGCAACTCATTTAATTAATAAAGTCATTTAACCTTTAGTCCTCCAACATAGACAGCTCTCTAACCTGTATTCCTCATAAAAGCCTATCATGGCCCTGAATCTTCTTCCAAAAATGAGACAAAAGTGCAGTATTTTTCTTTCTGGAGAGATGCATTCAGCCCCTGGGCAATGCTAATGCCCACTCTAATGGGTGGGACAAAGAACACCTTTAAGGCAACAGAGCAGGCTGAATGGGGCAATTCAGTGTGGAGAAGGTGGCTATCTGCCTTGGAAGAAGGCGTTCCCTCATTCAGGATTTTACTTTACTAATGAATTCCCAGGTCACATCCTTCTCTAATTTTTTTTTAACCCTCAGGTGCATGAATGATCAGGAAAAGGTAATTTATACAGTCATGAGAATATGAAAATCAACTTGGTAAACTCTTGACAGGAAGAAATTTTGATTGAATCACAACCTGCGCCCAAATCCAGTGAATGGAATAGAAAGGTGAACCACTTTGGATGACATACCCTGTGTAACTTCTGTCAGCTTGTTTCTTAGACTTCTAGCAGTAGAGAGCAGGCTTTGGAATCAGGAAGACTTATCTTCCTGAGCTAGAATCCGGCCTCAGACATTTACTAGCTGTGTGACCTTGGACAATTTATTTAACCTTGTTTGCCTCAGTTTCCTCATCTGTAAAATGAGCTGGAGAAGGAAATATTGCAAATCCCTCTACTATCTTTGCCATAAAGCCCTAAACGGGTTCACAGAGTCAAGCATGACTGAACAACAGAATTCTTAGAGTTCTGCTATATGCTTAATTGGAAACTCCAACCTTGCTGTGTTGGAGGATACTGGTGTGGTTTCTTACATCCAGGAATGTATGCTCAGTCAGGGAAGGCATATTTGGGGCTCTGAATTGCCCAGTTTAGCATATATATTAAATTCTAAATAAATAATTAATAAATGTAAAAAAATAAATAGCACGTATATAAAATATATTAAAGATAATTCTTTGTTCCAGACATTAGAATAAACATTAGCACTGCCTACGTCCTTGACTGTATCTTTCCAGAATTCAAACTGTGGCACCTTCACTTTATTTCTGGAAGTAAGGAAAACATGTTGGACCATGACAGGTTTTCATGTTGAATACATCATTTGTAACTTGCAGAGGAGGAAAGGAGGATATTCCATAGCATATGTATATGCTCCAGTGAAAAACAGAATGAATGGATGCTTTTGACCATTTATATATTCAAATAAATTTCATCTTTCTCTGCTTTGCTTTCAAGGCCTTCTCCACTCTGGCCACCACTCTATATTTCTAGTACTGTTTTATCTGTTGTTTTGGAAGTTATTCTTCCCCAAACATAGTTTGCTATCCTGCCCTTGTCAACAGTAGCTTCCTTATCCCTTATCTTATGATTTTCCTGCTAATATTTCAAAGTCCAGGTCCAATGCCAACTTCTTCCTCCATGAAACTCTCTCTAACTCAGGACCCCTCAATGATCTGCCTTGGATCTGCCTCCCAGGAATTTTTACTCTAGAGTCTAGGTGATGAAATGACATGCATACAGTTATTATTTTGTTTATTATTACTAATCATGATATGACAGTATCAAGGAAAAGGTTATATGGTTTCTAAGTCAAACAGATAAGAAATTACGGGAATTGAAAGAGCCATGATCCTAGAGTATTCAAGGATGACTTTAGGAAGTGAGACTGAGGCCTAAATAAATGGGGGCTGTTCATTGGAAGGTTCCCACTTATCGTTGCTCAGTTCTTGGGCTTTACTTAACCTCGCTATCTATGGACACAGTACCAGAGGCCCAGTACAGGTTGAGGTGAAAATATTTGAGCATATTATTTCCTGTAGTCAGAGATTTCTTTCCTTTAAACTGCCTTGGGAAGAAAAAGGATATGCCTATGAAGGTATGGATGATTAACTCTCCCAATTCCCTCGGGCAAGTAGTCTAAATTCATTTCGTAGCTACCCCTAACTTTCTTTGCTGGAGAGGTTGGGGGGAGTCCCCTGATTACATCTGTCAAAGATGGCCCCCACACATTGGGGACTGGTTATTGTTTTGCTACCATTCAATTTTTGGTAAGTCAGCCACTTCTTGGCCAATGTAGTCAAGAGAATCTGTGCTGCAAAAGCTTCCCTGTTTTAGACATGGATTTACACATTTAGTAGCTGAGATTCTTCTTCCTGTTTTCATGACAAAGGTGGGGAGACTAGAATTTCAGCAAGCACACTCATCTGGAGGTATCTGTGGATTAATACATTCAGTTCCAGTCCCTCTGTCTGATCAGTTTGATACTATTGCCCACAAGTTAGATCAGCCCATTCTCTCTTCCGTTTTCAGTGAACCAAGCAATGTTTATTAAGCACCAGGTACTGAACTAATTGCTGTGGAGAGCAGAATCTCCCTTGAAGTCGTTCACATTCTGATCAAGAAGACAATATATAAATAAGTATGTACATACAAGATATATACAGAGTAGCTGGAAGGAGGCTCAGCAGGAAAGCGCTAGCGGTGGGCAGGACAAAGCCTCTGAACTTCAGTTCCTTTAGGATGCTGGAGGACTTGTAGTCCTTAGAAGCCTACATGTTTCTTTCTTTGGATTAGAGTGGGACAGCAAAAGTTGCAATGAGATTTTGCAGTTCTGGACCTAAGAAGGGCCATTTTGGGTATGGAGGCTGTACTCAAGAGATTCCATGGAAATTCTGTCCTAGAATATATTCTTTGGAACATGCTTTAAGTAGGCTATAATGAGAACTCTTTAAGATATGATTTTACGTTTTTACAATATAGCATCTGAAATTTTATGTAACAGATTCAATCCAAGTAACATTGGTACAGCAAGATGTAAAATAGAAAAAGAGATAATCTGGGGTACAGAGTTCTTGAGAAGGTGGGAAAGAAAGGGGAAATTATTTTGACGGGAAAGAGTAATATTTTCATTCTGGAACTGGAGGGAAGGGGGAAGATCAAGGAAAAATAATTTTCAATTTGTGGACATTGAAGAGTTGAAGGCAGCTAAGTGGCACAGTGAATAGAGTGCTGGGCTTAGAATCAGGAAGACCCATTTTCCCGAGTGCAAGTCTAGCCTCAGACACTTACCATATGTGTGACCCTGGGCAAGTCACCTAACTCTTTGCCTCAGTTTTTTCATCTGTAAAACAGGCGAGATAGGAAAATGGCAAACTACTCCATTATTCAGTATCCAGTACAAAGGAAACCTCAAATGGGGTTATGAAGAGCCAGACCCAACTGAAACAACTCAACAACAACAACAATGAAGGGTTTAAGAACCAATGAGTGGTGAGGAAGGGGAGTTAATGAGTGTGGAGTATCCTTTCTAAGAGTTTGGGAGTAAGGAAGATAAGTTTGAGTATATGTGTAGAGAGGCAGAGGTTGGGGAGAGTTAAGGAATTCATAGTTAGGACTAACTGATCAAAAGAATGCAATGGTTTGAAAGCAGAGATGTCAAACATAAGACCTGTTGAGCCAGTTTAAAATGTAATTGGGAAATATTTCTCAAGATAAGTTAAAATACGGTAGAACGCAGAGAACATTAACATGCGGGTTTCTGAGTCAGTATGTGTATGGTTTAGTGGATTCTGCTTTTACTAGGATGACCCCAACCTCAAGGCGAAATGGATCCCCAAAGTATTCCTACTCAATGCAAACTGACTTGGCTTTGCACCCCTGAATACCCTCACAATAGCTGCATGAGATGCTGCCATGGTTATAACCTATTGTTTTTTTTTTCCTTAACTGCTTGGTCGTGAATTTATGGAAGTATTTCGGATTAAATATGTAACTCACAAGTATCAGCAAGGAGACCGTGGAAAGCCAGAAAGGTCCAAAGAGGAGTGCTCTTGGAATGTCTTGATCCTTGTGGGGGGTGGGCAGTATTTGCTAATTCTCTGTCGGTTGCTCCACAGACAGCAAAGAGATTTAACCTGTTCCTGAGGCGGCGTCTCATGGTAATCCAGTGTTGTTTTTACACGGCTCGCAGTTTGGATGGCTGCAGTGAAAACCTGCTTTCCTGGGTGGCAGTTCTGTTAGCTCGGCACTTCCCCTCCCTAAATCAACCCTGTTAGATCTGAGTAATTCCCTTCACCCATTTCCTAGGCCACAGCCTACTAAAGCCTTAGAGGCGTTATCCTAGATGTTTGCACAAGGGCAGATATGTCTGTTTTTCCAGAATCAGAGACCACATTGTGGCTATTTTGTGACCAGGCCACTTTGCTAATATTTTGCCAAACTGAAAATATCTGAGTGTCAAAAAGGACCTGAAATATAGCCATGATAGCCATATCACTTGTAATAAAGATCCCATCTGTTAGGCTTTGTTCATACCTGCCTGTAATGCAGTGTCTTTCCTACCTGGCCTCAGCAATCATTTGTGACCAGGCATAAGACAAGGCCCTTCTCCCATGCACAGGAGAATCAATTCCCAGTCTTCCCCTCCTGCCCCACCAACATGTTATCTGTGCTAGGACAGGCCTCCTAAGTATAGTCAGTACAATTTCTCCCTGGCAACCAAGTTCAGTTGAAGACACATCTGCCTGTGTCCTCAGTCACAAAAACATAGTATAGTTATCAAAAAACCATCAGTCAAATAGAAGATGATATTTTGGTCATATCAGGACAATTGTAGTCACCATGTAGGCATATTTTCCAGTTTGGGGAAGTCTAAATGTCCTGACTTGACTGGGCATGATATAAGTTACATAAATAAGACATATAGTTCAGATGCTTATGAAATGAGCATGATGATTTAGTGGGGGGAAAAAAAATCCCTGGTTTTGGAATCAGGAGCTGGGTTATAATCCCAGCCCTGTCCCTTACAACCTGTGTGAAGGTAGGTTAGTTTTTTCACTTATCTGGGCCTCAGTAAAATTATAAGCTTGGACTAGATAACCCCTAAGGGGTCTTTCCATTCTCTATCTATGATCCAAGGATGACAATTCCACCCATTTCATCTGCCAGGTACCTGAGTACACATTTGTCCAAATGGTTTGGTATTACTGGGCCATAGATTCTGCTCCCCTTTTATAATGCGGCAAGATATGTCAGATCAAGCCCAACAGCCTTTGCCAACTGTGTGAACCCCTTACTAGAGAAGGGAAACCCATAGTCACACTGCCTGGCACTGCTATTTTGCAGTGCTCTTAATGCTTTCAAAGGGAAGGAAGTGATGAGTTCATGCCACAAGTGAAACTTAATCCTGTTGGTTCTCTTATCACCCAGGAGAACCGAGCACTTTGGGCATCAGCCTGGGATAGGTTTTTGCTTACTTGAGCCCTCTTTTTGGGAAGTGAGCCTGCTTAGGTAGGAGTGCATGGAGGCATCCTGGCAGTTAGTGCTCCTGATAGGGCTGCCTGCTTTTCAGAAATTAACTGCGCCTTCCTTTAGTGGTCTGCTTTAAAAACCACCAGAACAACTTTAAAAAAATACTTAAATGAAGAAATTCCAGTACCTTAAAAAAAATAATAATTGGACCAAAGGCTATTCCTAACCCCCTCCCCTCCTTTTTTTAAATTGTGAAACTCTTATCTGGCTTTGGTTAATCTTAACTAGCATAGAGCCTGGCTTGATTTTATCTGACAAACAGTGGAATCAGTCTTTGGGATATAAAATATAATCACTTTGAAACCAGGGACTGTTGTGTTTTTGTCTTTGTAATATGGGTGCCTTGGATATGATAGGTGCTTTGTAAATGCTTTTATAATCGAATACTGTAGAGGGAAGCTAACGAGCTCCTTGCTATTTCTGCATTTCATTCTACATGTAAACATGTATTTGGTTCACCTTTCCATATACATGCAGCATTTGGGTTGTGTGTGCATGTCACTCACATGTCTAGCTTTCTTTCCCATCAGATTCCCCCGTATGTGTGTGTGTGTGTGTGTGTGTGAGTGAGTGTGAGAGAGAGGCAGAGGCAGAGGCAAAGAGGCAGACAAAGAGAGAGGGAGAGAAAAGAATCAAAGAAGAGAAGAGAGATGTAGAGCATGGGGAAGGGAGAGAAGGGAAGAAGGGAAAGAGGGACAGAGACAGAGTTAGAGAAGGAAAGGGGGGAGATAGAGGAAGAGAGGGAAAGAAGGAAAGAGGAAGGGAGGAGAGATGGGGAGAGAGAGAGAGAGAGAGAGAGAGAGAGAGAGAGAGAGAGAGAAAGAGAGAAAGAGAGAAAATGAGAACTAATCACTTCTGTTGGTCTTGAGCTACCACTTTGAGTGTGGGCCAGGAACCACCAATTAAACCTTAGGCCTTGGCCTTCCTTTCCCTTTCTCATATGCTGGAGACAACCTCTGTTAATGGTGCACCCTTTCTGTCTTCCACAGTTTGACAAGCGCCAGCAAAGCAAGGATTCTATTTTCTTCTGTGATGGCATACGGCGGATCGATTATGTACTTTCCTATATTGATGATACAAAGCAGGACGGTGACAAAAAGATGGTAAGTAATAGAAGAGTAATGAAACTGGAATGGATGAAAAAAAGAAGAGCAAACCATGACTTGTTCTAGGCAAGTTTGTATGGGACGAGTGGTCTTTATTTTTTATTCTTTTCTTCTTCCTCCTCCTTCCTCCTCCTCTTCTTCCTCCACCACCAATTCTTACTCCTCCTCCCTCTTCATCTTCTCTTAAATCTTATTTTGGTTGATACCTTTTGTTGTTACATTACTTTTATTTGCAAATATAATCCTTCCCTAGCGATCCATTCCTTGGAATAAAGTGAAGTCAATTAGTGTTAATTAATTTCCTACCATGTGCCAGGTATTGTGCTGAATGCCTCAGATAAAAAGAAAGAGGAAAACAGGCCCTGCCTTCAGAGAGCTTACAATCTAATAGTGGAGACATGTCAATAACTATGTACAAACAAGACAGACACAGGGTAAAATGGTAACAAATATTTAGAAAATCATTCACTAGAATCAGGCATGTCTGGGAGTGTATGAAATATTACACCCCTATGGTCTTTCACCTTTTCAAAGAAAAGCAGGAGAGAAATTTTCTCAATTCCTCTCTGGGGCCAGTTTTGGCCATTTTACTTACATACAATTAAAAAGTGTTTTTTCAACTTTTCCGTAGGTTGGAAGTCCTGTGGGGCAGTTTGGCTCTGGATAGCTAAGGTTAAGACATTTTTGGCTTGTTCAGAAAGATTTCAGACTGCCAGTTGGTAGGTTAGTTAGGTAGTCATCACCCCTATTTGGGAGTTCCCCCTAGAATAGAGATCACAACCTAGTCATTCCTGCCTATTCTGTATAGTTTTCATCTGTGTCTTCCAGGAAGTTTGCCACAGGGTAGGAGACAAAGGTAGATGGGGAAAAGTCTTTTTATATATATTTTTTAAAAAGTAGGGGACAGCTAGGTGGTACAATGGATAGACCACCAACCCTGGAGTCAGGAGGACATGAGTTCAAATCTGGGCTCAGACTTCGACACTTAGTAGTTGCGTGACCCTGGGCAAGTCACTTAACCCTGATTGCCTCACATACCCCACCCCCCAAAAATGGCTTATTTTGCATATTACCTAAAAATTTGTTCTATCCCAACATAATGGTCACTGTTTTGATGCTCTCTTAATGTTGACATCAATGAAAGGGCTGCTTTCCCTGATGCTCTATTAGGTTGGAGGTGACCTTAAGGTCTCAACATCTATGACAGTGGGGTACAAACTCTGGCAGGACTTTAAAGTGAGAGAGCTTTAGGGTTAGCTCAGTGATGGCTGATTGCAGCCCAGTTCATTTTCAAGTTAGTAATCACTGGGCAGCAGGTGATGAATTCAACCAGAACACCTCCTGACAATAGAAATTATAATCTGTGTTGGTGGAATCAATAGCCTGAAATATTGAGGTGTCCATTCTGATCATGGCCATTTAGAGGTTGGTATATATATAGGTACATATCCACATACCCTCAGTAACTGGATTATCATGAAATAATGTTATCGAGCTAACCAAATTCACAGGTTTTTAAAAAAATTATAATACAGGTAGCATAGTGGATAGGATGTTGACTCTGGAGTCAGGAGGACCTGAATTCAAATCCAGCCTCACACAGTCAAGTCACTTAACCCCAACTGCCTCCAAAGGAAAAAAAAATCTCAATACAAAAATGAATTGGCTTTGTGGCTTAGGAAGTCATTTCATGTCTCTGAGATTCAGTTGATTTATTTGTAAAAAGAGGAGGTTGTAGTAGGTGATCTCTAAGCATCCCTCTTGGTTCCAAACTGAGTCCAGTTTAATGAAAATATTAAGAGACGAAGGGTGAATTTCTTCATGTAAATTTTGGTTATTGGTGTTACTTTAGGGAACCCATTGTTAATGTTCCACTTATATTCAGCCCTTGTGTCAGTGCCTTTATTCAATACATGGATTCTCTTCTTTTAAAACAGAATGAATTCAAATCCTATACAGGTACACCTTAGGGACTAAACTAATGGGAAGGCCATTTTGGGGGGAGAAATGATGAGAATGAGGAAGAATAAATGCTATCTGAGCTCCAAGGAAGGCTCAATTTGCATAATATATTTTTATCTAAAGAGTTGCTTGAGTGTAATAATTTGCTTTCCTTTCTGTGGGCTTGGAATTAAAATTGTCATTTTCTTATTTTCTTTCTCTGTCCACAATTGAAAGAGCACTGGATCTGCACATAGAACACCTGGGTTCCTATTCCCACCTACTTAATCCTTGTGTGTTACCCTGGGCACCTCACTCAGCCACCCTGGGCTTCATTTTCCTTATCTATAAAATGCAAAGGTATATTAGATTACCTCTCAAGATCACTTCCAGCTCTCACCCTCGGATTAAATTAATTGAATTTGTTTTCCTTAGTGGGACCTTTGGAACCAGGGCTCATTATGTCTTGTATTCTCCATTTGTAATGGAAGTGTATGTGATGGACAAGGCATGCAGTGACTTGAAGAATAATATTTGAAGTGTGTAGGCCTTGTATTATGCAATCATAGGATCAAAGATTTAGTCCTGGAAGGGATCTAGCAATTGATTACATTCTCACCCTCTACCCCTTCATTTTATCGAGAAGGAAACTGAGATCCAGAAAGATTAACTTCCCCGAATAAGATCTACGATGGGTTTCCAACCCAGTTCTGTCCCTTGTATCCTAATGACTTGCCTTTTGGTTTTTCTGCCCTGGCAATAAAATGAATTTTTGTTGTTTTTGGGAGTGGGGATCATCCTAGGGTTTAAAGGTAGAAGGGGCCTCAGAGATCAGAGAATTTGATTCCTTGGTGATGAAGAAAACTGACATCCAGATGAGTTAAGTGATTTTTCCCACCTTTCCCAGGAGCTAGGTTTTGAATTCAGGGTCTTTGGCTCCAAGTCCAATATTCTTTCTGTTGCTTCCATACATCCTTTCCTTTATCTTAACTGCTGTGAAGGCATATCATCTCACTGCTCTTGTTTTATGCATTGTATGTATTATGGGCTTGCTTTTAAAACCCATGAAGAAGGAGATTCTATTTGGAGTAAAGAGCTTGGTCACCTCACTGGTGAGACCTCCATAAACATTAATCAGCTGGAAGTACAACCTACCATTAATGGTTAACCTAGCCTAGTAATGACGGATGCCAAGAGCAGTGTGAGTCGGTTTTTCACGTTCCTCGTACTCTCTCTGTTTTTGCAATGTAATGTTACTCTGGTGACTGCAAACCAATATTTTTCCATGATGAAAATCACCTTGGCATTAGAGCTGGAGAGACTGAGTGATTTTGTGTTGATTTAAGAATTTGGATCAGAGCCAGAAGGAAAAAATTAGCAGGGTAATCGGACAATTGTCCTTCCCCTTCTCCTCATGTCAAGGATGACCTAGGTTACCAATGTGTTAATATAGTGTTACTTCCTACTCTCTTATGTGGCCTTCCTCATTCGAAGAGCATGCTTTATAGTATGGATCTCTTTCCCATACAAGATGCTCTACTCCAGAAATGGGGAGAAAGTAGAGTCCTTAATGTTTATTCCCTTAGAGGCAGTTAAGTGGCACTGTGAATTAAGCACTGAGCCTGGAGTCAGGAAAACCTGAGTTTAAATCCTAATTCAGACACATATTAACTGTGTGACCCTAGTTTTTGTCTGCCTTGGTTTCCTCAACTATAAACTGGGATAATCCTAGCACCTACCTCAAAGAATTGTTGGGAGATTCGAAGAAGAAAATATTTATTTTTCAAGCATTTAGCATAATGTCCAGCATATAGTAGGCACTTACTAAATGCTTGTTTTCTTCCTTCCTTCACTACTTATGCATCCATGAAATCATGGATCTTTTAATAGCTTGTGTGTTTCCATAAATTTTTATTAACTCTAGAATCTATAAGGCTTGCTTACTGTACCTACTTGAATGAATGAATGAATGGAAGAAAAACAATTATTTAAAGTTTCTTCACTGGAAAATAATGTAATAAAAACTGAGCAGCTGAAAGGCATTACACTCTAATAATAAATTAGATAAAATTAATAAATTCTCTTTTTTTTGGAGGGGGGAGGGCAGGGTACTTGGGGTTAAGTTACTTGTCATATGGCTAGTAAGTGTTAAGTGTCTCAGGCCAGATTTGAACTCAGTTCCTCCTGACTCCAGGGCTGGTGCTCTATTCACTGTGCTACCCTCAAAATAATAAATTCTTGATAAAGAAAGTTCTAAAATCTCAGGGGGTAAATCTGATCTACGCTTGGCCAACTGATATTTGTCAGAGCATTTTTTATTAATAAGTTCATCATTTCATTAGATGAGAATGCTTTGTAGCATTTAGGGGTCTTTAGATTCCCAAGGACCAACCTATCCATCAGTCATTCATTATTTCATTTTGCATAAATATCCAGATTTAACTCTGAGAGGTGATATGGTATATTGGGGGGAAAAAACTCACGAAATTTTACAGGTAGTTCTGCTACAGTGCTACACGTGCATTCCCAACAAACATCATGCTATGCAAATGACACAAAGAAAAACCAATTCAGTACATACCAATCATCTGGATTCATCCTGACTCACTTTGGCCCTTCCTGACTAACAGAAAGATTTGGCAGAAGAGAAAGGACTATCTAAATTTAGAAGAGAATGGCAGGAAAACCTTGTTTTTGTTTTTTTTTTTCAGCCAGTACAGTTTTTACCCCAGCACTCTTAAACAGTGGGGAAGTGGGAGGAGTACAGGAAAGACGGATGATTGTTGTACTCTGTTAAGAAATGTAACAACACTTTCACTACTATGAGCCTTATGGTGTGCTCAGAGACATGGTGCAAGGGAGAAATAGCTTGCTGACTTACAGTTGATAGCTTACAACTAGGTCAGCCTAGATGATGGATTGTGATGTGGTAGACACCAGGTATAACCCTTTCAATTTTCAGAAGAGGACATTAAGCTCAGATTGGTTAAGTGACTTTCCCAAGGTCACACAACTAGGTAAATAGAAAGTGTAGGTTTTTTTTTTTTAAAGGAGGAAAAAAAGATGTCAGCTTTGGTACTGAAACAGTCACAGGCATGCTCTGCCTTCTCTGCCTAACTGATTTTCTTTTCCTTTTTTATTTTTTTAAAATCTTCAGTCTTGGCAGTTATGTGATCTAAGAATAGATTCAGTGAAAACATTTCTAATTGTGCTTTTGTAATGACCATTTATGTAGCTCTGGGGAGATACTCCCATGTTTTTTGTTTTTTTTTTCTTTTTAAGCAGCAATGTTGCCTTTTTAGATGAAGAGCCTAGTGACAGAAACCTCACTGCCCACAGAAAGATTGTTTGATTTTGCTCTGGAGATTCGAAGTATCCCTGGCCTTTTCTTTCTTTCTCAAGGGATCTCCTGCTTTTAGAATTCTTGGATTTGACAAGAGATTGGTCGTTCAGTTTCCACATAGTGTTATGGTGGAAGGATTGACTTTTAGAGGCTGTGTGGTGCAGTGGATAGTGAGCTGGCTTTAGAGTCTGAAAGACCTGCATTCAAGTCTCACCTCTGACACGTACTGGTTGTAATGCCCTGGGCAAGTCACTTAACCACTCAGTGCTCTGGACAACTTTTAGCATTGTAGTTGGCAGAGAAGGTGCCAATCTGCAATGGTAGAAGAAATTTCTATTTCTCAGTGTTCCCTATGCTTATTAAATTAAAAACCTAGCCCCTATTCCTTTTAAAATTCAGTTTAATGTGATCAAAAAAATTCTATAATATATAAAAAGCTATAGATTTCAGGAGGTCTGTGACTTAGAGGATCCCCTGCCCCCCAAATATTTGTTTTCATTTGCCTTTGGATTTTGTTTTGTATGTTGAAAAACATTCTGAGAAGACACCCTCCAAGTTGCAACGGATTCCCAAAGGGAATGTACATGACTGAAAAAAAGGTTAAGACTACCTGATCTAGATGAAATAACATTAAAGTATATTGCTATTCTATCATTGTCACTGAAAAATTATATTTTTACACTGTATTGTGTGGCCACTTAAGTGGTTCATGACAGTACCTGGTTAAAAAAAATCCAAATCTAAAGCCAAAATGTTGTATTTGTTACAATGTTATTTCTTCTAATAACTAGCTTTCTGTTCTTCTATCTATCTATATGATATATATGTGTGTATGTTATATGCATGTATATGTATACATACATAATTACAACCAACTACCTCTTAGACTAATCAATCAACAAATTCGAACAACATATCGAGTATATATTTTAGATAACGTACTGAGAAATCAAGACAAAAATGGAATGGTTTCTTTCCTTAGAGTTCATAGTCTATTAGGGAGCAACGTATACGCATGTAAGTATAAATACCTTAAGAATGCTGTTCCTGGGGAACATTTTGAATTGGAAGTGGTGGTAGAGAATATTGAATCTAACCCTCTCATTTTACAAATGTGGAAACTGAGGACCAGAGATGTTAAGTCCTTAACTCAGGACCCCACAGCTAGTATATGTTTGAGACAGGATTTGAACCCAGATCTTTATTACCCTCACTCCTAAGTCCAGCACCCTATCCACTATGCCATGTGGCCTCTCTTTTTTGAAACCTGATATATAAGGCAACATATATATTTAACCTACCACTTTTTTTTAAGTGGTAGGAAAAGTTGATAAAGGATAGCTATCTAAGTTAAACATTAACTCTAATTTTGATTAATAAACAAGTAAGGGTATCAACAGGAGAGCTAAGCTCATGGGAACAATTTATCTTCTGGTGGATAACTGATTTTTTAAAGCATTGGGAGAAGTTCAAACCATTTTTTATTATAGCATTTTAACTTATGCAATGATAAGAATATATTATAAAATTTTATGTAACTCCCTTCCCTGCTTTGGAACAGAGTACATTTAAGGTGTTGGGTTTTGTTTTTTAAATAACATCAACCAATCCTTTACAAGAAGATTTCATGTCATAAACTTCCTAAGCCAACATGGATTACAGTGTGAGATCTTTCATTATAAAATTTGCCCTCTGTAATCATGGATGATGTTTAATCCAACATGTCCATCTTCTTAGCTAATTCCCTTTGACTTCAATTGAGGGAGGGGGTAGGGAGTTGAGTTGAACGTAATTGAGCAAATAACCTTTAGGCTAGTCTGGGGATTGACATTTGTATTGCCTGTGACTTTTCCCATTTCCTTTGCTGTGTGCACTTTATAATCATTTGTTTGACTTGAATTGAATCCCTCTAGTGTCAAATATTTCATCCTAGAAGTGTTTGATAGAGAATGTCAGGATCTGATATTTCTAATCAGTGATTTTGTGTGTGTGTGTATATATGTATGTATCTATACATACATGTGTGTGTATGTATTTGTGTGTGTATATATATGTGTGTGTATACAAGAATCAGAATAAAAAAATCCTATGAGAGAGAGAGAGAGAGAGAGAGAGAGAGAGAGAGAGAGAGAGAGAGAAAGAGAGAATTCAAGTTAACTTTTAAAGACTATTTTAGGCATTGACTAATTTTTAGGTCCAGGCTGTTGAGTATGCTCTAATATAGAGGTCAAAATGGTTTGGGGTTTTTTTGTTTATGTTTACCTACCTGAGATATGATCTTCTACTTGTATATCGTGTAAGGAACAATCAATTCAAAGGAAATATCAGTGTTAAAAAGAAGAGGGGGAAAACCTCTATATCCAATTAAGTTTAGTCCCAAGGTGTTTCAACATTCACAGTCTTTATGTACTGTATTTGCATATTATTGGGCCAACCTGATGCTAATGACATCTCCATGTTGACTGCTTTTGTGTAGGAAAGAAGAAAAGAATTTGAAAATAACCTCATAAAATCTGGTCTGGAATTAGAAACAGAAGACAAAAAGGTAAATATGATGGTTAATGTCCTCACTTAACTTGTTTAGTAAGATTCATCTGAAACAGAACCCAAAATCTGGGTTCCCCCAAAGGCTCAGTTGAGAGTCTTGACTTCCCATCCCAGCCCCTACATTTCTGAGCTGTGTGACCATGGGCAAAGCACCTCTCTTCCCTGGACCTCTTTTCTCACTACAATTGAGAATAATAATTGATTCTGTATTTTTCGGCTTCTTGAGATTTTCCTTAACTACTCTGATCTCTCCGTGGTTCTTGCCTTCAGGGGTATCTATTAAGAAAGATGCAAGAAGAGAGCCATACAATGCAGTCTAGGAACATCTCATTAGAGAGACAGCGGTTCCAGTTTGAGTTAGTGGGGAATGAAGGAAGATTTCATGGAGGAGGTGGTGCTTTAACCTGAGTTTCAATAGCAGATTATCAAGTATTTGTGTAGTATCTGTTATACATTTAGTGCTGTTGGCACTAAGGTTGTTGGAGAAGTGTAAGGTGTTCTCCCCACCTTCAAGACTATTTTTACTTATTTGGAAAGAAGGGCACATACACACAGGATAACTTGAAGAGAGGTAGCTGAGGAAGGAGTGACTTGAAACTATTATCATCAATATAAGTCTTTATTTTCCCAGTGCCAAACATATGGCCCAGAGCTTATTAGATGCTTAATACATATTTAATTAAGTTGCCCAAAATTGTAGCCATAAAACATTTAATAGTAAGAGTTTAAAGTACAATAGCACTTTAACTTTACAATCTGAATCAAACAATTTATCAGCAAATAATTCTTAAGTAATCATTCATTAAGTACACTCCAGTATACTTCAGCAGTATTTCAGATCTTCCCACTATGGGGATGCCCTTTAATAGTGCAAATCTCAAACCCTATGTGTTCATATCCTTCACAATCTTTGACCATGCCTTCAAGTAAAATTTTTGCAAGGATTCATCCAACGTGCAGGGTCTCTTCCTCTAGCCCAAGAGTTCTTACATTTTTTTAATGTCATGGACCCCTTGGTCAGTTTTGTGAAGGTTATAGCCTCTTTCTCAGAATGATGTTTTTAAATGCATAAAATAAAATACTTTGGATTACAAATTAAAATAATTCTATTGAAATACAACTTTCAAAACCATTAAGTTCACATACCCCAGATTAAGAATCCATGCTCTAGACCTCTATGACATGAGCACCAGTGAAGCTCCCAGATATCCATCTGTCTGGGATCCATTGTATTGCCTAGGTGGCTAGCCTACTTCATCTTCCAGTCATATATTTCTTCCTCTTTTACCCCTGAAATTCTTTATTGTAGCTTCCTTCCATTGCCTTTTGGCTGACCTGTAAAATTAATTCCTTGGAATTAAAAACAAATACTGCTTATCTGTGGGGAAGGAGGAAGGGAACAAGCATTTATCAAGTGCCTACTGTGTGCTAGGCATTTTGCTAAGTGCTTTACAAGTTTCCTCTCATTTGATTCTTACCATAACCCTGTTAAGTAGATGTGATCATTATCTGCATATTATAGTGAAGAAAATGAGACAGACTAGTGAAGTACTTTGCCTAGGGACATCATTACTAAGTCTGTGTTTCTTCCTTTTAGGACTCAGAGGATGGCCGAACTTATTTCATCAAGATCCATGCCCCTTGGGAGGTGCTGACCACATATGCAGAGGTGCTGAACATCAAGATGCCCATTCGGCTGAATGACATTCCCCCATCCATGGAGAATCCCTTTGAGTGTATGTTTGGGCCTTTTCGGCTCCCAAAGGAAGTGATGAACCCTGAGCCAGACTACTTCACAGCCCCATTCAGCAAACAGAGGCAGGAGCTCTTCTACATTGAAGATGAGAACACCTTTTTCTCGCCATCAGTGAGAAATAGAATTGTAGGTAGACACATTCTAAACTTCTTTCTTTAAATCTAAATGTTTCCATGAGCATGTACTTGTGTGATAAGGAACTATTGGGCAGTGCTGGGTGGGCATGGATGTGTGTGATATAAGCCTGGACTAGGAAGTACTAGAGTCCAGACTTCTCCATATTTTCTTTGTGTCTAGGAATCAATCCTTTCCACTCCCACCCAATTTAGTATTCTGATGAGTATCAATTAATCATTATGCATTTATTAAGTACCTGCTATATGCCAAGCACTGTGCTAAGCCCTGGGGATACAAAAAGAGGTAAAAGACAGTCCTTAACCTCAAGAAGCTTACAGTCTAATGGGAGAGATAACATGCAAGCATATTATCTATAAGCATCTATGCATCTGTACACATACACACAGAGCAAGATCTTTATATAGGATAAATAAGAGATAATTAAGAGAAGGGAAGCACTGGAATTAAGAGTAGTTGAAGAAGGAAAGGTAAAGTTTTAGTTGGGACTTAAAAGAATCCAGGGCTATCAGTTCAGTCAGAGCAGAGGAGGGAGAATATTGCAGATATAGAAGACAGCCAGAGAAAATGCCCAGAGCCAAGAGATGGGGTGTCTTGTTCATGGGAAAGCCAGGAGGCCAGTGTCATTGGATCAAAGAGTATGTGTCCAGGAGCAAAGTGTAAAAATCCAGGAAAACTCGAGGGGGCTGGGTTATGAAGTTCCAAGCTTGTATTTATTCTTGGAGGCAACAGGAAACCACTGGAGTTTATTGACAAAGTCAGATCTGTGCTTTATGAAAAGCTGCAGGATGGACCAGAGTGGGAAGAGGCTCGAGAAGGGCAGATCCACCAGGAGGTTATTGAAATAATCCAGGAATGAGGTGACAAAGGTCTGTACTAGAGTGGTGGCAGTATCCAAAAAGAGAAGGGAACATATACAAGAGATGTTGCAAAGGTGAAATTCATGAGCCTTGGTAATAGTTAGATAAGGTGGGGTGGGGTGGGGGGAATAGATGGATATCTGGGAGCACTGTTCACTGCCACTAGGTAACAGATCTCTTTGGAGATCTATTCCATAGTGGCCCCCTATGTGGTATGTTGTAGTAGGGACTCCTTTTGGGGGATAAATTGATTGCTAAGATCCATTCCAACTCTAAATATATTTTTTTATTCCATGAAACAATATATTGGTTCAAGAAAATAGTCCCTAATCTCAGATTGTGATACAAATTATGGTTAAGAGAAAGTGATGAGCCCATCTGTCTAGGTTTTTTTTTCTTTTTGATAACAGGGGAGTAATTTCTTGATCTTCACCTTCCCCTGCTTCAAGCCCTCCATTGAAACAGTTAAACAAATTAATTTGACACTGGGGTGTGTAATGGCATATTCCAAATTCTGCACCTCTATACCAAGAGCCAGGAGACATGCCTTTTTTATTTCTTGTCTTCAATCAGTGTTAGTCATAGCATTTAATTGAATTCTCCTAGTTTTTACTATTGTTTACCTTTAGGTGATTACATTCAATACGTGTATTGCTTTTGTGGATCTGTTGTCTTCACTCTATTCATTTATCTATATTCTCTCATGTTTCTCCATTATTTCTTGTAGTGTAATAATATTCCCTAACTCTTATATTCCATTATTTTTCAGCTACTCCCAATTGATGTACCACCTATTTTGTTTTCAATTTTGTTTTGCTATTTCCCAAAGGACTGCTATGAATATTTTGGTAGATATGGGACCTTTCTCTCTGTCCCTCATTGAGGTACATAATCAGTAGTAAAATCTTCAGGTCAAAGGGCATGAAAGGTTAGTGATACAGAATATTTCCTAGGTAACATATAGGCAAGAAGTCCTATCTCCCCACTCTCAAATGTGCAAAGGGAGTAGAGTAGAAGCCACAACTAGAAATGGTACCATGGTACCTGAGGTTCTAAAAAGCTCCCCATTGCTGTGTGCACAGAGCAATGATGCCCAGGCTTTCTTTTCAAGTTTATCTTTGTAGCAAAATGCAAACGTGTGGGTTAAATGGGAGAACCAAAGTGTACTTCTGTGGTTTGGAGTTTGACAGACCCAGAAATACTGGTTGACAATTCATTGTGGCTAGATGTCATGGTGGCCAGGCTCTTGGCCTTCTCAGGAATAGGAAGATTATTTTGAAACCCAAGTAATTGATGCTGCCAGTCAAGTTCAGCTCTGCTCTCTCTGGATGGCACATTAGTGACCTTGGTCTCATGTTCAAATCAGGGGTAGAAGCCATGTTACCAAGTTGGAAATATTTGGCATGCTAACCTAGTGATAGATGGACATCTTGTGCCCAAGGATCAGGGTCCTTCCTAGACCATAAAGCTGGAAAGCATCTAGTCTGACCCCTTCCTTTTACAAGTGAACAGGGTCAGGTCCCAAGAGAAGAAGTGAATTTGTAAGTTTATTTAGGCAGTGAACATGACAGGATCAATGATTCAAAAATGAAAAGAATCTCAGAGGTGAATGATTCCATGCTGCATATCTTACAGATCAGGAAACTGAGGCACTGAAAGGTTAAATGACTTACCTGGTAGCACAATTGAGTTATTGAGATAGGTGTTGAACTCATTTTCCTCATTCCAAGTCTTTGTTCTATCCACTGTATCACTTAGCTGCCTATAATTTGGGCCCCCAGACTTTGAAAGAGAAAAAGACACTCATTTCTGTCTTGAGATAGCACACTCTTTGTTTTTAAGGGGCCAAGAATGCCATCACTTTCTTGCACATGTGTCAGCACAGTGTGTCTCTCCCAGACTGAAAAAACCATCTCCAAAAAGAGCCATCCATTTCCATTGCTAAATGGATGAGGTGATATTTGCTGACAGCATTATTGAGAGAGAGTCAATGCCTGGAACCAAAGTGTGAATCTGAAAATAAAAACTGCCAAATCTCTCACTGCTCTCTGAGCTCTTACTTGAAGAGTCTTGAGTGCTGACTTGGAACTCAGAATGTTTTTGGGGTACAATTGAACAAACATTTATTAAGACCTGGCACCTTTCTAGGCACTGGGGATACAACGATGCAAGAATATGTAATCCTTCCTTTCAAAGGGATTGCAGTCTAATAGATTCTAGACAAGAAAGAGAAGTGAGATTGATGAATCTCTGGGGATACTGGCTCCCCCTTATGTCTTTCCTAACTTTTTTGGGGGGCTGCTCGTATGATTTTTATCAATCCAAGGAACTCCTAGTGTGGATGTTCCCTCTATTGATGCATATTGTCATCTCATATGTAATAACATCTTTGAGTATTGCCTGGAGACATTGAGAGATTAAGAGACCTCTTTATGGTCTTGCAAATACTTTGCATCAGAGGCAGGATTTGAATCAGAGTCTTCTTAATAATAAGGTTGAGTCTCTATCCACTATGACATTGCCACTCTTCAGTTATTTAATACTAGGAGCCCCAAACATAAGTCAATTTTAGGTTAAGATTTCCTCTAATTTGTAGTGAGACAACACCTTTTCTCCTTCTGTGTATACTGATGCAACATACTTGCTCCCAACAATCCCTTTGCCTAAGCATCATGGCTTTATAAATTGTTATTACTGTGTGTGTGTGTGTATGTGCACACATATTTTTAATTTCTAAAGCACTTTAATGTATTTTGTGTCATTTGATTTTTTACCCAAAACCTTTGAGAAGATAGAACAGCTTTTACTATGATTATACCCATTCTAGAGGAAAAAATATGAGTAATTTGCTCAGACCTGCTAGCGTCTTTCAACATCTGACACAATTATGTCCTTGAGAGAACCCCAAAAGCACTGTCAGGGATCTAGCTGTTGCTGCCAGATTCCTCACTGCCAACCCATTTCATCTTCTCTGTGCCCCAAACTTCTGGTAACTTGCAGCATTGTCTTACACACAACTTCCCCAAGAGCACACAAAATACATTGAAACAGGAACATAGACACTGAAGAAAAGCTACCCAGAAGTCTGCCCCAATGCCTCATAATACCACCACAGTGGTACTGTCTCTTCCTCCCTTCCTCTGCATCTTCTTTGCTCTAAGAGAAGGGTATATCAAATGCTGCAAAAACCAGCCCAGAACTTCTGCTTTCCATACTTGTAATCTGCTGTTCATAGATAACCTGAGAGGAGGAAAGAAACTGGTGCAATCCATTGCCCTTGGCAGTCAGTATCTTGTCTTCCTCCTGTTTCAGCTATTCTGGTTTCCTTAGTGTGAAAACAAATCACATAATGACTAGGGTGGCTGGGACTTGAAAGAGACTCTCCTGGCTCCTGGCTGAGAACTATCACTCTACTATACAGCATTCTTTACCCTCTTGACCTGAGGAAGCCAACACATGTAGTCAGGTAGAAAGTTCCAGAGGCTTATTTCAAAAGGAAGAATGAGAAAAAATATGTAATCTGCATTTGAAAAGCCATCCTACATTCCAGAACCTCTCCCAGCCATGCAGCTCACATGAACCACTGTCTCTTATGTCCTGTATGAAAGTAAAGACTGTCCCACTTAGCCCCAGGCTGGAAGATTTCACTGGAAATGAGTCAGAGGGAAGAGGGCCAGGAGTTGAATCACATGCTTACTGAATTTCCCTTGACTGTTTCTCATGGTCTATTCAAGGGACATTTAATGAAATCACAGTCTCAGGTTGCACCTATCCCTAGACCTTTTCATTCTCAGTTTGTAGACCTGAATCATTCAGATGTTCCCAGAAAGACCTATATCTTGGTCAAATACCTTCAGCCACTGTCTTCCACTACTCTCATCTTACCTACCATCCGTCAGCCGAGATCTGGCAAGTGAGAACTCTCTGGGCAGAAGCTTTCCCACAGCCACACCTATGTTCATCTTCTCCCCTCTCAAATTATCTCGGATTCATCAGTGTACACGCCACTTCCTTCCCCCTAGCAGAAGGGAAACTCCTTTAAGACTTTTTTGTTTCCATCTTTTAAATGAGAGCCCAGCAAGTTTTTGTTTTTTTTTCTTTTTGCTGGTATCTTGCAGTGTGATTTCCTTGTTGTAATTCTCTCTAGCCATGCAGGTAGCTAGCCCTCCATGTCTATCCATTCTGTGAAATTCTTATCTACATACTCCCAGAAACTTTTCATGGAGGCCTACCCAACATAGAGCAATGTTTCTAACATCCTTCTGAGCCTGTAGTCATGCTCTTCTTCCCTGTTTTGCCCAGTCACCCAAGTACCAATAAGGCCCAGAAATCTTTCCCTAATGGTATCTCTTTGAAAACCCAAGAGACTTGGCTCTGGAAGGATACTTAGAAATAAGCTATATATTTACGGATTGTAAGCTTCTTGAGTGCAAGGACTGTTTTGTTGTTGTTTGCCTTTGTATTTCTAGAATCTAAGAGCTACTATATAGCAAATAAAGATCCAGTCTTGAAATCAGGAAGACCTGGTTTTATAAACCTGGGCAGGTCAGTTAGGCTTTTTGTGTTGCAGGCATATTGCTAAGACTCTCAGTTGCAGAAGACATGCCGTTCTGTACTGGTAGAGGTTTCCTCACCCAGGACTTTCTTTCCTTAGACCAGTGAAGTCACAGGTCCAATCTAATCTCTATTCCCATGGTGTAGCACAGTGTCAGTACACAGCATGTACTTGATGTTTGATAAATGCCTTCTGATTGGTCGATTACAGGGGCACCAATGGAACATACAGGCTATCTGTCTACAAGTAGTCCACTCACACTACATAGTATCATAGAAGAAAATCTCCTCATGTGGCCCATGTCTTTTTTCTAGCTGTGCTTTTCTTTTAATGGCCGTCCTTCACCTTCATCCTTCTCCTGTGTAATTACTTACATGCATTAGTCATAGAATAACTATTCATTGAAATGAAATCTTTTCTTAAAATGGCCACAAGTATATGAACAAGAAAACACTATGTCTTATTGTATAACCCCAGGTTTATTTGTATGTTATAACATTTCTTCTTCAGGTGGTGATAAGACAGATATTCTGATCAGTCTGTCTCATGTGCATGTGGATCATCTCCATTGCTGGATAATAAACTCAGTAAGCTTGCTGAGTTTCCCCCATTACCTCCACATGCTCCTGGGCTGCTTTTTCCCTCTGTCCAGTTGCTCTGTGCTGAGGGAACATCTGATAATGTCAATAAGCACATGGATCAAATGTACATAGAAAGATAAAGTTGTGTGAAAGATGTCATGTCATGACATTTTCCTGACCTAAAAAGGACGATCCATTCTACTGTTCCAGCCCATTACCATGGCTGATTATGAGAGAACTACCTTGCGTGGTCTTATGAAAGAAATTCAGATGCAAAAAGCATATGGAAAGTTCAAAGTGCTTGACTTTCCTTTCTCTCTCATTGTGCATAAATTTTTCTCCTTTGCCCCAGAGAATATCGGAGTGGAAGGGACCTGAAAGGCCATTGAGTCTAGCCCAGACATGAACAAGAATTCCACTACAACATAGACAATTATTCCCAACAAGTAGATGCCCAGAATTTATTTGAAGACCACTAATGAATTATAACTCTACCTCTCAAGGCAGTTATACTGTCACTTGTTAATCTTAAACGCATCTTATCAATAGTTGGTTTTTTTCCTTTTTGCTTTTATACTGCCTACATTCCCCTTTTCCCCCTCCCCCTTTCCATTTTTAGAAGTTGTGATTGTTAGGCATTTTTCCTTACTCCAAGTATTCACCTGCCTTCCTACAACTTTTCGCCAAGTCCTATTGATTCCGTTCTTGCTCTCTCTCTTTCATTGATAACTTCCTTTTCATTTCTAACCAGGTTCCATTCCTCTAATCTCTTCTCCCTTATGTCTATTTTACACATCAGTGACATGCAATCTTCCTAATGCACAAGTCTGATGATGTTCTGCCTCTGCTTAACCCTTTGAAAAGCTCTCGATGACATTCATGCTGCTTACTTTGGCATTCAAACCTTGCACCACATAATATCACTGTTTTCTATTTTGATCTCACTTTACTCTCCATTATACTGTCACTCAAACTCACTCATGCCTTTGCTAAGCTTCTTTGTTTCTAGGATCTCCCTTATGTCTACATCTTTTAAGAACTAAAATACCCACTCTTGTGAATCTTTCCTCCACCTCCTCGACTGAACAGAAATTATTTTTCCTCACATGACTTATATTATCATCATTGAGAGACAGTGTAGCATGGTGGAAAGAACACTGAACTTGGGATCAGGAGAGATATGTTTGACTCCTACCTCCAACGCTTATTATGGTCAAATTATTTAACTTTGCTAAGCCTCAGTTTTCCTGTTGGTAAAATGGATTTTAAAAATACTTGGAGTACTTCACCTTACCCGGTTGTTGCAATGAATATCTACCATTCATTTATTCATAAAACACTTTTCAAGCTGTAAAATCACATGAAAATATTAGCTGTGTTTTATTTTTCGTTACAGAACCTTGTATATGTCTTGCCATGTCTGTCTCACCTTCCACTCATCTCTATTTCCCTATATCCTGATACTGATTGTGTCCTATGTAGAGTAGGCACTTATAATGTCTTTTGAAGTAAATAAATGGAAACCCTTATCCTTCTCTCCTAGGTTTACTACATTCTCTCAAGATGCCCTTATGGTACAGAAGAAGGAAAGAAAAAATTTGGCATTAAGAGACTGCTATCAAATGGTACCTATACAGCTGCTTACCCACTCCATGATGTAAGTATTGATTTGATTTCAAAACATTTTAAGTCCATTTCTTCTTCTCATTAACGGATCTGGAGAATCTCTACTGGTGATCCTTTAAAAGAAAGGGAGCTTTACTTCTCCCACTCCTGAGCAAATTGCTAACTGGTAACATTTTGAGACTCAGAAAAGGCAAATTGATGTTTTAAAAATGGTTTCTCAGATTTATACATGAAGGTTCTTTCAAGGTCTAAGGATCAAAAATGAGCAAAGCCCCATAGGGAAGAGCATGCTGCTAAGTATAATCCTTGGATGTTTCTATCTAAACCTTACTTAGAAAACCCTGAAGATTCAGTACTAAGGGTATGAAAATAGATCACTTTAGCCTCGGAATTCTTAACCTGGGTTCCGAGAATTTGTCTTTAAAAATGACTTTGATCACTGTATTTTACTATAATTGGTCTCTTGTTTAATCTTATATATTTTATTCACTTAAAAAACATTATTCCAAGAGGAATCTATAGACTTTCCAAGACTAAAGGGGTCTGTGATCCAAAAAAAAGTTTAAGAATTTTTGTTTTAGAGTTAGGGGACTATGGATATGCAGTGGTGCAGAAAGACTTTTCTGATACAGTGTTTAGTTTCATTGAACTTTTTTCCCCCTTCTTTGTCAAAAAGGATTGCTCATTAGGAGAGGGAGACCTGGGGGGCAAATTGAGAAGTGTATGAAGTATAAAAATAATATATAAATAAAAATTGAGTTTTAAAAATTAATTTTTAAAAAAATGAAAACAATATTAGATAAAATTTTCATTTTAAAAAAAGATTAAGAAAACAAAGAAAATAGGTGATTTTCATGGGATCCCTAGATATTTCATTGGCTGTTTTCTTGCTACTTTTATTTTTTTAATGTAAATTTTTGTCTCTTCTATTTTTACATCACTTAGATTTCTCCTTTTTTAACTTCCCCCTCCTTCCTCACAGAGAATAAAACAATGAATTTTTGATTAATAAAAGGAGGAAGAGAAGGGAAAGAAGATGAAAATAATCAATTAAAAAAACCTGAAAATAAGTGTAATGTTTCATAGCTATGGACCTCCCACCTCTGCAGGAAAGGGGAATGGGGAGGTGTCTTATTATATTTCTTCTTCAGAGTCAAACTTATTACTTTGCAAAATCTGCTCTTCATCATTTTCTGGCTGTTGTTTTTTTTTAATTTGTGCTGTTATCATTATGTATCTTGTTTTCTTCACTCTGCTTTCTTCACTTGGCATGCATTCATGTAAGTCTTCTCATACTTTTTTCCTGTTACTTTTAGAGCAGAGATTCTTTGAGTCTGTGATAAAAAAAAACCTGCATTACATATAATTGCTTTGTATTTTAATTTATGTATTTTCTATGTATTATTTCTTTGTTATTATTTACATGTATTTTATAATATATGTATTTTAATTTATGCATTTAATACATGATCCTGATCTAAGGACTTTAGGCTTCACCAGAATGCCAAGGCACACCAGGACACAAACAAAAAAAAGTGTCCCTATTTTCAGGAGACCTGAAAACAAAGATAGAATGTTCTTAAGAATTAGTGCAAATCACTGTTTGCATTAAGAAAAGGCTGAGTTTAGTGGCTATCTCCATCATACCAGGCATTTTCACAATATGCAATGAGCCCGTTCAGAAAGCCCATCCCTGGAAATGCACCTAGCATTCATCCAGTCTAGCAATAGTAGGGAAGAACTGTTCTTCTTATCTCATTTGGAATTTGGAACTCAGTGAAAGGTTTGCTATGATCAGTGACAAACTGAAGATTTACAGATGGCTTCAGAGTAAAAGTGAATACACATCCCCTACATGCTAGTCATTCATCCAGGATTTTTACTTAATGGTCCAACAACTACCCAGGTAAATTTCTCCTTCCTTAATTTTTAAAGGGACTTCAGTGGTGCTTTTGCTTTATAAGTGATACCATGTGTAAGTTTATGGAAGGGGCGGTTAGGTAGCGCAGTGAATAGAGCACCGGCCCTGAAGCCAGGAGTACCTGAGTTCAAATCCGGCCTCAGACACTTAACATACACACACACACAAAAAAAACTTGCCATGTGACCTTGGGCAAGTCACTTAACCCCAACTGCCCTCCCCCCAAAAAAAGTAAGTTTATGGAAAGCAGATAATTCCAGGGAAATGTGGGTGGCTACCTATCTACTCATATTTACAACTGGAGAAAAGCAGGGCCATTACTATGCCCACAAATAGTAAAGCCTATCTATTTTAAGAGTTATTGAGACCATCAGGTCATTTATATTATGGTAGGTATTCTCTGAGATACTTACCAGTTTCAAGTCATAAAGGGAAAAAGTTGGGAAATCAAGGGTCTTCTGTGCAAGCCCAACAGATTTTTCTGATGTGAACGGCATGGGGGATATGATTCAAGATATTTCTTGGTATCAGAGCAAGAGAAGCTGCTCCCAAGACTTGGCTGTGGACCAAAAGCACTAAAGGAATTCCCCATTGACAGTAATGTCTTGGAACAGGCCTGATGTGAATGAGTCAGCCTTTGGGCAACCACAGGATGTGTTTAGGGGCCTTCAATTTAAACCGAGTCATATCCAAACAGGAATTCCTTCTTCAAAAACTCTCATGAATAGAATGGTCTGCCAGCATCTTTTTGAACACCCCACTATACCTTGAGACAGCCCATTCTGATTCTGGACAACTTTAATGACTGAGAACTCTTTCTTTATATTGAGCTGAAAGGTCTCCCTTTGCCGCTGCTGACCATATTGTTAAAAGTTTTGTCCTTGGAGGTAAAGCTTTATCAATCTCCCTCTTCCATATGGCAGTCTTCACATCCTTCCAAGACAGCTATTTATCATGTCTTTCTCTTCCCCTCAGTTTTTCTCTTGGAGGCTGAAAGTCTATTATTCCTTTAAGCCAATTTCCCTGTGGCACTGGTGTCCAGTTTGGAAACATTTTCTTTGTTAATTTCCTTCCTCAAATGTAGTGCCTGGAACAGTTTCCTAAAGCCAAACACTCCAGTTCTGCTGTGGAGACTGTGGAAATACAGTCGTATTTTTGGTACAATGGGGAAGAGAGATGCCTGCTTCATGCATTTAAGAGTTTTCTCATTTAGGGAGGCAGACCCAGAAAGATCAATGAACTTGGAGGCAAGACACATGGGTTCAGATCCCAGCTCCCTTGCTAGCTGGGTGATTCTGGTCAGGTCTCTTTATCTTTCTAAACTTCAGTTCTCTAACCTAGAAAATGGGGGTACTAATATATTATCTACCTTACAAAAGATGATTCAGTTAAAAAATATTGTAACGTTGAAGCAATACAAGGACAAAATCTATGATTATTAAAAGGAAGGGAGCATATCACCTGAATTCATATTTTTATATGCATATATCTAGAACTTTAGAAGACATTCAGAGTGGTGCATAATTGCTGAACAGTATGAGTTGCATACCTCCTGTGGTACAGAACTGTGGCCCAGTTATATGTGGGCAGCGGGTATAGAGTAGAACCATATACTATCAGATATGTTCAATGTGTCTATGCATTTTGATCAACACTTCTATTTTACAGATGAGGGAACTTAGGGAAACAGAGGTTAAGTGACTTGTCCAGAGTCACAGAGCTAGTAAGTATCTGAGGCCATGTTGGAACTCAGATCATCCTGACTCCAGTGAGCCCAGTGCTCCATCCACCTTGATGCCTCAGTTAGATAGACGGGGAGGGTATTCTATTTTCTAGAGACTGTAATTGACACCAAAGCCCTGCTTCATGGAGGGTCAAAGTAGAAGGAATTGACTTTCACCTTGTGTCATTTCAGACTTTGGCAGGGAATTCATTTTAAATGAATAGGTGATTAGAATCTCAAGTAGGAAGTGTTTATGCATCCTCTGCCCCTCACCCTACCTTTGCCCTAGGCATTATGCTGTGGTAATTAGGAGACATTGTCACTTCAATATTGCCTTCTGCTTTGTCTTCTCTCTGTCATGTGAATGACTTCCTGTAGTGCCAATACTGGAAGAAATCGAAGTGTGGCAATGAGCGGTATACCCTCTATACCCAATGGGCTCGCTTCTTGAACTTTTATAAGGAGCAGCCTTTGGATCTGGTCAGGTAAGTTACTTCCATAAACATCACTGGGAATGAAATACCACTTGGCTTTCCTCTTCACTTGGCACTGCTGGGTTAGATCTATTTTTTTTTTAACACTTACAGAAGAAAGAGCATGGCTTCTGGAGTCAGAGGCTCTGGTTTCAAATCCTGCCTCTGATACCTATTATCTGTGTCTGTCCTCGAGCAAGTTACATAGCAAGTCAAATCAATAACTGTGTATAGAGCACTTACTATGTGAGCACTTGCTAAGTTCTGGGTCTGTCAAAAAAGGCAAAAAATAGTCCCTATCTTCAAGTATGTTATATTCAAGTTAAGCTCTTGGCTCTCAGTTTCCTTAACTGTATGTATATATGTATATATATATATATATATATATGTATATATATATATATTTTTTTTTGCTTTTTGGAGGACAATTGGGGTTAAGTGACTTACCCAAAGTCACACGGCTAGTAAGTGTGTCAAGTGTCTGGATTTGAACTCAGGTCCTCCTGAGTTCAGGGTTGGTGCTCTATTCACTGTGCCACCTAACCGCCCCTCCTTAACTGTATATTAAAGGACTTTAAGCTAGATAACTTCCTAGACCCTTACCAACTCTTGGTCTAGGATTATATCTTATAATGGACACTCTTGCTCAGGATTTTCTGGTTTCATCTTGGCTGCCATCTGCTGGTAATTTGGTTCTCCCAAGGTCATTCTTTTTTTTTTTTTTTTTTTTTTTGCTTTTTTTTTGGAGGGCAGTTGGGGTTAAGTGACTTGCCCAAGGTCACACGGCTGGTTTTTTTGTGTTAAGTGTCTGAGGCTGGATTTGAACTCAGGTCCTCCTGATTCCAGGGCCGGTGCTCTATTCACTGCACCACCTAGCCGCCCCCCCAAGGTCATTCTTGAAGAAAAACAAAAGCAAGCCCTAACTTGTCAACCAATTAAGTGTCTAAAACTAGGGTTATTATGTTAACATCTGCAAAAATTGATTTTGGTTTTTAGAAGGTCATATTGATCTGCTTAGGGCACTATTTTATTTATTACATATTTATTTGTCTTTTAAAATGTAATATTTTACTTTTTCCCAGTTATATGTAAAAACAATTTTAACATACTTTAAAAAAATTTTGAGCTACAAATTCTCTCCCTCCATTCCCTTCCACCATTGAGAAGGCAAGCAATTTGAAATAGCTTATACATATGTAGTCATAAACAACACATATCCGTAGGATACCACTAGAAGTTTGGCCACCAGGATGATTGACTTGAGCAAGGAGAAAGACAGTAACCTTCAAAGTTATCCTAAGGCTCTGTGGTATAGTGAATGTAGTTCGAGTGATCTGAATCCAAATCCTGGTTCTGATACTTACTAGCCATATGACTCTGCACATTTCCCTTGACCTGCCTCCCTCAAGACCTTAGGACTTATCTCCTAAGATTAAGATAAGTCTCTGTTATCTTGTGAAAGCACCTGCCCTGTACTGGAAGAAATGATGTAGGAATTATACTAAGGAAACCACCTGCCCTTTGCATCCTATCTCTTGAAAAACATCTGCTAAGGTGTGGTTTGTTTTGCATTTTCTACGAGTGGGGGGATTTCTTACCCTAGTAAATCACATCTTCAAGTATTGTAAATCTGTCCTTTACAAAGGCACTGTCCTCATTGCTAGAATTCTGTCTCTACCTCATTTCCAAGCTTTCTTCAGGTCCCAGCTAAAATCCCACATTCTCCAAGAAGCCTTTCCTGACCTTTCTTAATGCATTTATCCTGTATATATTTTGGTTATACATAGTTGTTTGCATGCTGTTTCTCCCATTAATTAAACTGTGACTTCGAGAGCCAAGATTGTGTTATGCCTTCCTGCTTAGCAGAATGCCTTGAATATAGTAGGCATTTAAAAAAATGCTTATCGACTGACTGACTGTAAATATGGAGTGACCATAAGGAATGTAGAAAGGAGAAATAGCCCACATTATTCTATTTCTTAGTATTTTTCATTGGAATTTCCCTAAACACATGCTTTGAATTTGTCTGGTTCATTCAAGGTAAAACACCAGATAATATTTGAAATTCATTGATCTTCTCTATGGGCAGGTTTAAAATGTATTTGTGAAAGTATTATTAATCGTACTGTGTTTGAGGAGAGAAAAATCAGAGAGAAGAGGCTTGATAGGTGCAAAATTATGATAATAGCTCCCCAGAAAGACCCAGTGTTGGTCTTACATCCTTCAGAAGGGCTGCCTTCTGATTGCACAGGGCCTTAGTCCCCAGATACAACATTAGCAAATATGTTTTCGATTATTTGGGCCTTGGCCAATTGGCCCTGGTGGATTTCAGCTGTCAGGAGGAATGAGTGTGTCATTTCCTATAATCAACCTATTGGTGGTTTTCTTCCCTAAACTTGAGCTTTGTAATTCCTTGAGCTCAATTTTTCCCTCAAAATGAAACAAAACTGTTGTCTTTTTCTTCTAAAAATTCCTCCATTTTTCTTTGGAATGCCATTGGGAAGAGAGCTTCTAAGGAAGTTGTGTTGGAAGAAATATTTTCTCAGTGAAAGCTCTTTTGTGAAGCTATTTTGTCACTCTTCAGTCATGTCTGATTATGACCCTATCTGGGGGTTTTCTTGGCAACGATAATGGAGTGCTTTGCCATTCCCCTTCCCAACTTATTTTATACATGAGGTGAAAAGGGTGAAGTGACTTGCCTTGGGGCACACGGATAATAAGAATCTGAGGTTAGATTTGATGAATCCTCTTTTTTTGGTGGGGAGGGAAATTGGGGTTAAGTGACTTGCCCGAGGTCACATGGCTAGGTTTTGTGTTAAGTGTCTAAGGCCAGATTTGAATTCAGATCCTCCTGACTCCAGGGTGGGTGCTCTATTCACTGCATTACCTAGCCGCCCCTCAATGAGTGTTCTTGACCCCAGACCCAGCCCCGTATCCACTATTCCAGCTAGCTGCAACAACAACAACAACTTGCTCTAAATTCTCCACATGCAAGAATCTTGTGGAGTTAATAACCTTCTCCAAGAACTGTCTGCCTAATACTCCAAAAAGAGAGAGTGGTTGATCATGGATTTTTTTTTTTGGGGCAGAGCAATGCCATATCATCTTAAACATTCAGTGATTACTTTTTCATAGCATCTAGACAGTTTTTTTAATGTTTTATCCATTTTATCATGTTTTGTTTCAATATGCCACCTTCATTTCCAAATATACCCCTTCCCAGAGCCAGCCCCATATAACAAAGGATTTAGAAGAAAGAAGATGAAAAAGTAGACAGTCAAATTAGCCAAGCCATGGGGTGGTTAGGTGGTGCAGTGAATAGTACACTGACCCTGGAGTTAGGAGGACCTGAGTTCAAATATGGCCTCAGACACTTAATACTGACTAGTTGTTTCACCTTGGGCAAATCACTTAACTCCAATTATCCTGCCTCCCCCCAAAAAAAGCAAAAAAAAAAAAAAACAACTCCAAAACAAACAAACAAAAACCAAAAACAAAAACCAAACTAATTAAGCCAACAGCTGACTCAGTTCTATCCTTATATGCAATGTTTCCCTCCCAGGAGAAGTTAGCCTTTGCAAAGAAGGAAGGCAATTATTTTCAATTAATTTCTCCTTTTACCTCCCAGCCCCAATCCCCAACCCTCTTCACCAAACTGGTGACAGTCTCAAAATGCCACACAAAAATCAGGAGCCAATTTTTGCTTCAATTCTTGTTTGAGATGGAACCTGTGGAACCAAACTTGGAGGATGGTAGAAAAGTCTACATGAGAGCTCCCTTTCCTTCTGTTTTCAGAGTGCTTCTTATTTAGTTACGGGCTCCATCATAAAGAAAGATTAGGAATCATTTTTGCAGACAATGAATGAAATGTCAGACTCATTTGTGAAACTTCTTTACAACAGAAGGGAATCTTTTAGGATGAGTTTCTAGGCGTGGTGAGACCCTTGGTATGAGGGGATAATAGTAATGGGCTGAAAGTCAAGGAACATGCTTTTTAAATATAGCTTTTAGACTAGTTATGTGACCTTGGCTAAGTCACATTGAGCTACCTGGGGAAAAAAAGCAACCAACTTTGGCTCTTATTCCTCCTGCTCTTCTTTATGGAGTTGGGGCACCATGTTGAGGAGAATATTGTCTATACCAGGGATGGGGAACCTGCAGCTCTGAGGCCCCATGGGGTCTTCTAGGTTCTTGGGTGCAGTCTTTTAGCTAAGTTCAAGTTTTATAGAATAAATCCTTTTATTAAAGGGATTTGTTCTGAGAAGTTCGGATTCAGTCAGAGGGGGGAATTCAGTCACTAGGGCATCATATGTGGCCTTGAGGCTGCAGCTTCCCTAACCCTTGTCCCTACTGTCTGAATTTGATGCTTTGTTTGATTAGTTTCAGTAAACTGCTTTTTTCCCCTCTCTTTTTAAGTTTTTTTTTTGTCATAATTTAATTGGGTGGGGAATATACTGTTCAATGTTACTTAGTAATTTTTACAGTCATATCCAACTCTTTGTAACCCCATTTGGAGTTTTCTTTGAAAAGACACTGGAGTGTTTTGCCATTTCCTTCTCTAGCTGACTTGACAGCTGAAGAAACTGAGCCAAACAGGATTAAGTGATTTGCCCAGGGTCCCATAGCTAGTAATTGTCTGAGGCCAGATTTGTATTTAGGAAGATGAGTCTTCCTGACTCCAGGCCCAGCATTCTATCCACTGTGCCACCTAGTTGCCTTATTATTCAATGAGATGTTATAAAAAATAAATGTATCTCTTTATCTATCTATCTATCTATCTATCTATCTATCTATCTATCTATCTATCTACCTGTTTATATTAAATGAGAGAATTGGACTAAACTATCATGATGGTCCCTTCTAGCTCTAGGAAGGTAGACATCTGTTTGATTTGTATTTAGGAAGCAAAACCCAAACCTTTGAAGCACTTTTGAAGCCTTGTTATTCAGAGTTGAAAATCCACAGGATCAGAGATTTTAATGTGGAAGGAACCATAGAGATTATCTAATTCATTTCCCAGAGGAGAAAAATGTAGCCCAGAGTGACTCCCCCAAGATCACCCAGGTAGTAACCATCAGAGTCTGGATTCAAGCCTATGTCCCCTGATTCCAAATTCAGGGCTCTTTTCACTGTACCATTTAGAGTCTGTCCTGGGAAATCAATGCGTCTGAACCTGTCCTTACCTCTTTTTCACAGGAGGTATTACGGAGAGCGAATTGGCATCTATTTTGCCTGGCTAGGATTCTATACTGAGATGTTGTTCTTCGCAGCAGTTGTTGGCCTAATCTGTTTTATCTATGGCTTGATAACAATGAATGGCAACATGAGCAGGTAAGGATCACTTCCCTGTACCAAAACATGGAAAGGGTTTGGTCATGCACTGGACTTAAGTTTCATGTTTACAAGGGTTTGGCATCTCAAAATTTTCGTGGTAGCAGAGTCAGTATTTCTATGGCAGTAGATCCTAATTTCCCTCTGAAAAAGCCCACATTTTGTAGAGGGATGTCTTGCCTCACATATCTCCTCTTTCCAATCTACCTTCACCTGGCTGCCAAAGTGTTTTTCCTAAAGCACAGATCTGACCATGCTACTCCCCTACTCAATAAATCCCAGCAGCTCCCTTTTATTTCGATATTTCGTTGGCATGGAAAGCCCTTCCCAATGTGTCTCTGGCCTACCTTCCTAGACTTATTATGTGCTATTTTCCTTTCCAACCACACTGGGCTCCTTGCCATCCCTTGCATGTGCCATTTCATCTCTCATCTCCACACCTTTGTATCCGTCACAGCATAGAAATCTGCAACGAGTCCATTGGAGGAGAGATCATCATGTGCCCTCTCTGTGATAGGAACTGTGAATATTGGAAATTGAATACCACATGTGAATCCTCAAGGGTCTGTATTGTTCTCTATGTTGGGCTAGAGAGATTGAGAAGAGCCTTGGGGTGCTGGTGACAGCTGGTGATTAATGAATTTTCCTTGTCTTCTCCTCTGCAGTATTCGCACTTGTTTGATAATGTCGCCACCTTATTTTTTGCAATATTCATGGGAATTTGGGGTGAGTATCTCTGCACAGATACAAAAGTCACCATGGTCTAGTGGCTAGGAAGATAGCCTCAGAGCCAACAAGATCTGGCTTCAAAACCCTTCTCTGCCTCATTGGCTCCATGACCTGGGCAAGTCATGTAACTTCTCAATGCTGTAGGCAACTCTCTAAGATGCTGAGTTTCAGAGAAGGTGATAACCTGCATTGATAGATGGAGCTCCTCCCTGGAAGCTAGACACCAATGGAATCACAGTTGAGGTCCCTATCCCTCTCTCTTCATGGAGATCAACTTTCTACAAAGGTTCCATTACCACCTTTTCCCACTTGGTCCAAGAGACCTCTTCACCATCAAAAAGAGACCTCTTCACCATTGGCCCTATAGGAAAGTACTTTCAAAACTGCTTAATACCAGGGCCTTCTTTTCATTTTTATTCTTGTCCACTCACCTAATAGAGCATCTTTTACAGAGCAACTTCTTGGATCATAGATGCAGAGCTGGAAGGGACCTCCCTTATTTCACAGATGAAGAAGCTAAAACCCAGGGAAGCTAGGTTATTTGCCTGGAATCATTCATTTTGAAAGTCTGAGACGGGATAAACTCAGAGTGTCTGAATCCAAAGCTGTGCGTTTTTCCAGTGGACCAAACCTCCTATGCCATGGATACTTAATAGAAACTGGATACTAAATAGAAAATGGATTGAATTGGAGCAGCAGTAATTGAAAAAAAAATTCACTTAGGTCATATTGCATAAATAACTATTTTTCCTTCTCATCCCCCCATGAGTTCATAAGCCACCTTTGAAGCTTCATTTCTAATTTGTATCATTTTGTGGGTCCTAGAGAATAGAACTAGACCAGGGAATATAAGTTTTGGGCCCATCATAAGGGAAAATGTCCTAACAATTTAACCTTTCCAACATTCAGTACGTTGGTTTATAATATAGCAGACTCTCCATCAGTGGAGACTATATGACTTCAGAGATGTTACCAATGGGATTAATGCATTAAGGCAAATATAGTACTGCATGACTTCAAAAATTCATTCCACCTTGGAATTTCTATGATTTGAAATAAAAGTCCTCCCAAAATAATGATATTAAAAAAATAGCTTTCTCTGCCAATTTGATTCTTTAAGCAAAAGAAAACCAATTTCTTAAAATTTAATAATAAAAATAAGAGGCAGCAAGACAGTAAAAGTGGCCTCAGTCAGGAAGATCTTAGTTTCAGTCCTGCCTCCAAACACAGGTTATTCTTGAAGACTTTTAGTAGCAGAACAGATGCAGACCTACAATGATGGAAGGAATTTCCTCATTTCAAATTTCATTCACCAATTAAATCACCAATTCAATCAGTCAAAAACAAATAAAACAAAAAACAAAACAGATACTACTCCTAATGTCATATGACTCAATTATTCTGATACCTCACTGTGACTTAGAAGTGGCCATAGACTCTCAAAGGCTATCCCAGGAGACCAGCTGTTCTTACAGGTCCTACATATAAGGCTGCAAACCCTTTGAGTACAGACTTGATAATGGCTTGTCTTTTGTTTAAGGACCAGCCTTGCTAAGCTTAAAGACACTTAATGTTAGCCAAACCATATATTTGTTTTTCCAGTCGTAGAAAAATAGTTACAGATCATGTGCTGTAAGAATAAGTGGAAGAGCTGACAGACCTGTATGTATGACTTGCCTATACTAATCTTGAAAGGATTAGCCTATCCTGGACTGGTGAGTGTGAGGACTGGAACACAGGATATGTGGAGTAAGGGTAAAGCTGCAGAGGAAGCTGAAACTAATGGATTCCATAGTACCTCCAGAAAAAGTTTGTTCTAGGTTTGGAGGTTCAATAAAGCTAGATCTTGACATCATTGACCATCTAAACCCATTTCCAGATTTTTCAGGATGTTTCATTCATAGGATCATAAATCTATAGTTGGAAGGGACCTTAAGGTCATCTCAATCTTGAATAGTTCAGAACTGGAAGAGATCTTGAGGTGTTTACCCTTTCATTTTTCCATAGGAAGAAACTGAGGACCAGAGTGGTTAAGTAACTGGTCAAAAATCTCACAACTATTAATTGTTTAAGGCAGTTCTTCTTGGCACTTCAGTCTAGCACTGCATTTGCTATACCTATGCTGCATTGAATCCAGAGTAAGAAGGCAAATACTGACCTGTGCTCTGAATCCCAGTCTTTCTTCCATTGTGTCAGGTGAGGTCATAGCATGGAGAGAAAGAGACCACAGAAATGGGATTCAGGAAGCCCATCTCTGCCACTGATTCCTTGAGTGACTTTGGACAAACAACTCAACCTTCTCTGGGCCTCTGCTTTCTCATCTGTAAAATGAGAAAACTCCTTCTAGAGTTAAATTGATAATCCCATAATCTCAAAAGATTTTTAACATTTCATGATTCTTACTCGGGAGCCCAAAGATGAAAATTTTCTTTTAGTATTTCAAAAGATCTATGAATTTGATCTGTTTGGATTCTATCCCTAGGGACACAGATTCTTTTTTTTTTTAACTTCAGTTCAGTCCAATCAACAAATATTAGGTACCTACTGTGTGCCAGGTACTCTGCTTAGCATTGGGAATACAAAAAAGAGGCAAAAGACACAAAGTCTAACCCTCCTTCTGCATACCCTTGTAGATGCTTCAAAAAGATGCTGTTGCTGAAGCATTTTCTTCCTGGGTGATGAAGCTTTTGCTTTGCAGCTAATTTAGTATGCAGAATATTATGGTAACATCTCCCATGGAGATCAAAGGCAGATTCTAGTGTTAACTTCACATTTTTTTCATTAATTCAAGAATGTGTCCCATTTGGAAACTCAAGAGACTGACATTGGCATGGAGAACATGGGAAAGGTGCTTTGACAATACTGCCATCAGGTGGTTCTTTCAGGGATTGTCAGAATAGCACTGAATTGATTTGCACTGGAATTTCTGTGTATTTTTCATTTACCACTTGGAAATTCAACTAAATGATCTCCATTGTACCCATAAATGGGAGAGATATAGAAGTCCCGGATCCTGCCCTTCAAGAACTTATGATTACTATACAGACATTCAGTCCTTCAAATGTTTATTGTGTACAAGATCTAGATGGAGATGGAAACTCAGTCCAACCTTAGGTTAAATGACTTGCCCATGGTCTCCCAGCAAGTAAACTATATGTGCAGAATTTTGTCCTTTTGTCAGCATGTGCAAAATTACTAGAAATACATGAAAAGACCTAATATTACCACTTAGGGTGAATTCTGCACTGGCCTGTCAAATATTTTTGAGAGATAACCTCTCTCTACCTTAGTAAATATGTCCTCAGAGATGCCTGAAGTACATAGAGGTAATGTGAGTCCTCCAAGGCTAGGAAGGGTCATAGGGTAGACTTGAATCAAAGCAAAGCCCAGACCCTATTTTATGCTCCCCCCTCCCACCTCGAGTTACTGCTATTTGAAACATAAGCTTTGGATATCAGCTTTGCTTCCTGCCAACCTCAGGACACAAGATGTCAACACCAATGTCTTTCAGAAAGCATTGGGATGTTCTGCTCTTTTCCAGTCTGAAGGCAGCCACTGGGACTGAACATTGATTCTATTGCTATAGGAACTCCCTTTACCTTCTCTTTAACTTAGAGATGCTCAGAGCACCTTGAGGCTGAAGAGTCTTACCCAGGGTCATTGAGCTATCATGTGTCAAAAATGTGAAAAGCAAAGGGTGCCAGACTTGGAAACAGGCAGCCTTAGGCACCTCAATTGGTAAACAAATGTTAGAATGGGAGAAAAAAAAAAAGGACAAAGAGTGGCCTTTTCTTCTTAAGTTACTTCTGAAGCACTGGCTCCTTTTTTTTTTTTCATTTAATTTGATTTTTCAGTTAACCAGCATTTACCTTATCCTCTCCCCCTGCCCCCAATCCAGTTTAAAATGTTAAACAAAATAAAACCTTGCAATAAATAAGCTTAATTAAGCAAAACAAGTTCCCACATTGGCCACATCCAAAAATGTGTATCTCAATCTGTATCTTGAAAACATCCCCTCTTTGGTGGGAGGGGGGTGGGAGTGCATCCTCAAGAGGCTTCTAAAATCAAGGAAGGACATTGTATCAATCAGAGTTCTTGCAGAGTCTTTCAAAATCAAATGTCTTTCAGAATGAAGTGCATCGAATGAGAACAATTTATAAGACTTATACAGTAACAATACTGTCTTCTCTTTATTTCTCCCTCTCACTTTCTGTGTATGTCCATCTTTGTATGTGTCTTTCTCTCTTTCTGTGTCTGTTGTCTTTCCACATGTCTCTCTCTGTCTTTCTCTGTCTCTCTTGCTTTTTTCCCCCTCCCCTTTATAGTTACCTTGTTCCTGGAGTTTTGGAAACGGCGCCAAGCCCGGTTGGAATATGAATGGGACTTGGTGGACTTTGAAGAAGAGCAGCAACAGCTCCAGCTGAGACCTGAATATGAAGCCAAGTGTACTCTAAAGAAAAAGAACCCTGTGACTCAGGTAGCAGCATACCTTATACAGAAGTGTGGGTCCCAAACTTGGAGGCAGCTAGGTGGTAGAGTGAATAAAGAATTGGGTCTGTAGTCAGGAGGATCAGAGTTCAAATCCAGCCTCAGAAACTTACTTGCTATGTGACCCTGGGCAAGCCCCTTAGCTACTGTTTACTTCAGTTTCCTCACCTGTAAAATGGCAATAACATCTACCTCCGAAGGTTGTCGTGAGACTCAGATGCGATAATCGTAAGTTGCTTAGCACAGTGCCTTACACATAGTAACTACTATATAAGTTATCATCATCATCATCATCATCATCATCAGTCATCGTCATCCTTATCATCCTTGACCCCCAAGCAACTCTTTAAGACTTTAAGGTATAAGAGAGTTGCCAGACTGTATTAGAACATTATTGATTGGGAGTTTTCATAGGGGGAGATCCCAAGGCCAGTGAAACCACAATGAAAAAACAATTTATCTGCATAAAAATAATAAGAGTACCTTCCACCATTACGGTGTGCATTTGTATTGACACCTCAACATAAAAAATTATCTGGAAGATTAAATATATAGTAATCTGGCACCCCTGTGCAGCATTGGTAAGAGGCTGGCTTGTGAACAAGTAGGTACCACTGACTAAATCTATTTCAGAACTTCATGTTCCCCCAAATCATAGGAGGTGCCGAGTGAGGCTTACCAGCCCTGACCATTCACTAAATCTGAATAGTGTCTCCAAAATAGTTTTTTTTTTCTAAAAAGTCAAAGGAAGTTATTGATACACGTAAGATCAGCTCATCTTAACTCACTTCACATGGCTTTGGTAGAGTGCCTTTGTAACTTTTTTTTTCTTTTTTAGTAGGTTTTTAAAAATCCTATGTCAGATCCTAGCCTCTGGAACTAGTAGAGGTCCTCACCATTATCTAGCCCATGCCCCTTATTCTACAGGGGAGGAAAGTAAGACTCAGAAAGATGAATTGAATTTTCCAAGGTTCCAGGGGCAGTAAGTGTAGTTGAGTCTGCCAAATTTCCTGGCTGCAACTCCAAACTTTCCACTACACTATCCCTTGAATCAAGGAACATTGACTTTGCCATTATTCCCATATTACCCACCTGGTACATGACATACTTCATAGGAAACACTCATCTACCATATATCTAGAATACCAAAAGATTTTCCTCGGTATGAAAATGAGTAAATAAATGAATAATCAATTGTCAAGCCCTTTGTACAGAAGTAGCAAGTAATCTAGGGGAAACTCACCAGAAAGGATGAAGCTATTGATGTAATTTGTGTTCTATCAGCTCTGCTAAGGAGGTGTGAGAACAGGCTGATCAGGAAGAAGATGGAGACCCTGGTCCCCAGAAATAGGAAAATGTTTGGGGTTTGGAGCATGATTCATTTCAGGATCCTGCCTTTCACCCTCACCTGTAGTGTCCGAAGCTAAAACCATGAATAATCCAATAGACTATTTCCAGCCACCAGAAAAGTTTCGTGAAATAATAACAACAACAATAATAATAATAATAATAATAATAATAATAATAATAATAATGATAATAAAAACATTCTTTAAAATACCCAAATAACCTACTTTCTTATATTAATAAAGGAACAAGGAGAGAAGTTGCATAAAATATGTAGAATTACAGAAGAAACTGATTATATTGAAACATATGTATCAAAATATTTTCCAAATCAAGTTTACCAATCCCAGGTTAAGAATCACTAATCTCATCCAATCCCCTCATCATAAAGATAGGCAGAACTGAGGCCCTTGAAGGTTGTGACTTACCCAAGGTCACACAGAGGACTTTTGTATGATGTTCTTTGCAGTATTATTATGGGTGAGCATCTCTGAAAAACAGTCCTGTCTTTTAACCACAAATGCTTTAGTATCCATTAAGCCAGACTTGAAAAGAGCCTAATTCCCGTGGACTTTCTTTCCACAATTTACCTGCCTTTGGTGTCTTTTTCATATATGGTCAAAATACTTAAATCAATTTAGCGATTTTGGAGAATGTCAAACTGGAAGAAATTGCCACATGTGGGAAACAAAGCCTGAGGAAACAAAAATACGACCCATGACTCTTTTCCATTAAGGTGGTTAAAGCCACTAGGAAGAAACACATAGAATCATAGAATGGTAAACCAATTAGGTCCCTTTTTAGATTTCTTCTACTGCTCTCGTTTTGTAGATAAGGAAACTAAGACCAGTAGAGAGGAAGTGAGGTCACATAGATAGCAAATGGCAAAACCAAGGTATACAGGATTGGTTTATAATGCTCCGGTCTTCAGATGATTCTGTGTATGTGACATTCCCTGTGTCTCAAACCCAACAGCCCAGTGACAAGCCCCAGTGAGAAATCAGAAGAGACTAAATCCTCCATCTCAAGTTCTCTCTCATTTACCACCCCACCCAGTGAACTAGGGTTCACCAGTAGATGATCTCAACTCTGGTTACCCAGGGCTTTATGAAAGAATCTGCTTATTTTTTGCATAGGTGGTTTGGTGGTGGCTTTTCTGAAAATACTGGCCATGATTGATCTCCTGGTCATGATCTTAAATAAGAGAGAGAACATTTTCATTCGTTTGAATACCAATGGTATCCTGAATACATGAAAATCCAATGGTCTTGATGAGCTTAGTGCCACAGACTAGGAAAAAACCAATTTATGTAGTTGAGTGAATCAATACTTCTCCATCATGGCTCTTATACAAACTTGAAAATGTCTCCAGTTGACTGCTCTATCAAAGTTTTATTCCCAGCATTACTAATAGTTGTTGAGGCCATGTCTGTCCATCCAAAGACTATAATTGTTGCACTGTTTTTTATTCTACAGAGGGATCATCATCCTCATATATCAGGTTAGAGACAATTAGCCAGGAGTTAAGACCTTTTCATCTACATGCTGAGTTTAGAGAAGGCTCTGGGTTGAAGTTGAAATTATAGTACCAGTCCTCTGCCAGTATATAGTGGAAGATAATTAAAGAGATGCTATAAAAAAATATCCTGTAATTCAATGGTTTTATAATTCCTAACGTTTGTTGGTTACAACTCCATGATAAAGAAGGAAGAAAAAAAAAGCCCAGGCACCATTAACCCTGCTAACAATTATTAACAGATAAATTGGTATATAGTAAGCCAGTTATCAAAGAGTGACCATTATACTACACTGTGAGTAAGAATTGCTATGTTGTGGTTTGGCCACCTTCTACTGGACAGCCAATAGCCAAAGGATGATAAGAATGGTCTTGCCAAACAGGAACGCCCTATCCACGATCGGCATGTATGATGTGAGCGTATTAGAAAGAGGTGAAGGCGCCATCTAAAGAATCTTGGGGTTTGGCAGGGATTGCCCTCTTGGATGTCCAACTCTGTATATGGGCCTCCATTTTCTTTTCCCCTTTGGCTGTCACCCCAGCCCTCTTTGAACCATGTAATCTGATATTTTAGGAACTAGAACTTGAAAGAAAGTGGACTTTAGATTTCTATGGGAAGCTATTCCTCTGCTGGATGGCAATCCTCTTTTGGGTAAGACATAGCTGCTTCCTTTTGGAATTGGAGACTTGGACTAACCCAACTAACACTTTACATGAAGAATTCTGGCAGTGGTGATGGTCAGGCTTCAAGATGGTGTGGAAGAATGGGATGCATCCAGATAGATGCAGGTGGAAGAAAGCTTCCACACTGTGCCTCATGCAAAGCAATGCCAGTCTCAGTGATACACCAGAAAGAGTGTTGGATTTGGGGTCAAGGAATTTGGGTTTGTGTCTTACCTCTTTCATGTGTTACATATATGACCTTGGGCAAGTCATTTAAGGTTAGGAATCTGTTTCCTTATTTGCAAAGTAAGGGAATTGGACTAGATTCCCTTTAATACGCCTTCCAGACCTTCATTTATGATATTGTTTCCTTATGAGCTATAGAGCATGCTCAGTCTAACCTTGGCACTCCTCCTAGGGTGCTCACATGTGCCTTGCCAACCTGCTGCATGCCCACAATAGCAGGTGGTTCAGCATGCTGAGCTCAGCCCATAGTAGTCTTTTGACCTTCTGACCCTGACCCACCCCTGGCATTGACTTTCCATGACTGGTGGTGGGCTCTCCCAGGGTGCACCTGCTCTCCCACAGCTCTCAGGGGCTCTGACAGCTGCTTGGTGTTCAACCTGTTTGGAGTGTGGATTTTGAATCTTGCTCTGCCTGCTGGCTTATTACAGGAAATGGAGCCTTATTTGCCCATAACTAGTCAGGCGCTGCGGTTCTGTTTCTCAGGAGCTACCGTGTTGTTCTGGGTGAGCATTTCTTTGATTCCTCATCCCTTTAACCACAGATTGTTTAGGGTTTGTCCTGAGGCTTGCTTTCCCTGGTGGGATTCCTCGTGGGCTCTGGCAGCCAGTGTTTTCCTGCATGCTTCTTGGTTTGATCCTCTCATGGAAAGGGCACCAGAATTAGAGTCAAAACTATTATAGGAGATGAATTAGGAGCAAAGGAGAGAATTCCTATTGCCTAGTCTTCCTCCCATGGGGCCAGTGAATTTTGTCCTACCCTTTCCTACCTCAGATGAGCAGAGAAAATTTGTGACTAAAAAGGTTTATCAATTTTCTGTCCAGAGCTGCCCAAAATTTTTTAGTTTTTTTAAAAAAATAAAGTCTGTTTCTCATATCTCCTAGTCCTAAGGATAAAACAACCACAAAACCCTGCCTGTCTTTTTCATTTGAGCTCTTGTTGGAATAACCATAGAAGGGAAGACAAATTGTCACCCATAGATTGAAAAAAAATCATGATTTTTATCAGCATAGAACCTCCTACAGGAGGAACTAACTAACTCCTCTGACACTGATCACAATCCTTCTGTGACTTAGAACACAAATCCTTGGGCATTACTTGAAGCACAGAAGAGGTTTAATTCCTTACCCAGGACCTCACGGTCAGTGAATGGCAGAGGCTGTCTTTAAACCAGAGGCTGATTTTATGACCAGTGTACTATCTATTATATTACCTCTACACCACCTAATGCCAAAGGAATTAACAGGGCCTATAACAGACAACTGTCTAGAAGAACATTTGATCCTTTGATCATAGAGCCACTATCCCTATTTTACCCTTTCCTAATAAAATCCCTCTTCCAAGTGGTTCCCAATTTAAGGAAATGAGGAGGAATAACTTATTTCATGGGCATTTTTGTAAATGCAAAGGTATTAAGCGATAGAGATAGAGTAATATGGATAAAGGCATAATTTTGAAAAGACATGGGTTCCAATCCTGCCTCACCATCCATCCTAGCTGAGTGCCACTGGCAGTCATTTATCTTCTCAGTCCTACAGGCCTCGTTAAGGTTGTAAGTTGAAGAGCCAAAGCTGCTCTGCTTTGGTAGAGTGAATTTCCCTCCTTTGTGGAGGAAATCACAAACAAATCACTACTTAAGACAGGTTCAGTTTGACCTGTCGTGATAAATTCCTACTCTGTGACCTTTAGTTTGTTTTTTGTTTTTTTTTCAGTTGCTGGCTTTCTTTTTCCATTGAATTGGTAAAGTGGAACATTTCCTTCCAAAGCTATTACCAGCCCAAAGGAGCAGGGAATGCCATATTGTGTACCTTAGGACAACAGAACTTTCCCTTGGGGGAGGGTGCAAGTGGTGCTCTGCCACTGTTGGTCTGCTTCCAATTCTTACCTAATCAGATCCTAACATTCCCTGTTTTAGGCAGATTTGGGTAAAATGGTCATATCATGGATATTTTGATCATAAGATCAAAGTGTATCCCTCCTTCAAAAAATGTATTGTTGCATTTTAAGTTAAATGGCTAAAGTCACAGAATACGGCACCCTGAACACGTGTGATACCTTTCCTAGCAAGAGGCCTCTTCCATGTCACACCATGATAGGTAATGCCTTCTGACTGCCTAATAATAGAGGGGAAGATTAAAAAATGAGACTTCTGTAGCTGTGATTTCAGAATGGATAGAAGGCCTGGACTCAAGAAATCCTGAGTTCAAGATCTGCACATGATAACAGACTGGCACTATGATCCTGGGGCAAGTCCCTTCAGGTCCCGTGTTAAGTTACACAAAGGTTGTCAATAGAATTCTTGATCTGCAGTTAGCTCAAGAAGGAGCATCCATGCTGGGAATTCCCTACACTGATGAACTTACTGCATTGTTGGTGTTGGAGGATTCCAACAAACCTGATCTTCACGGCAGCCAGAGGACACTTACCCCACCTTTGCCCTAGATCTTAGGGAGTCTTAAATATTTCCCACTTGAACTTTGCTAGGTGCAGTAATACCCATATACATGATGTTTTCTTAATATTCAGGTCCTATCAATAGGAGGGGAGACTAGTTTGGTGCCCTTTGCATGTTAGGCCTGCTAAATTGGCTGATTAAAATGAGAAGTGACCAGTGTGCTACACAGGTCTGGGGAAGTCCTCACCAGGTTGGGCATGTAGCTCCAAGGCCTGAAGCCATAAGTTCTCAACCCTTGGACTCCCCATAGATCTCTCTGATCATAGCCAGCATGATAGCAGTCATTGTGTACCGCCTCTCGGTCTACGCGGCATTTGCAAGCTTGATGGAAGATTCAGAAACCCTCCATCCCATCAGCAGCCTGCTGACACCACAGCTCGCCACGTCAGTCACTGCGTCCTGTTTGAACTTTGTCATCATCATGATCCTGAACTTCTTGTACGAGAGGATTGCTGTCTGGATCACGGATATGGGTAAGCTGTCCCAATCACTGGGCAAAATCCTAAAGTGCAGCTACTAGTGTGAGTGGGAAAAAACTGGCTCTGGAATTAAATATCCTGTATTCAAATCCTACCTTTGATTCCTAACTTCCTGTGAAACTTTGGGCAAATTGTCTCACCCTCCCTGAGCCTGATTTTCCTCATCTATAAAATGGGGGAGTGGTACTGGATGTTCTCTGAAGACCCTTTCAGCTCTAGATCTTTGATTTGATAAATATCGGACCTTGAAAGCCAAAATGGGGCTTTCTGCACCCCAAAATAGGGTCACAGGAGCAAATTTTAATAAAACTCAAAGTATTCATCCAAGTGAATAATTACTAATTACAACTCAGAGTTGTCATCTTGGGAGATTATATTAACCAGAATATCCTTGGGACCCTTTGAGGGCCTTGCCTTCACAGCCAATTCACAGGTCATACATAAAAGGAAGTGTGTGTGTGTGTGTGTGTGTGTGCGCGTGTGCGCGCGAGCAGGTGTGTTCCAGATTGATCACCTATTTAATTAATCAAACTTTGATCTCAATTACTTTAAAAAAAAGTATTTTTGTATTTTATATCAACCACTTCCCAGTATCCTCCCACCCATCTCCCTTTTAATAAGGCACAACAGAGAAGCCAATTCACCCAAAGTAGTGGCCATAATGGCTAAGAAATTCAACATTCAGCACCTATAGCCTCCTTACTATGAAAAAGGGAAGACGAGTTGTCATTCTTCTTGAAATTAAGACTGAGCATTGCATTGAATCTGATGTCTTCTAATTTATTTTTATTTACATGATTATACCCATTTATTGACAGACCTTTTGGTTAATGCTTTCTCTGCTTTCCTGTGTTTCTCTTGGGATCACCAAGTATGTCATATTTTCCATCACCATCTTTTTCCATTACAATCAAATAGCATAATTTATCTCCTTGAAAATCCATGACCATTAGACCATAAACTTAGAGAAACCTTGCAAGGAACATTAAAGGTCACTAAGTTTAACCCCTTCATTTTACAGATAAGGAAAATGAGGCTTAGTTAAGTGACTTGCCCAGGGTCCCACATCTAATAAGCATCAGAGGTATAACTGGAATCCCAGTCTTCCTAAGTCTAAGACCAGCAACTATCCATTTTGCCATTCTGCCGGGTCAGTCCTGGTTGGACTGCTCTTTAAGGGTCCTTCTAGCTCTAAATCTTATTGTTCAGTTGGCTCTTGGAAAACACATGGGGATTAATGAATCAGCTATTAGGAATCAGAAAGAATTTTAGATTCCATTGAATATCCCAAGCCCTTCATATTACAGAAAGGGAAAATGAGTCAGGCCAAAGTGACAACCAGCTTAGATCAACTGGATATTAATTTTAAAACGTGAAGACATTCTGAGTTGAAGCGGATATTTGGAGGTAAACCCTCACACCAGTTTAAATGGATGGCATGGTGACAATGTCATGATGATGTGGTGATGTTAGGGCATGGTCAGTGACTGAAGGAAATTGACTTCTAGTATAGTCTAGTTTCAGAAAGGTGGAAAGTTGACAGGAAGGAAAGGCTTCTATTTCAGTACTTCAGTGGATCCCTGATCTCCTCAGTGTGGGTATTCCCTGTAGGAGCACAGATTGCAGCCTTTCTTCTTTCTCATCCTTTGCTATTTTAAGAGATTCCTGTAACTTTAAACTAATAACTTAAAGGTAAAATGTTAGCAGAAACTCTTTGACTTTTAATGGAACTTAACTCTCAGTGTGTTCCAAAGTATCTTTCAGCAAACATTTGGCATGCTAAATTGATGGCACCCATATGTACCAATGTAGATTCCTTGGTCATTCCAGTTGCTCCCCTCTCCTTCTGTCCAACATAGAATAATAACATGGAACTATCTTTATTTGGTGTGAGGCTGAGGCTAAGTGGAGAAGAAAAATGCACTGGTCTGAATGCCAGGACTCAGAGTCCTAACTCTGCCATTCAAACCATGTGTGAGACATTGGACAAATCACCTCACCACTGTTAACTTTCTGATAAGTGTTGGCCTAATTGGCCCTTTCCATCTCTCAAATCCTTACATCCAACTTGTACCCGAGGCCAAATTTAGTGTTAAATCCCTCGGGTGTGGCGCTGTTTCATCTCTGAAGTCATCCTGTAGCCTGGACAGTATTAGCCCAAGGAACCAGTTCCCTAATAAACAAGGATTCCACAGAAAGAAGAACAAAGAGTAGAAAAGAGACAGATCCAAGCAAATCTCCTACAGACCTGCTGCTTTACTGACCCAATTCTTCTTAGTCCCCAGTCAAAAACTGGTTGAAGGTTAAGAAAATAATATTGCTCCCCCATAAAAGCTTTGTGATTTTGTTGCTTTTTCTCTGTGGTACTACATCTAATGAGGTTCCTTAGATTGCCTTTGATCCTAAAAAGTAGAAGAAACTAGAAGAGGCAAATCTTACTCTCCTAAATAATAAGGGAGGGAAAAGACTAAGCATTTATTAAATATCTATTAAGGGCCAGGCACTTTTAAGACCTTTACAAATATTATCTGATTTGGTCCACATAATGGCCCTGGGAAGTAGGTGCTAATGATATCTCTATTTTTTAGTTGAGGCAGACAGAGGTTAAGTAACTTCCCCATGGTCACCCAGCTAATAAACATCTAAGACCAGATTTGAACTCATGTTGTACTGACTTGATGGCCAGCACTATGCTTACTATGCCACCTAGCTGACTATACCAGCTCTCAGGCTTTCTCCCTTGGCCATTCTCAAAGCCTAGAGCAGTGGTTCTCAACCTTCTTAATGTCATGACCCTTTAATACTTGTATGTGGGTGTATCTGCATGTGGGCAGACCTGCCTGGAGATAGGTAGAGGAATGGTGTCTCCGTTCCCAAGACCATCAGAAATATGTGTTTTCCGATGGTCTTAGGCGACCCCTGTGACCCCTGTGAAAAGGTCATTTGACGCTCCCCCCAAGGGGTCGCGACCCACAGGTTGAGAACTACTGGTCTAGAGCAATTCTACCCCTCTTTCCTTTTTTATGGGTCTGGATTCTCAGTAGTAAAAGTTCAGAATGGTAGCCCTATAGTTG